>VZQC01007772.1:1078443-1317391 GCA_009823505.1 Rhizomys pruinosus | reverse complement strand
TGAACTTTTAAGTGTTTGGACATTTTAAGGACTGTGGGGCTTTTAAGGTTGTACTGTCTTAGGTTGTGATTAATGTTAACATCATACTTTGGGGATAAGAACTGGAAAGGTGGTGGTTTAATAGTGATGTGTTTTGTGTGTCAAGTTGACAAGGGGTCAATTGTGCTGGATAGCTTTAGTGTCAACTTGACACACCTGGGTTGAGGGAGCCTCAATTGGGGAATTGGCTCCATTGGATTGGCCTGTGGCCACATCTGTGGAGTATTGTCTTGATGGTCGAGCAGTGTGGGAGAGCCCAGCCCACAATGAGTGGTGCCACCCTGGGCAGGTTGTTGTGTACTCTATAAGAAGGCAGGCTGGGCATGAGCCAGGAGAGAAGGCCAGTGAACAGCATTCCTCTATGGCCTGTGCTTCAGCTCCTGCCTCCAGGTTCTGCCCTGAGTTCCTGCCTTGGGCTCCCTAAGTGATGAACTGTGACCCAGGAGATATAAGCTGAATAAACCCTTTCTTCCCAAGTTGGTGTCGGTCAGAGTGTTTTGTCACAGCAATGGAAGACAAACTAGAACACATGCTAATCCCTGTTGCTCAACATGAGTTTCTCTCCTCCTTTGTCACAGTATAGAAAATGTGCCCGTCTCTTATCCCCTTGTCACAAGAGAAAACCCCACAAGGTACAAGACAACCAGGATGCCTCTAGGGACAAACTGGCCACTTATCTGATTCTACATGGGAAAGTCACGCTGAAATGTTAAAGAAATGGGGGCTTATAGAGATGGCTCAGTGGGTTGAAAAGCACTGGCTGCTTTTACAGAAGACCTGGGTTCAGTTCCTAGCACATACATGGTGGCTAACAACTGTCCATAGCTCCAGTTCCAAAGAATGTAATGCCCTTTTGGGCTTTGCATGCTCTGGGTCACCTTGCATGCATGGGTGCTCTTACATACATGCAGGCAAATCACT
Organism: Rhizomys pruinosus; assembly: GCA_009823505.1. Lineage (NCBI taxonomy): Eukaryota > Metazoa > Chordata > Mammalia > Rodentia > Spalacidae > Rhizomys > Rhizomys pruinosus. The sequence continues at coordinate 1,316,431 of VZQC01007772.1, read as the reverse complement.
CATGCACATCAAATAAAAAGTAAATAAAAATTTAAAAAAACCTCTAAGGAACAAATTTCTTTACAAAAACATCCTGGGGGCTGGAGAGATGGCTCAGCAGTTAAGAGCACTGGCTGCTCCTGTAAAGGACCTGGGTTTGATTTCCAACACCTACGTGGTGGCTAACAACTGTCAATAGTTCCAGTTCCAGAGGATCCGACACCCTCTTCTGACTTCCTCAGGCATTGCACAACATGGGTCACTTACATACATGCAGGCAAATACACTAATAAACATAAAATAAAAAATAAATAATTTCCTAGCCGGGCGTCGTGGTGCATGCCTTTAATACTAGCACTCAGGAGGGAGAGGCAGGCAAATCTTTGTGAGTTCAAGGCCAGCCTGGTCTACAGAGTGAGTTCCAGGACAGCTGGGGCTACAGGGAGACCCTGTCTCGAAAAAGACAAAAATAAATAAGTAAATAAATAAATAAATAAATAAATAAATGTTTTCATTAAATTCTCATGACTATTAAACTCCCCAACAGCCCAGTAAAAATGCCTGTTCTTTTCTCTGTCCTGATTAAAACTTGCACCTGAGCGCTCAGCCTGTAGGCTAATTTTTGTCTCTGTAATCAATGGGATAAAATCCCCGAATGTCTGGCATCATGTATTCACCTCTAGCATCATCTTAAGTGGCTGGAGGTGTCCTGTTATACTGATAGACACTTTGATTTTGTTGATCTCTATTAGATGTTTTAGTTGTTTGTGTTTTGTGACTGGGGTTCAGAAATTGTGTATTTCTGAACACAGCCGCTTATGTATTTCTTTGTGTTTTCTCTCTCGTTTTGTTTCGTTTTGTGCTGTTTATTTGTTTGGACAGTGTCTAACTATGTAGCTCTGGTTACCCTGGAAGTCACTAGATAGACCAGACTAGCCTCAAACTCACAGGGATCTGTCTGCCTCTGCCTCCTAAATGCAGGGAAATTAACAAGCATTTATAAAGTGCCAACTATTTCTATTGCAGGGACTTTGGGTCCATCGAGCAAAAACCAAGTTACTGTTCTCCTAGGGACTAGGAGGGAGTACGGGAAAAGCAGCTACTCTTCAGGTTCTTTGGTTGGTCTGTGAATTATAGCAGAATAGACAGAAGTCCACGAGAAAAACAGTTTTAATTATATGCATAGTCAAAAGGAATCTCAGAGAAACCAGGCTCAAGGAAATGGTCAGATAATTGAAGCTTAGGTGTCATCCTGAGTTCCAGAAAGAAACAGAGGTTTGGGGATGGTCCTGGATGGTAGACATAGGACGTGAGGGTAGTCCAGGGTGTACTCAAACTTCTGATCTACCTGCCTCTGTCTCCCAAGCATTGGGATCACAGGTATTCACAACACATCTGACTCCCCACCCCAGCGTTGAGACAATTGATCTGAAGCTCCACTTTATAATGTTTCGAATTGCTTACCACTAAACACCTGCTTTGAAAGGCAACATTAACTCCATGATGATTCTCCTCCAAATGTGTTCAGCCTGCTGCAATTCACCTGATTTTTCATAAACAGTCTCACGTTTCCCATTCACTTACAAAGACATCTGAGTGACTTGCAAATTGTTGGCTGCAATTCAGAGTTAGTGGTCTAAAACTTCCTGAACATTCAGGGTTTATTGGTTGTCTTCTCTCTTCAGGCTCCATTCTAAGTCTTCTATTAAAATTAATAATCACTCACAACACATGTCCATGAAGTATTAATTATATCCGGGGACACCAAGGCCGAACAAGTGTCTCACTTAAGATCCTTCAGTGTGACACTGAGATAGGATTCAAACCCGGACAGTGTGTGCTGGGGATCCTCATTGTAGAAGGGTAGTCAAGAGGCAAAGTATGTGCACTTCTAAAACTTTTGGTGTATGGAGAGCATCCTGCTCCAGACACTGGACCAGAACCTAGTTACAACTAGGGGCTCCATCCAGGGGCCTCCAGCAGGTCACCAAGGTTGTGACGGGGGATGGGTCCGCTCACACTCATTTCTACCTCAGTAGCTCTAGGAGCCGTGCCAGCTGCTAGCCTTGGCCTGTGAACATATCTCAGTTCTGTGGACCCAGTCCTCAATATCATCCAGTTCTCTGGGTAATAGTTTTCCAACTTTCTGATTTCTTTTTCTTCTTCTTCTTTTTTCCATATTAGGGATTGAATCTACAGCACTGAGCACGCTAAGCAAGCACTCCACCACTGAGTCATAGCCACAGCACTTTTAACTTTGGATTTTTTTTTTTTTGGTCTTTTTGAGACAGGGTCTCCCTGTAGCCCCAGCTGTCCTAGAACTCACTCTGTAGACCAGGCTAGACCTGAACTCACAAAGATCCACCTGCCGCTGCGATTAAAGGTGTGCGCCACCACGCCCGGCTTAACTGTGGATTTTTCAGTCAGGGTCTTATTATGTTGCCCCAGGCCTATTTTTGACCTTACTCTATAGCTCAAGCAATCCTTGAACTTGTGATCTTCCTGCTTTGGTCTCCTGGGGAGCTGGGATGAGAGGCATGTTCCACCAGGCCGGGCCAAGTTGCTGCTTTCTGAATCAGCATGCGTGCTCTCGGCACACCTCCCCGCCCTCAGAGACCAGATGCTTTTATCACTCGGGGCCTCTGCTGCCTGGTACCCTCTCTCCATCTTCAGCTCCTTGTCGGAGAGGACAGACTGTCATATAAATCATTGTCCACAAATACAAAGGCTCACTTATAATGCTATTTTAAATAGCTGTAATGGTCTGTTTGTATGGTCAGGCTGGCAAATATTTCAGCACCTCTGTTGTTGAATACTGAGGTTTCTGTTTGTGGTGTGTGCAAGTAAAGATGGGCAGATGTTATTTCTGAGCCTTAAAGCCACGAGGTCCAGGAAAGAAGAAAATGGGAGGTGAAGGGAGCCGGGGCCTTGAGGCAGCAGGTGTGATAAAGGGATGCAGCAGGGATCCTGCCTGCAGCACCAAGTCCCTTGTCCCCTGAACCCTAGCTGGCTGGTGCAGGCCTCTGACTTGTTCTTTTGACCACAGCTCTGCTCAGCCCTCTTGTCTGGCAGACAATGTCTCTGGAGTTCAGCAGAGCTTGCCACCATCAACTCCTGGGTCCTCGTCCTCGCCTGCAGGGGACAGAGGCCAATTAGATTTGATTGTAGTAGTCACCTCTATCCTTTCTTCATTATTGATCTGTATGACTTTTATCAAAATCCCCCTATGAGTGCTGGGTACAATGCTGGGTGCCTTTAATCCCAGTACTAGGGAGGCAGAGGCAGGTGGATTTCTGAGTTCTAGACCAGTCTTGTCTGCTTTGTGAGTTCCAGACCAGCTGGTGCTACAGGGAGACCCTATTTCAAAAACAAATCCACACATGAACTCCAACACGTGCCTGGTATGTTCAATTCTCTCCTCCTGTAAATGTGTGAAACAGACTCAGCAGGGTGAGGCTGCTGTGTGCTGGGTCACTGGAGGCTCAAAGTGAGCCTCATTTCTGCAGAAACGTTCACTGCGTTTACACCTGGCTTTGAGTATTCTCTGCTGACATATGTTGGCTCCCTTTACGAAACTGTCTTTCCAGTGGCCAGTGAGATGGCTTAGCAGGTGAAGGTGCCTGCCCCCAGGCCCAATGGCCCAAGTTCAATCCCCAGGACCCACATGGGAGAAGGAAAGGACCAACTCCTGCAATTTGTCCTCTGACCTCCACATGCGGACTGTGGCCCGTGCAGGCCCACGCACATAATAAAATTGCTTTGCAGCAGCTGCCACCCTGCCCCTCTTTTGTCCCCTGACACCCACTCAGTCCTCACCTTCTCACATATCTTCAGCTATTCTCTGATTGCAAGGATTTGTTTTTTAGTTTCTTCATTCATTGGCTTTAATTCCATCTTTGTGATCTGTTTTCTTCAGTTCTGGAGACAGACGCAGGAGAGAAACCAGTGGCTCTGCTTACGCCGAATCCCCAGGTCCTGACCTACCCTCCGTGGCTTTTCTTCTCTCTGAACAGACTTTTCAAAATTCCTTTGTACTTTTATGACTACATTGCACAGGCCTCGGCTCATTCTGGATGAGCTTATCTTTCCTAACACTGTTCCCAAAGATGATCCGGGGGGGAAAAACAATGCAAAAACAACAGCTAGTCATGGAAAACTTGTTTGGAATTACATAAACTTGTCAAACCCTACACGTTTTCTAATTCTTTTCCTTATATACATTTACTTTTAAATACTACTGGCAACATTGGAGCAATTTTTTTATTATTATTTATTTCTGTATGTGTATGAATGTACTGTCTGCATGCAAGTTTGTGCACCCGTGTTGTGCAATGCCGCGGAGGTCAGAAGAGGGTCTCGGATTCCCCTGGAGCTGGAGTTCTCCTGCAACTGGAGTTTCAGACGGTTCTCTGCCGCCATGTGGGTGCTGGGGATCGAACCCGGGTCCTCTGCAAGAGCAGTCGTCGCTCTTAACCGCTAGGCCATCTCTCCAGCCCCTTTTTTTGGTCTTTTTGAGACAGAGTCTCCCTGTAGCCCCAGCTGTCCTGGAACTCACTATGTAGCCCAGGCTGGCCTTGAGCTCACTATGCACCCAAGAATGATTTTAAACTCCTGATCTTAAACTTCTTTACCCCTCAAGTGATGGGATGACAGGTGTGCATCACTGTGCTCAGCTAAGCTTAAAATTCCATGTATTTGAGGCTCAAACTGAGACAAAACTATACTACAACTAAAGATACATTCTCTTTTTTTTTCTTTTTGAGACAGGGTCTCCCTGAAGCCTAAGCTGGGTTGCCACTTGCTATAGTCTCAGTCTCACAGAGATCTACCTGCTTCTGCTTCCCGAGTGCTGGGACTAAAGGTGTGTGCCACCATTCCTGGCTTTTGATTAGTTTTTAAGTGGGGCTGAACATGTCAGTGGAGTGCCTGACCACCATGCACAAGGACCTCGATTCCATCTCCAGAGCTCCATAAACTAGACATGGTGGTACATGCCTCGAGTCTTGGCACTCAGGGGACAGAGGCAAGAAGATCAGACGTTCAAGATCTTGAACTATATGAGAAACGGTTTCAAAAACCAAGAAGAACAAGGGACTGGAGAGATGACTCAGTTGTCTGCTCTTGCAGAGGACCCCAGTTCAGTTCCCAGCACCCATATGGCAGCTAACAACTATCCATAACTCCAATTCCAGGGGAATCTGATACCTTCTTCTGACATCTGGGCAGTGCATGACATGGGTACACTTACACACATGCAGGTACTACACTCATACACCTAAAAAAGTAATAACAAATAAAATATTTAAACAAAAAAAAAAAACAACAAAACTTCTTTCTGGGATGGGGCAAGGGGAGCGAGGAGGGTGTGTGCTTGGAGACCCAAGATTAATGTGGGATGTCTTGCTCAACCCCATCTCTACTCTTTTGTTTTGTTTTCTTTTTTTGAGACAGGGTCTCCCTATAGCTTCAGCTGGCCTGGAACTCACAGAGATCTGCCTGCCTCTGCCTCCCCAGTGCTGGGATTAAAGGTGTGCCTCACCATGCCTGGCTCTACCTTATTTTTTGAGACAGAGTCTCTCATTAAACTTGAAGCTCATCGATCGGCTGGACTGGCTGGGCAGCAAGCCCCAGGGTTCCTTCTGTCGCCTACCTCCCAAGTAATGGAATTACAGCCTACGCCACTATAACTAGCTTTTAAATTTTTTAAATTTATTTTTATTTGACCAGTAAGTACACAAATGCAATAAACATAAGGAGTGTATTCATATAAACCCAATAAATTAACATCCGAGCTCAGTTTTTGTACAAATTAGAGTCCCCAAGTCCAGTAGAAAAGGTTTGCTTACACAAACATGTTGATAAAATAAAAAGAAAGAAAAAAGAAGAAGAAAAAATCCAGTCCATTTTTGCTGTGATCTCACAATTCATCCCCCCTCCTTGGCCCCTTCAGTCTGATGACCACCCTCTTCCTTGAGAGTCCCTGGGCTTTGGAGGGGAGGGTGAGAGAGAGTGAGATATAGAAGATGCAGTTTTGTTTTGTTTTTTTTCTGAGGTGGCACGTCAAACTCTTGGGACTGTCCAAGTTCTGTTTGCAATGTATTGGTGGGTCACTTAGGAATCTTCTTTTAATTCTAGTAATAAAACACAAATAGTAACAAATATTAAAGATTATAACAAGTTACTCTATGGGCACAGACACATTTGCTTGGATAATATCTTGGCTGGGGCATTATAACTCTTTGATAAAGGGATCCCAATAGGTTTCTTTTTTTTTTTTTTTTTTTTTTTTNCGGGTTTCGGGCAGCCCCCCTTCTCTGTCTCTGCTGTCCTGTGGCACACTCAGCTCATCTTCAAGGCCCAGGGCTGACTCCATTCCATACCTGCTGCCTGCTCTTGGTTGGTCGTCCCATGGTCCTGGCATCTCCAAAAATTGGGTCGTCCACTGAAACTGATGCAGCACCTTCACCAATGGTTCTTCTGACCTCTCCTGGTGCCAAGCCTCAGCTTCTCTACATGACCCCCTGCCAATTCTGGGGTCTTCACTGCACCAAGGCCGCACTCTGACCCCGTGGCCTTTCCTGGCCTCTCATTAGTGCCAAGCCTCTGCTGCTCTCGTGACCCCTCAAATTTCCCACCAGAACATATAGGGACTCTTACACATACCAAGCCTGCTTAGCCTGAGATGGAGGCTCAGGCCCCTTCTGGAACACAGCTTCTGTGTGCGACCCTGAAGAATTATTCTTCCCAGAAGATTTCACCACCAGTGATGCTGTCTCTTGTTACAGGCTGATTTTTCAGCCCAGCTAACCAGCATCAATTGTCACAGTACAACAAAGATGTCACTTCAGTTCTAGGTCTCTTGTTACTACGAACTGATTTTTTCAGCCCAGCTGACCAGAACCCACAGATTACACAGTCTGCTGATTTCTGCTCCCCTTTGAAACTAAAACTTCACAAGCAGGCCTCCATCTTCTACAACTTCTTCAGCAAAACTGTTCCAGCTCCACGCAATGATCTTTAATTCAATGATCTTCCTAGCCCACAAGTTCCAACGCCTCCCCAATCCTTCCCTAAAACACCAAGTCAGGTCTGTTCACAGCAATACCCCACTCCTGGTACAATTTCTGCCTCAGTTTGTGTTACCATTGCTGTGACAAAACACTCGCCAACACCCAACTTGGGAGGAAAGGGTTTATATTCAGATTACATCTCCTGGGTCACAGTTCATCACTCAGGGAGCCCAAGGTAGGAATCAGGGCAGGAACCTGGAGGCAGGATCTGAAGCACAGGTCATGGAGAGAATGCTGTTCACTCGGCTTGCTCCCCGCCTCATGCCCAGCCTGGCCTTCTTATAAGGTACACAAACAACCACCCGCCCAAGGGTGGCACTACTCATTGTGGCCCGGGCCCTCCCACACTGCTTGACAATCAAGACATACTCCACAGATGTGGCCGACTGCAATCCAATGGAGCCACCCTTTGGAGCCCAGAAGATCGTGAGTGAATCCCAGGTGTCCAGCCTTGAGTTACTTTGCTGGACTTAGGTTTTGTTTGAGAGTGCCTGATTCTTCCCTTTGAAATAAGACAGTACTTGTTTTGGATTTTACAGCAGCCCACAGTTAAGAGACTTTTAATAGACTGAACTTTTAAGCGTTTGGACATTTTAAGGACTGTGGGGCTTTTAAGTTTGTACCGTCTTAGGTTGTGATTAATGTTAACATCATACTTTGGGGATAAGAACTGGAAAGGTGGTTTAATAGTGATGTGTTTTGTGTGACAAGTTGACAAGGGGTCAATTGTGCTGGATAGCTTTAGTGTCAACTTGACACACCTCGGTTGAGGGAGCCTCAACTGGGGAATTGGCTCCATTGGATTGGCCTGTGGCCACATCTGTGGAGTATTGTCTTGATGGTTGAGCAGTGTGGGAGGGCCCAGCCCACAATGAGTAGTGCCACCCTGGGCAGGTGTTTGTTGTGTACCTTATAAGAAGGCAGGCTGGGCATGAGCCAGGGGAGCAAGCCAGTGAACAGCATTCCTCCATGGCCTGTGCCTCCACTCCTGCCTCTGGGTTCCTGCTCTGAGTTCCTACCTTGGTCTCCCTGAGTGATGAACTGTGACCCAGGAGATGTAAGCTGAATAAACCCTTTCTTCCCAAGTTGGTGTCAGTCAGAGTGTTTTGTCACAGCAATGGTAGACAAACTAGGACACACACCCTTTCAGACTGTCTCCCTCTGGACTGCATACCACTGGTTCAAGGAGATAGAATCCAGATTTTCCTGATCGAAATTATCTTGTTATATGGAAAATAAATGTCAGAATTATCATTTGTGTAATACAGGGAAACATGGAGAGCATTTGTGTCCATTTAATCTAAGAGCTGTAACTGGGAGTCCAGTACAAGTCAGGGGTGGCTTGAAAATTAAGAACAATTCTGTATCACTGATTACCTTAAATATGTTACTATTTTCTTTTTTTATTTGATTTTTTAACAATAAGTAATAAGTAATGAATACAAGCATCCTTCATGTAAAACCAATTTGCAAGCAGCTATGCCCAAACTCACACAGCCCAAGGCTCCCACCATCCAGCTGGAGGGGCTTGTATGTACAATCATGTTGATCATATAAGTGTCCAGTCTATATTGCTGTAGTTTCACAATTCACCCCAATCGCAGCCCTTACTTTCTAATACATCCCCTCTTCTGCAGATTGATCCCTAGGCTTTAGAAAAGGGGCACAAGTGGGTGGAAAGCAAAACAGTCTACTTTCTTTGGAGATGTCGTTTTGGACTCTGATCAGTTCAGGCTGTTTCCTTTCATGGGTTGGAATAACCTTTCAATCCTACTAATGAAGCACAAGCAATTAGATATATAGGCATTTAAACAGCACTAATTATTATGGTAGGTTGTGTTGGTATAGACACAGATGTTTGGTATGCTAATCCATGAACTATAGCTTTTCTGTAAAAGATAAGGTCTTACTGTGGCTTATAACATCTCCTAACCACTAGAGGACATAAGCTTGTGGCATTGGCCATGAATTATTCCTCCAAGGAGAGAGCTACTAGCCAATTATATTTGGGATATGCAGACATATGGCTGCCACTGCTGCACAGTATTTCCAGGCAGGTGAGGTGTAGCTGATGCTGACAGAGGAGTCTTGCTTGACTCAAAGAGACCAATATTTGCTTTATTGATTTAGTGGCCTTTGGTAACACTCTCTGGCATTCCAGAGACCAACTGTACACTTGCAAGTGTGGTCTCAATACATCTTTCCCATGCTTACACCAGGTCTTCAACAGCAGGGCCTTACACCTCTCTTCTTGCAGGTATCCCAGTTTACAGGCAAGAAGCCTTTTCCTTTTGGTGGGGGGGGGCTTGGATCCCCTGGCCAACATCTCCTTGGCAGAATAATCCATTGCTGATATCAGAGCTCTCCTGTATTAATATATTTTGCTTAATTGCACAGCTTATAAAGACTTTAGTATTTTATTTGGCTCTGAATAGAGAATAATCCTTTCACAGTTCCTATGTCTATTAGTCAATTAAAGAAAGCAGTTGGCCAGGGGTGGTGGCACACACCTTTAATCCTAGCACTCGGGAGGCAGAGGCAGGCAGATCTTTGTGAGTTCAAGGCCAGCCTGGTCTACAGAGTGAGTTCCAGGCCAGCTGGGGCTACAGGGAGACCCTGTCTTGAAAAAGACCCCCCCAAAAAAGAAAGCAGTTATACCAGTTTTATAAGAGTTTACCTCTATAACAGTTGGCTCTTATTTATAGTTAGGGAATGACTTCATTACCATCATGTTTTTCTTTGTTCTATGAAAAGGAGTGTACCCAGTAAGTAGGAAGAGGCCATATGTGGTTAGTAGAGTCTTGAAATGATATTATATCTTTGTGATTCCATTATTTGGTATATCTTCTTGTTCACTTCAGATGTTTCTCTGTCTATTCTTTGTCCAGTTGATCTGTCTAATGAACAGAGTCAGGTATTAAAAGTCCCCTGCTACTAGTGTGCTAGAGTCAATCTGTGTCTTAAAGTCCTGTGGTGTGGTGGCGCACACCTTTAATCCTAGCACTTGGGAGGCAGAGGCAGGTGGATCTTTGTGAGTTCAAGGCCAGCCTGGTCTACAGAGTGAGTTCCAGGACAGCTGGGGCTACAGAGAGACCCTGTCTCAAAAAGACAAAAAAGAATTGTGTTTATAAAGTTCGGTTTATAAAGCCTGGATTTGGTGTGTATAAATTAATGATTGTGATATCTTCTTGGTTAATTGTTCCTTTGACAAGACTGAAATGACTCTCTTCATCTCTTCTGATTATTTTTAGTTTGAAGTCTGTTTTATCTGATACTAGAATAGTGATTCCTACTTGGTTCTTAGTGCCATTTGCTTGTAGTATTTTTTTCCATCCTTTCACCTTGAGATAATGTCTGTCTTTAAAGGTGAGGTGGGTTTCTTGCAGACAACAAAAAGATGGGTTTTGTTTCTTTTTTTTTAATTTTTTTTCATTAATTTTTAAAATTTATTTCTGTATGTGTATGAATGTACTGTCTGCATGCAAGTTTGTGCACCCGTGTCGTGCAATGCCGCGGAGGTCAGAAGAGGGTGTCGGATTCCCCTGGAACTGGAGTTCTCCTGGAATTGGAGTTTTAGACGGTTCTCGGCTGCCATGTGGGTGCTGGGGATCGAACCCGGGTCCTCTGTAAGAGCAGTTGGCGCTCTTAACCGCTAGGCCATCTCTCCAGCCCCGAGTTTTGTTTCTTAATCTATTCTACAAGTCTATGTCTCTTAATTGGAGAATTCAGTCCATTGATATTTAGTTACTATTGAGAAAATTAAATTACTCCCAATCATTTTGATTTCTGGTACATTCTTGACCTAGGGTATTATTTCCATAGTAGAAGTATCATTTATTTTCTGGTGCTGGTTGGTTATAGTCGTCCCTACCCTCGGCTCTTTGTATTGCTTCAAATATTCTCTGAAGGAATGGCTTTCTGAACAAGAATTCTTTCAACTTATTTATGTCATGGAACATTTTCCTTTCTCTTTCAGTTATAATAGACATTTTTGCTGGATAAAGTATTCTGGGTTGACATCTATAGTCATTTAGAACTGGGACTACTTTAGACCAAGCTCTTCTGGCTTTCATTGTTTGCAATGAAAAATCAGCTGTAATTCTGATAGGTTTTCCCTTATAAGTGACTTGTTTTACTTTTTCTGCCATCAGTATCTCCTCTTTGCTTTGAACATCTTGTATTTTTACTATGATATGGTGTGGGGTATTTCTTTTCTTGTTCTGTGTACTTAGTGTTCTATATGCTTTTTATATTTGTATAGGTATCTCTTTGTTTAATTTGGGAAAATTTTCCTTTACAATTCTGTTGAAAAATCTGAGCAATCCATTATCCTGTGAATCTTCTTCCTCTTCTATCCCTATGAATCCTAAGTTTGGTCTTTTCTTTTTTCATTTATTTATTTATTTATTTATTTATTTATTTATTTCTGTATGTGTATGAATGTACTGTCTGCATGTAGGTTTGTGCACCCGTGTCATGCAATGCCGCGGAGGTCAGAAGAGGGCATCGGATTCCCCTGGAACCAGAGTTCTCCTGGAATTGGAGTTACAGACGGTTCTCAGCCGCCATGTGGGTGCTGGGGATCGAACCCGGGTCCTCTGTAAGAACGGTCGGTGCTCTTAACCGCTAGGCCATCTCTCCAGCCCTTTTGTTGATTTCTTAATTAGTGTACAGGTGTGGACAGTTTAGGCTCCAAAATCTCACCTCTATCCTAGTACTGGACACCTCACCCAACCAGTAAATAGCTCTTCCAATGGCCAGAGCCACGCAACACTCAAGTTGGCCTGAACCCCCCACGCCTGTGGAACTGCACCCTGAGGGCCCCAGGCACTCCCGGTCCTGTGGGCTGGAAGGACACAGCACCTCCACTGCTGTGCAGCTGGAGTCCCCCATGCCAGAGTGGAGTGAGACCCAGTCACCCACCCGGTAAGATGTACTCACAGAACTACCAAACACCACCCATGTTCTGCCCACTGGTCCTCCGGGGCCAGCTGTCAAGGTCTGTACGTGGATCCGGTTGGGAGGCTCAGCCAACACCAGTGTTATCCCTGCTGTCTCCTGACATCCTTGGCCCACATCTGAGGGCCAAATTGCAGTCACTAAAGATCCAGGTGCCCTTGGACTACCTCTGGTGCTTCCCAGTGCTCTTGGGGGCCTCTAAGTCCCCTCTCCCTCAACTTTGCCTTAGCTGCTCAGAATGTACCCACTGCCCCCCCAACCCCACTGCCATCAGTAACTAGCTTTTCTTTTTCTTTTTGAGACAGGGTCTCCCTTTAGTCCCAGCTGGCCTGGAGCTCACTATGTAGACCAGGCTCGCCTTGAACTCACAGGGATCTGCCTGCCTCTGCTGGGATTAAAGCTCTGTAGACCAGGCTGGCCTGGAACTCACAGAAATCCACCTGTCTCTGCCTCCAGGGTGCTGGGGTTAAAGGCGTGTGCCACCATGCCCAGAGGAACAGGTTTTTTTTTAAAGTTGTGTTATGGAAGATTTCAAGATGCAGAAGCTAGGCGGGCATGGTGGTGCACGCCTTTACTCCTAGCACCTGGGAGTCAGAGGCAGGCGGATCTTTGTGAGTTCAAGGCCAGCCTGGTCTACAGAGTGAGTTCCAGGACAGCTGGGGCTACAGGGAGACCCTGTCTTGAAAAGACAGAAAAAAAAAAAAAAAAAAAGATGCAGAGGCTGAGGAAGAGCCACTTCTTCAGACATCTAGATGCCACCTTTATTCCTCTCTCCTGTCCTCCACCTCCCTCATGTAGGTGACTATCTCAGAAAGCCCTCCCAGTTCAAAGCACTGCATGTCTAAATGTGCACACGTGCACGGGTGTGATTCCTTCCCCTCGTTTTTTTTCATATAACACTGTGACTTGGCACCACCCCAAGCGCTATGGAAACTAACCTTCACTCTTTGGGGCAGCTACGTAAGGTTCCCATTGCCTTTAAGCAGTCCTTGATTGATGGACATGTGGGTGGTTTTCAGCTTTTCCTAATACAAATTATGCTATAACAAATATAGCAAATGGCTTTGTGTGTACCTTTGCCACTGTGATTTGGAGCCAGACTCCCAAAAGTAGGGTGGCTGGGTCAAGGGATAATTGCATATGTAATTTTACATGATATTACCAAGTTCCCTGAAGAGCTATCATGGCATTCTGCTGCTCTACCAACAACACATAAACAGACATGGAACAAATAGTCCTCGCCTAACTGCACACTGTTCCGATGGAAGGATCACTTTCAGCACTCAGCCCCAGTCACAGAGCTAGTGAGCAGCAGAGATGGAAGCTGAAATGCTCCCTTCACAGGTAACAAGATGAGGTCCCAGCACTTGGGGGAGAGGGAGGGGAGAGAGGACGACCAGAAATTCAAGGTCATTCTTAGCTACACAGAGTGTTCAAGGCCAACCCAGACAGGACGAGACCCTGTGTCAAAAAAGTAGGAGGAAGAGATGGAGACCGTGATGGTAGGTGGAACCAGGTGTGGTGGAATACCCCTGTAATCCCAGCCCTCAGCGCCTGAAGCAGAAGGATTGTGAGTTCGAGGCCAGACTGGACTGCATAACAAGATTCTGTCTCAAAGACGCATGGCAGTGACTTGGGGGACATGAGGTCTACATTTAAGGGGAGGAGCCAGGGAGGCAGAGCCCCCATCACCTGCATCCCATCACCCCCTCAGGCCACCCCAATCATTGAACATTACAATCCAGCTCAGGAAAAGCTGGGTTTCCATCCTGAGGGGCTCCGCTGTCACCAGACAGACATCTGAGGCATGGCTGTCACCCCATCAGGTGACCCGTGTTGGAAGCAGTCTTATCTCCCTGACCCACGTTGATTCATCGGTTCGCAGTGGAGCAACGTCCCTTTCTCTTGGTCAGAGCACTTTGTTCATGTGAAAATATGACTGCCGCACAAACGAGGGACAAAAGCGCTGACTCTCTGGTCCGGAGACGGTGGTTTGAGGGAGCACTTCACATTCTCAGCTTCATGATAAAATGACTCAGCATCCTGCAGAATGCAGAGCTGCTCATCTCCGCAAAGGAGGGCATGGGGAGGGGTGGGAAGCCCCACATGCCTCGCCTTCACACTGTGCAGCCTTCTCCCAACCCTGCTGTGAGCCTGTCCCTGTCACTGCCTCCTGCTTGCACAGAGCTGAGGCCAGTCAAGGCCAGGTGACGTGCTCTAGTCTAAGAGCTTGTCCAGCACAAAGGCCTGTGTGATGTCCAGTGCCTTCGTTTCCTCTGGAGGAGGTGCCCACCATTCACAGGGGAACGCCCAGGATTACAGTACATGGGATAAGGTAAAGATGGGGGCTCTGCCTCCCTGGCAACCTGTCTTGGGAGTTTTTCAGTAGACTTTTTCCTAGCCCTCCTTCATATTCCCTAGGGGATGGTGGCTGTGTATTAGTAACAACTGTCCCCTGAGTTGTGATCTGTGTGTTAGCATATGAGTCAATACCCTCTCATCTGCACCCCTGGCAAACATTATTAATCAATTGCAGTGCTTCCTGTTCATCCATTGAACTACTGCTTCATCCAGCTTCTTCTTTTCTTCCCACAGCTAGACAAGTCTTGACTTCTCCAGGCCTTAGTTTACCCATCTGTAGAATCAAGGATCAGACTGGATTAGTCTCCCAGGTATCTTCCAGGATTCTCAGCTCATCTCTGAATGTGTACATTAACCTCCCTCTGGGGACTTCCTTCTTCCACTCTGGAGATCTCAAGCCCACCTGCTCACTAGCATCAAAACCCCCTGACCACACTTGCTGTTCCTCCCCACCAGGCACACTGTCTAGTGCAGTGTCCAGCCCTCAGCAGGCCAAGCTCCACACTGACTCAGAGCCTCCTACAAGGCCTGCAACTGTGAGTAGCTGGAGGAAAGCCTTGAGCAGACTCATTTACTCAAGGACAGCAGAATCCCAGGAAACAGGGGTTGGGAACAGTGGCTAGCTACCAAGTTAGGTAATGAGTGCTTGGGTTTTCTTACCTGTTTGCCTTGTGTTAAGTACGTGAAAATGACGTCACCTGTACACCTGTCCAGCTGGCACAGGGGACAAGGTCTCTGGGCCTGGACTCCGGCCCCTCCTCAAGGGTTCTCCCTCTCTTTGCTCTGGACACCCTGAGCCTCGCCAGCATGGGAGGACCTTGTGGGGATGTCAAAGCTGGACAGTATCACATCCTAGCTCTGCCACTGTGCCCAGGTTCAGCCACGGCATCTCTCACAGGAAGACTGCACTGCGTGCCTCTCGTTTGTCCCCTCCACCCCCTCACACCCTGCTTCCTCAGGCAGCTTTCAAAACAGACTCCTGCCTGAAACCCTTGTCTCCAGCTTGGAATTCAGGAGAAAGCTTAGCCTCTGACTAAGCCCCTGAAGATGTCTCCACACTGCCCTCCCCAATGGCACCCCTCCCCCCATGACACCTGCCAGGCTAGGTCTACCTTCAGCCTTGCCCCAGAGGACCCATCTTCTCTTCCTGCAAACGCCTTCTCAGCCTCCCTCCTTCAGGGAGTCTTTCAGAGCCAGCCCCCCAAATCCACGATGTCTCCTTTCTGCTCAGAAAAGAAAGCCATTAACATTAGAACCATCAGCCTTGTAAACTTTGCCAGACTCAATGGGCTGGAGTTGGCAGCTCACCCTAGGAAGAGGCGTGTGTGGGGTCGGGAGGAAGGGTGAGACTTGGCTGGGAGGTAAGGCAGTTTCCGGAGGAAGAACAACACAGGTACAAGGCAGAGTCTGTGGGAAAAGCAAGAGAGGCCCTCCGGTCAGGGCAGTGGGACTCTACTTCATGCCAACCCTGACTCTGCCACCTCTGCCCCATCCCTCCACTTCTACCTGGGTTGGACACAGGTATCTGCGTTTTCAGCCCCTGGGCAGGGGAGGAAGGGGAACCCTGGACCCTTGGTAGCAGACACGAGTGTAGCAGTGGGCGCTGCTCCCGTGGTTAGTCACTTCTGTGACTCACAGGGAATACAAAGGAAGGCGTGAGCCTCCTCCCACACTTCCCTGCTAGAGAGCAGGCTTACAACTTTTCCTGTGGCCTTTGGCTGGTCTCCTCTGGACTGGCCCCAGTGGCTCTGTCTGTTGGGTCTGCCATTTCAGAAACCGGACCCTACCAGAAAGGCATGAGGACAGAAGGCCAGAGCTCCCGGCCTGGCTCCTCTGCCTGGCAGCCCCTATATGAGCAGCCCGCCTACCTGTTTCTGAGCATTAGAGAAGCTCTAAGGACTCCTGGGAAGGAGTCCCCCAGCAAGTGCCCCCTGCATGCCAGGCTCCAAGATCAGCTTGTGTCACAGGAGGAAGACTCCCTCCCGGACCTCCAAAGCCGCTCGTCCGACACCTGAGACACAAGTGTCTTTCAAGACCACCAGAACTGCAGGCTTCATTAGGACTGAGGTCAGCCATGTAGACTGGTGTCCCTACGGGTGATAACATCAAATGAGCAAGAGCCAAGGCGATGCCATGACCCCCTCACAGCACCCTGGCCAAGTAGCTCACATTTGACACACTTATCTATAAGATGTATTTGTACACATACTCAAAGCCAGGCGAGTCATTAAAAATGCTGAATGAACATCAGCTTCGACCAAATCCATTTTGACTTCTGTTAAGTGGGCTTAGATTAAAAAGCTATCGTGAGGGGGTGGAGAAAGAGTTCAGTCTATAAAATGCTCACCGCGCAAGCATGAGGACCTGAGTCTGAGCTCCAGCAGCTACGTAAAACAGGGAGTGGTGGCACATGCCTATAATCCTGGCACAGAGGAGACAGACAGGCAAACAGTTGGGGCTCTTGGCCAGGCAGCCTCACCTACTTGGTGAGGTTTAAGTTCAGCGATCTCACTGTCTCAAAACCCAAACAAACAAGGTGGATGGCTCCTGAGGATGACCCTGGAGGTTGACCTCTGGCCTCTATATGCACATACACACACACACACACACACACACACACACGTGCTGAGGGACTGAATGAGAGACTTCGTAGCTTCATGGGACAGGTCACAGCCCTTAGTGGGTATCCTTAGAACAAGTAGCTGTTGTCCTGGGCAAGGGGTAAGATGGTTAGCAGCAGAGGCTTTGACAGATGAAGCAACTTGGGACTCTGGTATACCAACAGGGAGTTCTCTAGGATACCAGGCGGCTGGGCACTGCCTCGATAGAACCTCCTCCCACAGGTCACCATCCTGCTCATGCCCAAGGCCCCCTCGGCTGGTTACTCAACCCATGATGCCTATGGCCACATGGACTCCCTGTCCTGTTCTGGTCTCCATGTTGGCCTTTCTAGAATGAAAAAGCAGGTCAGTCCCCGTAAGCTAGCAGGGGGCAGCGTACCACCTCACTCTCCTGGTTCCCGACGCTGTCCCCATCCCGACACTCTGGCAGTGCTGACCACTTCCTCCCATTAGGCTGGGCCAACAGTTGCACTGCCTATAAATAGAAGAGATTCCTCAGTGAATGGTGCCGTGCTAACATCCTGCCTGGCTCGCCCTGAGTCACAGGTCCCTGCTGGAGGCCCGTTCAGGCTGCCTCGGACCCCACTGCTGACGGCCTCGGAGGAAGGTCAGGGTCCCCGGGGAGGCTGAGCCAGGCTTACAGAAATGCGACTGGCATTTCCTCCTTGTGAGGCCTGCCAGGGCTGCACTCTGGCTGGCCTGGGAGGAGTGTGCTGAGGACCCTACATGTGGGAGCCACACAGAGGCAGCAGCCACTG
Organism: Rhizomys pruinosus; assembly: GCA_009823505.1. Classification (NCBI taxonomy): domain Eukaryota; kingdom Metazoa; phylum Chordata; class Mammalia; order Rodentia; family Spalacidae; genus Rhizomys; species Rhizomys pruinosus. The sequence continues at coordinate 1,298,683 of VZQC01007772.1, read as the reverse complement.
TGGTGCCTGAAGTAGAGGGGAGTCTCCCATGAGCACCCCCTTTCCTAGCAGGCTTTACTAATGAAAAAGCACAAACTAAATCCTCCCAGAGATAGACTTGCCCACAGCCCAGAAAACAGATGGGAAGCCTGGACAAACAGCCCTGGTCATGGGCAGGAGCCAAGACTGTTCTAGAGAACCAAGTCCTGGTCAAAGGGTAGGAGCAGAGTGGGACAGGAATGGTGGCAAGACGCAGTCCAGGGACCCCAACCATCACTGCCATTCTCCCCAGGAGCACAAAGTCCGGACATGCTACTGGCTGGTGGGAGCCATGGCCCAGCCGGTGACAGTGCAGCAACAGGTGCCCGGTACACTCTGTCCATCTGGAAAGAAGAAAGCTCCCCGCATAAGGGATTATTGGCAGGAGAACTATGTGGGTGACCCAGGCCCATGGGAACCTCTACCCTAGTGGCTGAGACGTCTCCTGATCACCCCATCCAGCAGGTTCTTCCCTCTAGACCCTCAGTATCCCCACCACCACCACTGAGCTATCTCATATTCTAACATGAAATTCCTCAAATTTCTCATTTTTATTTCATGTGCATGGGCACTTTGTATGTTTGCAAGGGCCAGAAGAAGGTGTTGGACCCCCTGTGATTGGAGCTTAGGGTGGTTGCTAGTCACCATGAGGGTGCTAGGAACCAGAAGAGGGTGTTGGACCCCCTGAAATTGGAGCTTAAGGTGGTTGCTAGCCACTATGTGGGTGCTAGGGACCAAAGCCCAGTCCTCTGTAAGAGCAGCTAGTGCTCTTAAGTGCTGAGTCATCTCTATGACCTCCATGGAACATATTTCATTTTGTTTTCTTCTTTCCTCACTGGATCTGGGTTATAGATGTGCACCATGGGAGTGAGGGTCAGTGTTTGTTCCTCATAAATAGCTGGGATAGCCTGGTTGAATGTATGTATGTATGAATGAATGAATGAACCAACCAGTGCTTAGATGGATACACACACACACACACACACACACACACACACACACTCTATCCTTCCCTCACTATCGCCTCCAATTCCCTCTCCCACTGGGCACCACAGGCCAGGAAGCCCCAGCTGTTCAGTTGCATTCTTTGTGTCTGACCCAGGAGGAATGAGACAGTCTCTGATTCACACGGGCATCTGTGATTTCTCAGCCCAGAGGGGCTGGGGTGGAAAAACCTGTGCCTTTTCTGGAAGGGAAGCACATTTCTGCCCGATTGGCAAGCCTTGCCAGTTCCCTGCCACCCACAGCTGGGGCCTCAGCCTCTGTTGCAAGGGTTTGCAGCCCAGGCCAAACCCTGGGGCTATGGGGAAGCTCTGCATTTCACACACTCTATGCTTTTTTTTTTTTTATTCTTGGGTCCAGAGGTAAAAAGATACCTCCATCTAGGTGTTCTCCTCTTCCTCAGTTCCCAGCCCTCAGGCACCTTGTAAACTCCTAGTTATACTTCAAGAGCCATTGCAATTGCATCTCCTTGCAAGACTGAGCAACATGGATGGTTTCTGCCCCTTTCTTCTCCAATGTGACCTGAGCTATCAAGCTTCTTAGACACTGAGGACTGTAACTATGGCAAGGAGTCTGTGGGTCGGGGATCTTTTTGACTGCCATAGTGACAGGGGCTGCTGCTGGCATTTAATGGGCAGAGGTCTGGGAATACTATGCAGGAAGTACTGCTCCTCCCCAGCGGTCAGAACTGCCCATTGAGAAGTACTGAGCTACCTCCTGTTGGATGGGGGGCCCAAAGCCAAAGTCAAAAGGTAAGTTAGGCTCAGCACTCACTTGCTGCTGGACAATTTCAGGAGATGGGTTTGAAAGTAGCCTGCCGATTAAGGTAGACAATTGACAAATGGGACCTCATTAAACTCAAAAGCTTCTGTACATCAAAAGAAACAATCAAGGAAGTGAAGAGAAATCCCACAGAGTGGGAGGAAACCTTCACCGCAGAAACATCTGACAAAAAATTGATTTCCAGAATATATAAACTACTCAAAAAACAAAGAAAGAAAACAAATGACCCACTCAATAGATGGAGCAAAGAGCTGAACAGAGACTTCACAAGTGAGGAATTAGAGATGGCTGAGAAACACCTTAAGAAGTGTTCAACATCACTAATCATAAAGGAAATGCAAATCAAAACCACTTTAAGATATCATCTTACTCCAATAAGACTGGCTAGGATCAAGAAAACAAATGATACCAAGTGCTGGAGAGGTTGTGGGGAAAGGGGAACACTCATCCACTGCTGGTGGGAATGTAAACTCGTACAGCCACTATGGAAAGCAGTGTGGAGAACCCTTGGAAGACTTGGAATGAACTTGCCACCTGTCCTAGTTTGTCTTCCATTGCTGTGACAAAACACTCTGACCAACACCAACTTGGGGATGAAAGGGTTTATTTGGCTCACATCTCCTGGGTCACAGTTCATCACTCAGGGACCCAAGGCTAGGAATCCAGGCAGGACCCGGAGGCAGGAGCTGACAGCAAAGGCCATGGAGGAATGCTGTTCACTGGCCTTCTCTCCTGGCTCATGCCCAGTCTGCCTCTTATACCATACACAACCACCCGCCCAGGGTTGTATACTCATTGGGCTGGGCCTCCCACACTGCTCGACCATCAAGACAACTCCACAGATGTGGCCACAAGCCAAACCAATGGAGCCAATCCCCAATTGGGCTCCCTCAACCAGGTGTGTCAAGTGACACGAAAGCTACCAGCACAATGAACCCCTTGTCAACTGACACACAAAACACACACATTAAACACCACCTTCCAGTTCTTCCTCAAGTATGGTGTGTTAACATAATCCACACACCTAAGACAGTACAAACTTAAAAACCCCACAGTCCTTAAAATGTCCAAAACCTTAAAAGTTCACAGTCTTATAAAGTCTTAACTGTGGGCTTGCTGTAAAATCCAAAACAAGTACGTCTTATTTCCAAGGGAAGAATCAGGACACTCAAACAAAACCTAAGTCCAGCAAAGTAGCTAAGGCTGGACACCTGGGTCACTCCCGATCTTCTGGGTTCCACAGGGTCTCGCACTCCCCTCTCGACTCTGCTCCGTGGCACACCAGCTCATCTTCGCAGACCCACGCCACTCCATTCCTACCTGCCGCTGCTCTTGGTGGTCCCCGTCATGGTCCTGGCATCTCCAAAAGCTGGGGTTGCCACTGAAACTGAGGCAGCCACCTCACCAATGGTCTCTTCTGACTTCTCTGGTGCAAAGCTCAGTTCTCTTCCATGACCCCTGCATCCTGGGTCTTCACTGCAACAGAGGTGAACTTCACCCAATGGTCTTTCCTGACCTCTCACAGTGCCAAGCCTCAGTCTCTCTGGACCCCTCAAATTTCACACAGAAGAACCATATAGGAGACTCTTATCACATTACCAAGTCCTGCTTCTGGCTGAGACGGAGGCTCAGGCCCCTTCTGAACACAGCTTCTGTGTGCTGACTGAAGAAATTCTTCCAGAAGATTTCCCACAGTGATGCTAGGTCTCTTGTTACTTACAGCTGATTTCTTCAGCCCAGTAACCAGCATCAATTGTCCCAGTCAACAAAGATTTCACTTCAGGTTCTGGTCTCTTTGTTACTTACAAGCTGATTCTTCAGCCCCAGCTGACACCAGAACCCACAGATTACCAGTCCTGATGATCTCTGCTGTCCCCTTGAAACTAGAAACTCACAAGCCAGGCCTCATCTTCTACACTCTTCAGCAAAATCTGCTCCAGCTCACAGCAACAACAATCTTTAGGCATTCATGATCTTACAGCCCAACGTTCCAAACACCTCCACAACCTTCCCCAAACAAACCCCACGGTCAGGTTCTTCACAGCAATACCCCATTTTCTGGTACCAATTTCTGTTCAGTTTGTCTTCAATTGCTGTGACAAAACACTCTGACCAACACCAACTTGGGGGAAGGGTTTATTTGCTACATTCCTGGGGTCACAGTTCATCACTTCAGGGAGCCCAAGGCAGGAACTCAGGGCAGGACCTGGAGGCAGGAGCTGAAGCACAGGCCATGGAGGGAGTGCTGTTCACTGGCTTTCTCCCATGGCTCACTGCCCAGTGCCTTCTTATACGTACCACAACCACCTGCCCAGGGTGGCACTACTCATTGTGGGCTGGGCCTCCACAATGCTGACCATCAAGACGATATTCCACAGATGTGGCACAGGCAATCCAATGGAAGCCAATTCCCAATTGAGGGCTCCAACCTCAACCCAGGTGTGTCCAAGTTGACACTTAAAGCTATCCCTAGCACACCACCCGACCCAAGACTAACCATCTGGGCATTTACCCTCACGACTCACCCCACAGCAGATATACATGCTCGGCCCTGTTTATTGCAGCTTTTCTTCACAATAGCAAGGAGCTGAACCAACCCAAATTGGCCCCGAACTGATGAGTGATAGAGAAAAATGTGGGACATCTACACAATGGAGTTCTATGCAGCAGTAAAGAAAGATGCAATCATTGAGCTTTGCAGGAAATGGCTGGAGCCTAGAGGACATTTTCATGGCCTGCGTGAAGTTAAACACAGTCCCAGAAAAAGTAACGACAAATGGTATCCCTTCATCTGTGGATGCTAGTGCCAATACCTAGTGTTAAGTATTTCTTGTGCATGGCCCCTTGAGCTTTTGTCCCAAAGCAGTTGGAGTGATTGCATATTGGAAAACAACAGACAACAGAAAGACCGCATCAAAGAACTGACTGCAACCACAGTGAACTTCTGTCAAAACAGTCAACTCCACATGGCGACCTATTGAGGAAGAAAGACTCGAAGAAAAGATGCAAGCCATGTTTGGCAGAATGCATGAGCTTCTGTTGGGGGGGTGCGGGGATGGGGGCGGACACGGGTCTAGATTTGATAAAATACAATAAATAAACTCAAAAAATAAAAACCAAAATACCCTAAAGGTAAAAAAACCAAAAAAAAAAAAAAAAAAAAAAAAGAAAGTAGCCCGCCGATCCTCCAGGTCCTTGGATCCTGGCCTGGGCCTGGCCACACTACCAGCCTGGGGGAGGCTATGGAAGTGTGTCTAGGAATGCACTACAGTTCCCACCAGCTGGTGCACCTGCTCAGGCCCCGGATGTGCCTAAGGGGTGGGAGGAGAGAGATGGACGGACTGTGGGCTGAGGCCAGAGTTGCTCTACAATTACAGTGTTCGGAGCCATGAGCTCATCCAAACATGAGGAAAGCCTCCCTTTGATCTGGACCTGGACACTAGTGACTGTAGCCTCCAGGCCACGGAAGGGAGGGGCAAGACTTGGTAACATCTAAGTCAGTACTGCTGTGCGCAGCACAGCTTTTCTTCCTCAAATGCCCTCAGACACCTGCCGCAGGCCAGAAGAGCCTCTAATCGTTGTTGTTGCTTGAGACAGGGTCTGGCTGTATAGCCAAGGCTATCCTCAAACTCTTGATCCTTCTGCTGTGACCTCCTGACTGCTGAGATTATAGGCATGCACCACCTTGTCCAGCTTAGAAGTATCTTTTTAAAAAACATGTATGAGTGTTATGCTTACATGTATGTAAGTGTCCCCAAGTCTTACAGTGCCTGAGGACAGAAGGTGTCAGAACCCCCTGAACTGGAGTTCTAGGCGGGTGTTAGCCACCATGTGGGTGCTGGGATCCAAACCCACATGTCTCAGTAGTTAAGACCACTGGCTGCTCTTGCAGAGGACCTGGGTTTAGTTCCCAGCCCCCACATGGTGGCTAACATCTGCACTTAACTCCAGTTCCAGGGAATGCCACCTCCTTTTCTGACTTCCAGGGGCATTGCACGACATGAGTGCACTTACATACATGCAGGCAATACACTCCTATATATAAAATAAATTAATAAAATATTTTAGGGGCTGGAGAGATGGCTCAGAGGTTAAGAGTAGTGGCTGCTCTTAGAGAGGACCTGGGTTTGAGTCCCAGCACCTGCAAGTTCTGGAGCAGCTGACTCCAGTTCCAGGAGAATGCTATGCTATCCTCTGACCTCTGTGGGCACTGCATGACGGGTACACTTACATACACGCAGGCAATATATCCACAGGTATATAAAATAAAATAAAAAAATTAAAAACAAAGTATCAAAAACCCTCCTGCTATCTGGAACAAATCCCAGGCATGACATCATCTCATCCAAGACTCTTCCTTACAAAAACCCATCAGAACCATTGAGACAACACTATTACACCAAACAATTAATCATTCCTAGAGCTGTCAAGGAGCCGGATGGTATTCAGTTTCTGATTATTACCCAAGTGCTTTTTGACAGTTGAAGCTTGGAGGCAAATACGGTCTGCACACAGCCACTGCTCCGCATGTCTTTCCAGTCTCTTTCGGTTTCAAGGTTTTTTGTCTTTGTTTGGTTTATTTATTGGCAGACACAAGTCTGTCTTGGGGCATCTGGCTGTCTGGACTTTCTTGACTGCTGCCCTGTGGTGTAGTTCAACAGGTCCCTCTGTCCTCTTGCTGCTTCTGTAAATGGGCAGTTAGGCAAAGAGGCTGGGTCAAGTGTGGGTTTTCATTTTTGTCTTAGCAAGACTATCATTAGGCAGCACTGAGTTCCATGTGGTATGCATTTCTCTTTTTGTGTGATAGGAGCAACCATTGTTTTCTTTCTGTGTCTATGTACCGTATGTGTGTATTTTGAGTCAGGGTCTTGTATATAAGCATGCATACACACATACTGATATATCTTTTAAGTATTTTTTTAAAACTCAGTGGTAGCAAGGATGAGAACCTGGCTTCCATCCCCAGCACCACAAAAGAAAGCAAAATAAAAGGGGAGTGCACAGTAAACTACTTGACAATCAGAGTCGACTCGTTTAGTGGCTAGAGATGGAACCTGGGGTGAAGGTGAGTGCTCTACTCCTGAGCCACACGCCAGCCTCTCCATCTTTTGAGTCAACCTATGACCAAAGCTGTGGAGTGGAAGAGGCAGTAACATGGATGGGCTGAAGACTGACGGCTGACAAAGGTGGGCTGTGACTAAGCAGAGGCAACGGCAGGGGATCCGTGGCTGTTACTGCCTTAGAACGGGTAGGCAGGCAAGAAGTGCACCTGAAGCTGAACCAAAGAAAGAGACATTTAAGCCGAGGGAAGCAGTAGATAGATGCTGGGTATAGTCTTGAATTTGTAGATAGAAAGGAATAACTTATTGCCAAGAGTAACACCACAGGGCCATGACACTAGGAGGTACAGGCAAGAGGATTGGAATTTCAGGGTCGTCTTTAGCTGCATATTGAGTTCAAGGTTAGCCTGGGTTCTATAAGACCCTATCTCAACAAAGAAAAAAATTTGAAAAAGGAATAGGTTAGGGATAAATAAGACTAACGTATTTCTTACAGAAAAATCAATGGATATGATCTAAAGTAAGAAATCAAGAGATAGGTTAGTGCATTATCTTGAGTTTCAAACAAATACACAAGGAAGGAGCTGGACAGATGGCTCAGTTGTTAAGAGCACTGACTGCTCTTGCAGAGGACCCAGGTTCGATTCTTAGCACCCACATGGTGGCTAAGAACCATTCGTAACTCCAGTTCCAGGGGATCCAGCACCTTCTTCTGACGTCTATGGCCACTGCATGACAGGGTGCACTTACATACATGTAGGCAATACTTATACACACAAAATATAAAAATAATAAAAAATACACAAGAAGCAAGTGAAATGTTTTGTCCTTGGAATGAAGCTGGGGGAAGAGGGAACAGTCTAGAGTGGTTTTCTTGAGAAGCCGTTTGTTGTGTGTGATTTGTCATCATATTCCTGTAAAACGGGGGTGGGATTCTACTGCCCCATATAAGCCAGTCACAGAACAGAGAGAGGGGGCCTGATCTTAGCCAGTGGCCCCTGGTAGCCAAAGTCAGATGCCAACAGGTTATGATCCATGAGGAAGATTTAGAACATTCTGTTCAGCCTTGGAACTGAGTAGGTTAGCCTATCATTGGCTTCATTAAGATCCTGTGACCACCTGGTTTCCAGGACCAGACAGCATGCTAAAGAAGCAGCTTGTGGGCCTACTGGATGGCTCAGCCAGTAAAGGTGCTTGCCACATAAGCCTGGTGACCTGAGTTTGATCCCTGGAACCCACATAAAGGTGGAAGGAGAGAAATGACTTGAGAAAAATTTTCTCTAACCTTCATGTGTATATCGTGGCATGTGCCTCCAAACTATAACAATAAATGTGTGTGTGCGTGTGCATGTGTGTGCGTGCATGTGTGTGTGTGTGTGTGTGTGTGAGAGAGAGAGAGAGAGAGAGAGAGAGAGAGAGAGAGAGAGAGAGATTGCTGGATCTGGTGGTGTGGGCCAGTAATCCTAGCTTTTGAAAGGCTGAGAAGTCCAAAGCCTGCCTGGATTTTGGAGTGAACTCAAGATCAGCTTGGGCAACAGACCTTACCAGAAAACAAACAAACAAAAAACCCCCAAAAACTTAAGGGTTAGGATGTAATTCAGTTGTGGAGTGTTCACACATCCCCAGAATATGGAGAGAGACAGAGACAGAGACAGAGAGAGACAGAGGGGGGAAAGAAAAGAAGAGAACCACCATTGGAAGAAAAGAACGGATGCTGCAAGGAAGAAGAGAACAAAGCTCCTGGTACCGAGACCATAGCGCCCGCCCGTTCCAGCACCAACTGCAAGGCATGGAAGACACGGAGATAAAAGCAACAGGGAGCTGTGATTAGGAGCAGAGACACAACATGTAATCACGGCAACAAATGGCTGCGATCTAGGGGGGGAAGCAGAAAAGGCTATGATGTTCACACAGTTCTACGAGAAGCCATAGATACGGGTATACTGTTAGCTGAGACATCTTATCAATCCCAGGGAACACCCCCTCCATCCCAGGTTCCCTGACACCGTACAATGATTCAGATCCCTTTTCAGTTCAGAGAAGTGACTTCACCAATCTGAGCCTATTTCTCCATCAGCGAGATGGGACGGTGATGTCAAGCTGGCTTGAGTGGACATTAGGAAGCTGACTACAGAGCTGGTACATAGTGGGCACTTCCTTTGGTGTCAGGGTCCACCCACCCTATCACCTTCCTTTTGGCTATAGATAAGCCGTATTCATTCCAGCTTAGCTTATGAACAAGAAATATTCCTATGGAGATGCTCCATTATCTGGTTAGTAGGATACCAGGAAGTTAAGTGCCTAAAATAAGCTGACTGACTGAAAGTGCCAATAACTCCCTTCCACCCCACTAAATCGGAAGCTCCCCAAAGGCAGGCAAAGCTCTATTCAATTTTGCATCTGACCCTGATAACTCAAAGACTGGCCACATTAGTGAGGAATTGTAAAATTGAATACATGAGCAGGTAAAGTGATTAATGAAGCCCTAGAATAGAAAATTTCTAGGAAAATTGTGAAAGCATGAGACTAGTTTGCCATGACAGACTCCTAGAAGCTGCTCAGGGAGACTTGAGGTCAGCCAAGAACAAGCACAGAAGGCAAAATGTTCCCTCTGCACGGGGACCAGAAGTTGGGTGCACTGCAGGACACATGGACAATGGACCTGCTTCCTTTGTTTCTTCGACACATTTATTAATCGCCTGCTGTGCACCAAGCACCCAGGCTGTGTCAGTGGCAAGTGGACTGGCTCCCTAGCCTTGGGGACCTATGTCCAGTACCTCACATGTGAAGAGCAAAGTGGTCCCTGGGGAACCTTGTCAATGTACCCCATGGCTACACCACCCATGTGTTTGGATTAATTGCAAAGCCAGCAGGGCCCAATACATTAGATCCCACTGATTTAAAAAGATGTATTTTTAATTTTTTAATCTTTGTTTTTTATGTGTATGAATGTACTGTCTGCATGTAGATTTGTGCACCTGTGGAGTGTCGTGCAATGCTGTGAAGTCAGAAGAGGGCGCTGGATTCCGCTGTATCTGGAGTTAAAGACAGTTCTCAGCTGCCATGTGGGTGCTGGGGATCAAACCCGGGTCCTCTGTGAGAGCAGTCTGTGCTCTTAATCGCTAAGCCCTCTCTCCAACCCCGATTTTTAATTTTTTAAGAGTATGTGTGTGCTTACATGAATTTATGTTCACTATGGGCATGCAGTGCCCAAGGAGGCCCAAAGAGGGCACCAGATCCTCTGAACTGGAACAAACTCTGGTCCTCTACAAGAGCAGCCACTGCTGTTGACCACTGAGCCATCTCTCTAGCCCCCCTACTCAGCTTTAAACAACAGAAAATCAACTTGAACTAGTTTACATCAATAAAAGGGGAGATTCTGATAGATCTATTCCTTTAAATGTCAAGAGCTAAGTTCTGGCATGGCTGGATCCAGGAGCCTTGGCAACGTCACTGGGATTCGGTATCATGCTCCATGTCTCGATGCTCCTCTAATTTTGTCCTTTGTTCTCAAAGGGCCACGTAGTAAAAACGGCCCCCTGGGAGCTCATAGCTAATGATCTCCACAAGACACAGCAAAACTTTGGGACAGTATCTCAGTGACTGGCTGGACTGCCCCTGATGCCCATGCACAAACCTGAATTATTTCTTCAATGGTCCTATGTGATGAGACCGCAGATATCTCTATTTCACAGGCAGGAAACTGACTCAGAGATCACAGACCTTACCAGTGCCACACCCAATAGGTGGAACACGAGGGTGCTCTGGCTCCTTTGAGTAAGGAGGGCAGCCTCTGAGACAGTGAAGGTTAGAGAGGACTCAACTAGATAGATCTAGTGAAGGGCGAGGAGAGACTAAAGCATCACTGCAGGTGACTTGGGTGCCCTCTTGGTCCTCTTTCCACCTTACACCAGCAAGATGTCCCCACAAAGGGTCAGTTATTCACCTCTCCTTGCCCCTTTCTGCTGAAGTAGTACAGTGCAGACCTGGAGCCAGACCCCATGGTCTCCTGGAAACCTGTGCTTTCAGCATTAAGATCTCAATGCTATGGGCAGGAACACTGAAGGACACAGAACAGGAAGCACTGCAAGGTGACCAGAAACCACACCTAGGAAGGAATGAGGGAACACCATGTCCCCACTGCCCATTGCTTGAAGTTCATCTTGTAGAATAGTCCTCACACAGCAGGCCTGTGGACTGCGGTCCCTTCAGCGGCCACCTGAGAACCTCTCCATGCCTGGGCTGATGTCTACTGGGGTCAGATTCTGGAAAAGAATAACACCCAAGAAATGACACACGAACATTCAAAACAGCTTTATTTGTAACCTTTACCCACTGTCTGCCAGATGGAGAAAGGATCTCTGGTACACTCACATGACGAGACGCTGCCTGGACATAGAAAGGAGTGGACGGAGCCCTCAGCACAAGAGGAACAAGTGCTGAAAGAAACCAGACACAAAAACACACTCCCGAGTTTCTCTTTATAGGAAATTCTAGGAAAGACAGAGAAGCCCTAGGAAGCTGGGTCGGTGTGGGCTAAGGCTGGAAGGACGGTTACCAAGGGAACTTTTCAGGGAAGATGGAAAATGTTCCACACAACTGTGATAATTACAAGGATATCACTCCTGACAAAACTGTCAACTGTACATTTAAAATTGATGACGTTCTTTTTAAAAAATTGCTTTACGCTGGGTGTGGTGATGCACACCTTTAATCCCAGTGCTTGGGAGGCAGAGGCAGGTGGGTCTCTCTGAGTTCAAGGCAAGCCTGGTCTACATAGTGAATTCCAGGCCTGCTGGGGCTACAGAGAGACTCTGTCTTAAAAAGACCAAAAGAATTCTTTTCCTTTGTGTGTATGAGTGTTTTGCTTGAATGTATGAAAGTGTATCACACGTGTATAATACCCACAGAGGCCAGAAAAGCCATGGGGTCCCCTGCAACTGGAGTTAGGGACAGGTGTCAGCCTCCTGTGGTTGCTGGGCCAGGCCCAGGTCCTCTGAAGAGCAGCAAGTGCTCTTAACCACAAGGCCATCTCTCTAGCCCCCAAACTGATGAATTTCCCTGCAAATAAAGTACATCCCAATAATTCTGTCTTGAAAAAAGAACAGGAGATCAATGCCTTGTATTAGGAGCCTTTCTGTGACCAAAACCCCAAACAGGCTGGCTTCAGGAGAAAAAAGAATACTTTGGCTTATACAATCAAGTCAGCCCCAGGGCTGCTTCAGGGCCTACGGGGCATCAGGGCCATGTCTGCACACCACTCTCTCTTCTCTTTCTTCTTTGTGGGCTTCATCAGGTGTGTAACAAGTCGGCCACCAGGAATTCCAACCTGACATCCTGTCAACTGAGCAACTCACATAGAAAAAGGAGGCCTCTTTCCCACAGCTGCGGCAGAAGTCCCGTGGGAAAGCTCAAGTGCCCGCCCAAGCCCGGGGTCCACATATGCCTCTAAAGCTGTTTCACCCGAACCTGGTGATACAGAATAGAAGGTGGTCTTGGAAGGAAACACAAGCCATCGAAAGTGACAGATGGCTACCCATTGCTGTACCGACTCAAGGGACAGTGCTGTCACCTATTCTTGCATTACCCATTCCCGAATCCACCCAACTCTGTAATGGCCAGGCCACCACGAAGGGACCCCACCTCCACCCAGGACTGCTTTCCTGTCATGTCAGAGGCCCTGCCTGTCAGACATAGGTCAACCAAAAAAGCCACTGGGTGCCTGTTCCAAAGATAGCTCACAGGAGAGGGAGAAACTGTTCAGAAGCCACTGGCCCAGCCAGAGCCCTGCAGCTATGGGAGTCTGGACTTGAAATTCCCAAGGGGAAGACGCCCCAGGCGTTAGTGAAGCAGACCTCAGGGAATCTGGGGCAGAGGCGGGACTACGGCTCTCCAATCCAGAGCGACCGACCGGCCCAACTGAGTTCAGCCAGGGCTGGAGGCCAGGGAAGAAACTGGCAGAAAAGGTCATCCTTGTAGGATCAATAGCAGGGAACACCATCCACCACGTTGAGTCCCAAATGTCTCCTCCAGAGCCATGCGGTGAGCGCAGCTACCATCGAGGGACCAGCTTCCCCACACCAGGCACCAGCACTCCCAGCTCAAGCATCCTCCTGGAAGGGAAGGAAAGACAGCAACAGTGTCATAGCTGTATACAAAATAGACACTCCTCGAATGGGCAACAGCCCCAGAGACTGATAGCCTTCCAAGGTGACTGCCCTGGATCAGACTCCAGGATGGAGGCTTCCACCCTGCTGCCTGTCAGAGCTTTGCCTCAACTCTGACCCATAGCTATGTTGCCACTGAAGCTGGGGTTTGCGGCACAGACAACCCATGACAGCTGAAGGCCTTCTCTCAGCCTTGCTCCCCAGGCCGGAATGGATGCTGTGACGTTTCCTGCTGAGGTGCTGAGTAGGCCTGCACAGCCTGCCTGCTTTCTGAAAATCAGGCTTCACTGATTCTAATGCCAGAGTGTCCACTGCTGCAAAGGGCCGGGTGGAGGGAAGGGCGTGAGCCAGGCTGAGGAGGGGTGAGAGCCCTTGCCAAGCCGGGAAGGAGTGGCCCAGCTCGCTCACTCAGGGCCCTCCCTTTCAAAGGCAGCTCGAGGGCCTGGCCCAGAGCCCAGGGGCTCCAGGAAAGTGGTGTTCTCGGCTCCCATCCGCCAATTCCAAGGCAGGTTGGCTGCAAGGCTTTGCTGGAAAACAGCTGGCTACTTCCCGTAGCCAACAGACCCACGGTCAGATCACTGCACTGATGACCTCCTAAGCCAGCCCTCAGGTCAGGCTTCTGGAGTAACTTGGAAGGAAGGAGCCAGGTCTTCTGGGAACCAAGGTGCTCCAGCAATGGCGGGGGCTGACCCTCCAGCAAACCCCAAGCAAGGCTGTGTTTCTTCTCAGTTGCCTCTGAGCAGAGAAGCAGCACTGCCGGCTCCCAGAAGCTCATGACCTGAAACAAGTCTGCTCCTGTCTGGAAAGTGGACCTAACCCTGCCCTACCTGGAGCAGAGACTGTTGTAATGCAACAGACTGAACAACCACTAATGCTGGCCGGGGACACTCTCGCTGGCTGGACCCTAGGGAAGTGTCCCACCCACCCTACTGTGGGGCAGACAAGTACTTATTATTAATATTGTAACGGGTTTCTTGTGTGCTAATTATGAATACTAATATTAAAGAAATGCCACTTGGTCTTGGGAGTCAGAGCTGTAGATCTGAACCCCTATTCTGCTGTATCCTGGCTGTGTCCTCCGTAAATCCCCTGATCTCCTTGGCCTGTCAGCTGCCAATGCTCCCATCCTTAAAGGGGCTCTAGGGAGGTAACCTCTTCCATTGTCCCTTATGGGTGTGTAGCCCATGGCTCCCTCCTGGTGGCATAACAGAACAGAGGAATGCAAGAAAAAACAACGGCAAACCAAGGCACCACCCAGGTTCCTTTTGACTCCAAAATTCCAATGCAGTTGGTGTCCACAGGCCCCAGGCACCTGCACTTAACACTCCTTAAGTGATTCTATGCTGTAACCAGTCAAGAATATTGCGCCCAGCCGGGCATGGTGGCGCACGCCTTTAATCCCGGCACTCTGGAGGTACAGGCAGGCAGATCTCTATGAGTTCAAGGCCAGCCTGGTCTACATAGTGAGTTCCAGGACAGCTGGGGCTACAGGGAGAACCTGTCTCAAAAAGAGAACGAACGAACAAACGAATGAATGAATGAACGAAAGAGAAAGAAAGAAAGAAAGAAAGAAAAAGAAAGAAAGAAAGAAAGAAAGGAAGGAAGGAAGGAAGGAAGGAAGGAAGGAAGGAAGGAAGGAAGGAAGGAAAGAAGGAAGAAATCATAATAAAATGTTTAAAGGGTGGTGAGAGGGCTCTGCAGCTCTGCAGGTTATGTGCTTGCTGCCAAGCCTGCCAACCTGCGTTCCGTCCCTGGGATTCACATGGTAGAAGGAGAGAACTGACCCCCCAAAGTCCTCCAACCTCCATCTTGGCATGCACCCTTCCTCCTCCACAAATAAATGTACTACTTTTTTAAGTCCCCATCCTGCTAATGGAGGGGGCCAGAACGAAGGTGTGTTGGGTGCAGGACAGCAAGCAGTGTCAGAGCAGGGACGTCAGCAAGCAGAGTCGGGTGCAGGACTTCAGCAAGTGGTGTCGGAGCAGGGACGTCGGGTGCAGGCACTTGTGAGCCTTCCTGTTCCTTTTCAGGAATGCTCTACAGCAGTTGAAACCAATTCTTTCATGCTTGGGGGTAAAACAGTAATCAGTCTTATTTCTGATATACTAATTTCAAAATATTAACATATTGTTCGGATGTGTTGTTGTGTATACTTTCAGTCCCAGCACTTGGGAAGCAGAAGCAGGAAGATTTCTGTGAGAGTGAGGCCAGCCTGGTACATACAGTAAGTTTCTCAAAAATCAACAATAAAAAAAAAATAATGTATTGTCTTTGTGTGTATGGGTACATGTTCATATGTGTGGAGGCCAGAGGTCAACCTCAGGTATCTTCCTTAATCGGTCTCCCTCTTATCTTTTGAGACAGCATCTCTGACTGAACCTAGATTTGGCTAAACTGGATGCCCAGCAAGCCCCAGGGAACCTCCTGCCTCAGCCTCCCGACCTGGGACCTCAGCTGAGTACTCCAGATGAATGTGTGGCAAGCGCTTTACTGACTGAGCCATCTCCCCAGCCTGGTATTGTCCTTTGCAAATGCTTTGGGGTACGAATGAGGAGAACAGGCATGAACTAGGAGGTTTTGGGAGGAAAAGGCAGGGTGGAGGGCTTCAGGAAGAGATGGCTGGTCTGAAGGTAGCAAAAGCCAGCAAAGCTACTTGGAGGTGACAGAACAGGTCTGTCCTCGTCCACTGCTGCAAGTGTGAGAGTCTCACTCCACAAGAGCCCCGCTCACATCCTTTACCCCTATGTGTTTAAATTTACCTTGGAGGTGAATCCTCTGACGAACACCCAACAGGCAGCTCTTGATCAAACCCGGCCCCTTAAAAACCGTCTCTGGCAGAGCTGGTGACACCATGGTGGCAGGATGGACCACTGCCCAGAGTTGGTGGGTGGCTGGAGGGTCACGGTGAACCAGCTACACTAAGGACTGTGGCCATCTTGTCAGGTGCTGAGTGCTTCCAAGGTGGCTCCCAGGAGACCTGAAGACATTGTGGGGACCTGTAGACATTGTGAGATCTCCTGCTGGCCCAGGGTCCTCCAGACACTGGGTGGCGTGCTGGAGCAGGCCCCGTGAAACTTGTTGCTTGTTCACCTCCCTGTCTGTCTATCCATCCAGGTGCAAGCCACCAGCCTTAGCTGGCAGGTGAGACTGTTGTTTTAAGATTTGGTGACATTTCTGTGGCGTGGTGGTGTTAAGGAAGAGGAACATATCACAAAGCGATTCCTGTTTAAAAAGGAATCTGGCCCAACATGGTGGCACACTCCTGTAATCCCAGCAATTGGCTGGTAGAGGCAAGAGGATGAGGAGTTCAAGGCCAGTCTTTGCTACACGAGACCCTGGTTCAAAAAAAATAAATGAATATGTGAATTAAAAGGCCTTTCTGCTTTTGGCAGGACCCCTGCCAAAAGCTCCCCAAATAAGGCCTTCGCTTAGTAAAAACACCTATGTGGTGGGGCTGTAAAGGGTGGAGGCACCTGGGCATGCAGGAGGCATAGAGGAACTCTCTGACGTCAGCAGGTTAGAGAATATCCACAGAAGAGGCGGGTGTGTGTGTGTGTGTGTGTGTGTGTGTGTGTGTGACCAGATCCATGTAATCGCTGGCTAAGAGAATACATGCTAAAGCTTCTATTTTTTAAAAAATAACAATGTAAGGGGGCTGGAGAGATGGCCTAGAGGTTAAGACTGCTCTTGAAAAGGAACCAGGTTCAGCCGGGCGTGGTGGTGCATGCCTTTAATCCTAGCACTTGGGAGGCAGAGGCAGGCGGATCTTTGTGAGTTCAAGGCCAGCCTGGTCTACAGAGTGAGTTCCAGGACAGCTGGGGCTACAGGGAGACCCTGTCTCGAAAAGACCAAAAAAAAAAAAAGAAAAGGAACCGGGTTCAATCCCCAGCACCCACATAGTGGCTGAGAACCAGAACTCCAGTTCCAGGGGAATCCAACACTCTCTTCTGACCTCCACGGCATTGCACGACACGGGTGCACAAACCTACATGCAGACAGTACATTCATACACATACAGAAATAACAATGTAAGTTCCTGCCCAGGTGCCTGTCCTCTCCTGCCCCACTTCTCAGGAAACAGGAGGGCAGGATCCTGTAAGGCAACTGCCCTCCTCACCAACAACCTTTACCTCATATGAACCTGCAGAGGAATGCCCCCTGCCCGGCCCTCCCCACCCCGAACCACCCCCCAAAGAGAGAAATGGTGAGCATGTACACAAATCAATGTGTGGGCCAAGTTAACTGTTTCAACAACCAACAAAGCCCATTCCTTCTCATTGGGGGGATGCAGGAAGCTCTTCCATCCCAGAGGGGCCAAGTGGGCAAGGGGCAGGTGGGAGCGCCACGGATGTCTGATGCGTACTGCAAGAACAATAAGGATTTTTAGGGGCATTATGACTGAGTCAGAAAACACAGCTGCCCCTGAAAGTCCCTCATTTTTCTTGCTGTCCTTGAAGACTTTCCCAGTGAGTAGGTGGTCATCCGGCTGACCCAGGTGAGGAGAGGTAGACAGAGAGCCTTACCCACCATTGTCCCGCCTCCTCACAGCCAGAGGGAGGCTGTGGCACAGCTCCAGAGTCTCCACAGTGGCATAATGGTCTCCATGTTCAGCCTGGCCAGCAGCTGGCCTCCCATGGCACACCCAGGAATGACCCACCCAGAGCCAACTCAGAATGTCTACCATAAGTATCAATGGACTCAACAAGTAATGTAGTCCTTGTCTCACTAGTAGGACATGGACCTATCTTACAGCAACTGGGACCCAAGGGCTAAGTGAGGGTCTTGGGTTTGACATGGCTCAGCAGGAAAGAGAGGCCTCTAGCCTTCTTAGGACAGGGCCCCACTGAAGTCAGCTCTGGGACCAATGAGGAGAAAACCAGCCAGGCTGGAAGTCTGTGGGCAGCGCTGCCTCCCCGCTCCCCAGACCCTGTGGAAGAAGAGCGTACAGGACTGAGACTCGCAGAGAAATGGCACTCCACTCTGCGCTGCTTCTCTACACATCCTGGCCTGGGAAGCTCTGCAAAGGGGACGTGGAAGGAGCTGTTCCCATCACGCTTGCTCTCCTTAAAAAAACAAAAGTGGGCGTGGTGGCGCACGCCTTTAATCCTAGAACTCCGGAGGCAGAGGCAGGCAGATCTTTGTGAGTTCAAGGCCAGCCTGGTATACAGAGTGAGTTCCAGGACAGCTGGGGCTACAGGGAGACCCTGTCTCAAAAGACCAAAAAAACAAAAGGCACATAAAGAACCAAGAAGGCGACACAAGCCTCTGGTTACCCAGCACAAGAGGGAGAAGGAGCATCAGGAGTTCAAGGTCATTCTCGGCTACATGGTGAACTTGAAGCCAACCTGGACTACATAAGACCCTGTCTCAAACAAAGTCACACACACACACACACACACACACACACACACACACCACAGGCTCAGAGATGGCTCAGCAGTTAACAGCACTTGCCTTGCAAGTGAGGACCAGACCAGACCCCAGCACTTGTTAACAAGTCCCACACCCAATAAAGATTCTGTGTGTGTGTGGAGGGGGGAAGGTCCTTGAGAACCTGGCACTCCGTCCAGCCCTCCTGCGGCTCTGCTGTGCCCTGCTCCACCTTTCCCACACAGGTCTAAGTATGAAGGCTGCTCTACCCCTTGCCCATCTACCAAAATGATGGGCAGCAAAGACTTCTGGAATGTTCCATACATTTTTAGATTGAAAACAACAACCTGACAGATTCTGCTGGGAATGGGAGGTTTTAAAGAAATGGCAGAGTGTGGAAAGTGCCAACAAGTGCCAAGGGGGACGGGGGGGCCAGTAACGGCTATTTTTTTTTCTTGTAAGATGGAAAAATTTTTTAAATTTATTTTTTAATTAATTAATTTGTATGAATGTACTGTCTGCATGTAGGTTTGTGCAACCGTGTCGTGCAATGCCATGGAGTTCAGAAGAGGGTGTCGGATTCCCCTGGAACTGGAGTTCTCCTGGAATTGGAGTTACAGACGATTCTCAGCCGCCATGTGGGTGCTGGGGATCGAACCCGGGTCCTCTGCAAGAGCAGTCGGTGCTCTTAACTGCTAGGCCATCTCTCCAGCCCCGGAAAAAAATTTTTTTCACAGCCTGTGAGATGTCTCATCAGGTAAAAAGCACTTGCCTTGCAAGCCTGGTGACATGAGTTCAATCCCTGGAACCCACAGTGGAAAGACTGCTGAAAGCTGTCCTCTGACTTCACACATGTGCCATAGCAATAAGTAAAATAAAAACAGAAATGAAAACATTTCCAGAAACAGGGTCTTATCTAGGATCCTCCATAATAGGATGATTCCTTCGGTTTCAGGCTTACAAGGAAGACCTGAGCAGGCCTGACTCCACAGAACCTGGGCTCTTATCCAATGCCAACCACCATTTAAGACACTTAGCCCCTGATGCCAGGCCACTTCATCCACAGCCCCAGCAAAGCTGAAGTCTGCCCCTCTGGCCTGCCTGCCCACCTTAGATAGGCTCCATGGGACAGGGCAATGTGCGGCTAGAGGGAAAAACAGCGGACACTGTCAGGCTCAACGAGGGCAGGGGCTGGGCTGGAGGAGCTCCTTCCCTCTGAAAAGACTGGGACAGGTGTCAGGTGGGTCAGCTGTGCCCCACTGTGCCCACCAATGCCCCAGGCCTCTTCCCTGTTCACACTGAGAGAAGCCAGCCCAGCTCCAGCCTTTCCCAACTGCATTCAACACCTCCCGCCCTAACCAAGATCACAGCCATAAACTCTATCAGTAAACCAAAGCCCAAGTGGTCCCCACACCCGGGGATCTGAGTCACCTGTGCCTCTGAACATGAGTGTCATGCTTTGTCTGCTGAGAGGCGGAGCCCCACCGCTCCCACGGCCTCCTCAGGCCACCTGCTTCCTGGTGTACCCCTGCAGCACAAGCACTGTCAGCTCCTCACCTACTGGCCACATAAGCTTAGCAAACTACTTCACTCCTGGATGTTTGGGTTTGAGCTCGTGAGACTGGGGTTTGCCTGTCTCGCAGGTTGTCACGAGGGCCAAAGGAACATCTGTGTAAAGGGCTCAGAACTGCACAGTTTGGTCAAGCCCGATCATCACCACCATCTCTCCCAGCTCTGCTTCAGGTCTTCCGGATGGCCTTGCCTGACTTGACCCCAGCTCCTGGGCTAGAATCTTCTTCTGTTCTGTGGGCCCAAACCCATCACACTGTGACACTATGTCTCACCTATCTGTCTACCCCTCCTGAGCATGGTCCCAGCAGCACCTTCATCACCATCTCATGAACCAATGCTGATTCAGGGTCCCACAACAGCCACCAACAGGCCCTGAAACCCTCACTGGCAACAGCTCCCCACGCGATTCCTGGGGACACCCACGTATGAGAGCCACTGGATAGCTGTCTTATTGCTACGGTTTAGGCAGGGTTTGGTACAAGTGCGCAAAAACAGAGGCAAGGCTGGAAGGCCAGAGGACCAGCTCTGCTGTGCCAGGCAGACCTCTAGGCCTGGCTTTGCCACTGCCAAATACCAGCCACCCAGCTTTCCCTGTTCCTCATTGTGTGCCAGGCCCATAGTAGATGTCCTGGCTTGTTCACAGCAGGCCAACCAAGGCTTACCAAGGAGTCACAGGGAGAGGAGGCTCCCATTGAACATAGAATCCCCAAAATAGCCAGCTAACCACAAAACCATGACAGAGGGAAAAGAAAAGCCAACTAGATATCAGCCCTTGTTTGGAATGTGCTCTAGAAGGAAAGCTATGTAGCAGCCCCACCCTGGCTGGAAAGAAGGTAGTCCAGGCGGAGGGCCCAGAGTCCTGTGAGGAGCCTGTCTTATAAAGAAATGCCACTGGGGCAGAGGGTGGCCCTCAGGAGGCCAGGCTTGCAGGCCAGCGGCCGACTCCGACTGCCTGCCGGCAGGGTCTGACCCTCCTTTTAGCCGCCTCAGTGCGTCTGTTCCAGCAGGGGTGGAGGGCAGAAGGCTCTGCGGCACTTCGGCCTGGGCTTCAGTGAGAAGCATTCTTGGCCTCACAGGCCCAACCCTCCCTTGCTGGACTTTGTGGTCTACAATGAACAAGCCAGGATGTCTGAATTTATCCATCAGGGCTGCTGGCTTAGCGATAACCAACTTCTCTCTGCCAGAAATTCCTTTGGTAAGAATGCTCACTCTCGGCCCCTCAGCTCTCCATCAGCTCCCCCAGCAGGAAGCTAGTGTGGTCCAATGTGGATGGCTGGCACACCCTGGGATGTAGCTCAGCACCCAGCAAGGGGAGACCCAGGTGCCCTTCAGCACTGAGATGCACTTCTTCAAACACATGCACGTGTCTGCGCTCAAAGCACTGACTTCCTGCCATCCATGTTTCCAGATCAAGGAAGGGACAGGTGATACCACTACGACTGTTTCTCTTAGCAGCAACTCCCCTGGGGACACGTACAAGACAAGCTGATCAGGAAGACAGCGCCTCACAGTGTGGGATGAAAAGAGCCTGGATTTAAGGATGCCTGTATTCTCTGCAGACAGTCAGCAGACAGCAGCCACAGGCCAAACCTACCTTGTCACCTGCTCTTCTTGTTGTTGGCTTGTTGTTAGTGTTGTGAGGGTGTAAGTACTGGGCACTCATGCTGGAGGTCAGAGGACAACCTGAGCTGTCAGTCCTCACTTTCTACCCTGTTTGAGACAGGAGCTTCCAGTCGCTCTCCTGTCTGCTTCCCATCCCCGGGGAGGGTGCACCGGCATTACAGATGGATGCGCTACTCTGTCCAGCTTTTACATGGGTTCTGGTGATCTGAACTCGGGTCTTTGGGTTTGTACAACAAGTGCTTTATGCACTGAGCTGCCTCCCCAGCACCAACTGATACTAGTTTTTATAAGTTTCATTAGGGGCTGGAGAGATGGCTCCATGATTAGGAGCACTGGCTGCTCTTGCAGAGGACCCGGGTTCAATTCCCAGCACCCACAGGGTGACTAACAAACATCCATTACTCCAAGGGGGGTCCAACACCCTCTTCTGACTCCTGTGGGCATTGCATTACACAGGTACACCTACCTACATGCAGGCTATATGCTCATACACATAAAAATAAAAAATAAAGTTTCATTAGCATATTCACTCATTGATGCATTTTTTTAATATTATTTATTTTTGTATGTGTATGAATGTACTGTCTGCATGTAGGTCTGTGCACCCGTGTCGTGCAATGCCGTGGAGGTCAGAAGAGGGTGTCAGATTCCCCTGGAACTGGAGTTCTCCTGGAATTGGAGTTACAGACGGTTCTCGGCCGCCATGTGGGTGCTGGGGATCAAACCCGGGTCCTCTGCAAGAGCAGTCGGTGTTCTTAACCGCTAGGCCATCTCTCCAGCCCCTCATTGATGCATTTTATAGGGCAGCTGTCAAGGGTACAATGAACAGAGATGAAGTTCCTCAACTTACCATGGAGTCAAGTCTCAATAACCCATTCTAAGTTGAAATTATCATAAGCTGAAATGTGAGTCTACACCTAGGCTACTGATATCCTTGCTTAGCAACTACACAGCACAGAGGATGGGCTATTTCCCCCTGTGCAGCTCACTGCCCCTGCCCATGATAGGGAGAGATTCACATTGCATGTTGCTAGCCCAAGAAAAGATCAAACTTCGAAGGGCAGTTTCTAGTAAAAGCTTATTTTTAGCCGGGCATTGTGTGGCGCACGCCTTTAATCCTAGCACTTGGGAGGCAGAGGCAGGAGAATCTTTGTGAGTTCAAGGCCAGCCTGGTCTACAGAGTGAGTTCCAGGACAGCTGGGGCTACAGGGAGACCCTGTCTCGAAAAGACAAAAAAAAAAAAAAAAAAAAAAAAAAGCTTATTGTTAGACAGGGGTTGTAGCTTAGTGATCCAGTCCCTTCCTACCATATGCAATGCCCCATGGACACACAGACACAGACACACACATTTTCTAAACTTCAGAAATCGCAAGTTGAACCACTGTAAGGCACAAGCATGGCATAAAATGTTTGCAATTTGAAACTTTATAGAAAACTATGTACCACTTGTTTCTGAGTCAGAGCTATTGCACATATCAGGCGCTGGGCTAAACACAGAAGACGACATAAAGCAAAACCTGTTGAGCACTCAAGGCCTAGAGCAGCTCAAAGGGCCCTGAGGCAGCTCAGCCACCAGCACTAGAACAAGTGTGGTTATTTGGGCAGCTTGCCTGGAGGCTGGCTGGCTCCTCCTGTAGCCAGCAATGGGCCCTAGAAAGCTGGACTCTGTCCTGTCTCTGGGCACACAGCTATTCTTCCCTTAATTAAGTGGATAGAGCTGCAATCTCTTACCCCAGATTTTCAGGCCAGATGTGCCTGAGAACGTTCCAGGTTTCAGAAAGAACATGGTGCCTATGCTACACATTATGCAACACCCCAGGGGGCAAGCACCTGTAATCAAACACATTAACACCTCTGCCCTGAAACCTATGAATATTCATCCGGCCCAGGATAAATATAGGCTGATAGGCTCAGGTCAGTTTGGGTCAGGTTTTCCTACAAATTCAGTTACAACAGCCACAACTTTGGGTTTTTCTATAGAGTTCAGAATTTCGGAAACGGTATATGGGCTTACAACAGCAGCAGTTGTTATGAAGTACAGACAGTGTCTTGACTTCACATTGCTGCTTGGTTGGGCGTCACCCTGACCCTGGCCAGATGGCCCTCACTGCACTGGACACAAGAGAGCACAAAGACATGAAGTAAAGACACACTGAATGAATTCACACCAGTAGACATCTTTTCCCTCCAAGAATAGCTGTTAATATTACTGAAAACTGTAGAAAGCAGAATTTAGCACCAACTTCACTATCAGGATTAGGGAGCAGGTGGTAAATGAATAGTTTTTCCCACACTGTTGACTCAGGACAAAGACAACAAACTGTCCTCTGGTCACTCCTGCTGCCTGAGGGGCAGCCACGTTCCCTTGGGTTTGTCAGGAGTGAGTGGGAGCTGAAACTTAAATTAAAAAACAAACAAAAAACCCACATTTTTCTCCCTTGAGAACTTCTGCACAATGGCCAAAGTTCCATTTGGAAATCTAAAATGATTTATCTCATCACAGCTTCCTAACAGCTAATTAGAAAAAAATGTGCTAATTGGATAATCTGGTTTCAGATGTTCTAATTATACTCCTTGATAGGAGGGATACAGAATAAAATTTTATATATATATATATGTGTGTATATATATATATATATACATATATATATATATCACTTTTTCCAAAAGTACAAAACATTCAGAAAGCCTGTTATAAACTTAAAAAATAATCTTAAAACATATTAAGAATTTTTTTATGTGTGTGTGTGTGTGTGTGCATGTGCATGAGGGTGTGTGTGTTCTCATGCACACATCACAGCATGTATTCAGAGGTCAGAGGACAATGTGTGGGGATTGGCTTCCTCCTTCTAACCATGGCGGTCCTGAGTATCAAACTCAGGTGATCAGGTTTGGTGGATGAGCTGTTTTGTTAGCCCAAATTAAGAATTTTTATTCTAGCCGGGCGTGGGGGAGCACACCTTTAATCCTAGCACTTGGGAGGCAGAGGCAGGCGGATCTCTGTGAGTTCAAAGCCAGCCTGGTCTACAGAGTGAGTTCCAGGACAGCCGGGTTGTCAGGGAGACCCTGTCTCAAAAAGACCAAAAAAAAATTTTTTTTTATTCTAATATACAGCATCTTTACATAGTTGGACCATCCTGAGAAAATGCACAGATCTTCTGCATTATAGGAGATCTGAAGAGACTTCAGAGATGGCTACCACCAGATGCTCTGGGATTAAATGAATTTCCCCCTTTTCAGTACCACTGGGTTTCAGCATTCTGAAATGTCATGCTCTCTTTCTTAAGACTACTCCCACGAATGACTACCAGCAATTTCCTCATCGCCTAAGATTTCTAAACCCCAAATTGGGAAAGAAGTTCTCAATTCCACTAGTGATTTCCATCTCACCCCGGTACTGGGCAGATCTGTGGGAGTCATTTTTCTCCCTTGATTGGGAAATGCTTTGGTTCTGGCTGAGAACAGTTCTGGGAGCAAGATGGCAAAAGGAGATGCGGGGGTGGGGGGTTGGGGGGGAGCTCTGCATAGGAGAGCACAGCCTTCCACATACCCCCACCGGGAAGAGATGGCGTGTCAGTGTTGGCAGGGGGCTGGCACTGGGGGACTCCAGGCTATATTTACCTAGCTGCCCCAGCACCTGCCACAGCAATGCCCTGCTTAGCCGTCTAGCGGAGACCCGGTAGGGTATTTCAGAGAAGACACCTTCTCTGGCCGTCAGTAGGACACATGCTAACTCATCTGGCAACGCAAACCCAGGGCAGGAATGATGTGGGCTCACACACACTGCCTGGGTAAGCAACACGGACAGTCCAAAGCAACAGCGGGTGGCACTGCCCAGGGCCAGCACATTAGTTTCACTTTCTGGGTTTTATTCCTGGGTCATCTCTCACTCTGAAGGAGGAAAACTTCTTTTGAATGGAAAGAGAGAAAATCCTCAAAAAAATTTCGACAATATTCCGTGTCACTTTTTTTCTTTCTTTCTGAGGACACTGCTCTCTGAAGACACTAACAGGCTTTGGTGAAAACTCTAAGTACGTAACTTCAGTCCCCTGGGCTGCCTGGCTCTAATATGATTACACATCTAAATGCAATAAATGGAGCAAAGTGGTATTATTTTTCTGGGAAAAACCAACATCATAAAAGGGTCTTTATTGAATCAGAGGCCCGTGAACTGCTCTCTTGCCTAATTATGGCTCCCGAATGAACAAGGCTGGGTTTTCCAGGCAGGGCTCCTCAAAAGTCTCCAGCCCAAAGAGCAAAAGGATATTTGTCACAACTTGTCTAATTACAACAAAATCCACCAAGAGGACAGTCCGGGAGAATGCCAGGAGAGGTTGGCAGCAGCCCCTCCCCCACGCAGGCCCTGGCAAGGGGAGGCCAGTTCTCTTCTATTTTCAGAGACTGACCCCTGCTCCATTCCCACCATTTCTGTTCAGTCAGGATCCAGACCCTGTCCCTATCCAGGGTCAAAGCTGAAGTGCTTTTCTTACCTCTGCCCCTTTCTAAGCCCATTTCTATTAAAAAGGCCCATTGTGGGAATGTGATCTTTTGCCAAATGTTTCGACACCAGAAATTTGGCCAAAGTTAGTGTGTGTGTACCCCAGACCTGGGCAAAGATGAGTACTTTCTGCTACCACTCAGGAGAGAGCGAGAGTGATAGGTGGGTGGCGAGTGGTCAGGTGTGTCCCAGGCCTGAGCTGGGTGGGGGGCCTCACCCTAAACACCAACCATCTGGAAGCTACTGGTCTGCTGGTTTCTTCCAGATACAGGACGCTGACCAGGCCACTGACTCTTAACATTTTGCTTATACCAAAGTCCTACTCCAAGGATCTGTTTGATTGTCCTTCGACTTCCAAGAGTAAAGACACATTTTCTCCCTTTAACTCTGTCCCCACCTCTATGTACTGAAGCCCACAGCAGCAAGCTCAGCAGAAAGAGGAGTCAGAACATTGCCCCGGCCCTGCCTCCTCCAATAGGCAAGCAGTGAGCACATAAACTCTCTTCTGGAAAAGTGGGTACTTCTGGCACCGCCCCCCAACACCCCTCCCAGGCTGTTCAAGGTACATCTTCCTGGCAAGGGCTTGACTTTCTTCCAGAGTTTTCTGCGCAGATATCAAGTCAGCAAGCACGCTTGCAGGCTTGAGACCATCCTGCCTTGACCTCACTAGTTTATTCACTGGCTCCCAGACCCATGAACTCTGGCATCTCTTGGGGTCAACTCCCATGCCCTGCCCTCCACCCTCTACCTGGCATTTCCTGCAGGTCATTTCTGTCCATTTTTCATAGTGTCCACAAAAAAAGTTTGAATCAAGTTGGGAAACTGAGTCTTGGGAAGTATCACTAGTCCAATTCTGCCACTCTCCGTGATGATTAAGTTTCTGATAAAGTCAATACCTTCTCCCCGGTGCTGTCTTGAGTGGAAAAGCTTCCCCTAAGAGCCTTCTGGAAAGTCAGGTGCTACAGCAAATAAGAGACGTGCCTTCTCTTTCTTTTTGGAAGGTCAGGAGGGGAAAGGGGGAAAAAGGTTGTTGTTTCATCCTCTTTTTAGAATTGAGAGAGTGTGTGTGTATGTACGTGTTTATGCAGATGTGCTCATGCCACCGCACGTATGTGGTCAGAGGACAACTTTTAGGACTCTGTTCTCTCCTTCCACCACAGATTCCAGAGATCAAGCTCCAGCGTCAGGCCTGCTGGGCAACACTTTTACCCACTGAGCCATCTTGCCACCCACAGAGGGTTATTTTTTAAGTGTGTGCTTGGGAGACGAGAATTTAAGACTCTAAGGAAGAGAGCCAGTGCCTGCCCTTGAACCCACACTCCCCAGGGCAGAAATCCAGTGAGAGGAAGCGGGTTGCATGAGTGTGAACCACAAAGTCTTTCTAGACTGATCCAAACTTCACAGCCACACATCTCCAGACCCCCCCCCCCACCAACTCCTCCACCCAGCATCCTCCCCCTGTGCCTTCCCGGGCTTCTGTTCTTCCAGGCCAGGACTCTCAGGAGAACTGAGGCCACAAGGGGTACAGTGTATTCTGTCCAGGTGCCCACTAGACAGAGAAGGCACTTTCAGGCCCAGGGTGGCAGAGCTGAAATCAAAAATCACACCACAGTTGTTCCACAGAGAACCTTTCTCCCCAGCTCTGCTGGGCAGCCAGCAAAGGGGTCTGGCTACAGGGAGCTTTCCAAACTCCCCAGTTCTCCAGACCATGCAGAGGGAGGGAGGAGAGATGGCACACCCACAGTGGGTGAAAAGTCATCTATCTGCTTGCCACTTCTGTAAGTCTTGTCCCCTGCCCAGGGCCAGTTAAGACCTAGTACTGAGAAGATGACGGTTAATCCCTTAGTAATTCTAAACAAAAGACCAAAAAAAAAAGAAAGTATAGGCTCTGCCGGGCATGGTGGCGCACACCTTTAATCACAGCCCTCAGGAAGCAGAATCAGAAGCAGGTGGATCTCTGCTGAGTTCAAGGCCAGCCTGGTCTATGAAGTGAGTTCCAGGCCAGCTAGGGCTACAGGGAGACCCTGTCTCAAAAACACCAAAAAAAAAAAAAAAAAAAGACTCCATGAAGTTCTGATTTTTTTTTTCCTCTGATGATTGTCAACTTTTTAAAAATGTTATTTTGTTCCCTGATAGAGCATGCTGAGCTTGCTGCAGAATGAGTGAGCCAGATGGAGCTGCCACAGCAGTCCGGATACCTTTCAGTGAACTGTGGAGTTAGAGGTGGAAGAGTCTTTGAGACGTGCAGCCAAGCAGACGCACAGGCGGCCACATCTGTAAGCCAGGGTTCCTCTAAGGTCTGCACAGGCTAACTCAGACCTACCCGCCCCCTAGGCTATAGCTCAGGTTTGCTGGCTTCCACCTGGGAGGTGCACCCTGAAGGCCTGTGGGGAAGGGTGCTGCTGCCCCAGCTGGGAGGCCACAGGTAAGGCCCTCCACTGTGGATCTCAGCCTCAGCTCTACCCTTCATCCACTGGGATTGTGCATGCATTATTGCTCACTTACACACACAGACAGACACACACACACACACACACACAAATAAATAAAATGTTTTGTTTTTTGTTTTGTTTCTGTTTTTTTTTTTTTTGAGGCAGGGTCTCCCTGTAGCCCCAGCTGTCCTGAGCTAGATATTTAGACCAGGCTGGGCTTGAACTCAGAAATCCACCTGTTTCTGTTTCACAAGTGCTGGGATTAAAGGCGTGCTAAATAAGATTTTTTTTTTTTGTCTTTTCGAGACAGGGTCTCCCTGTAGTCCCAGCTGTCCTGGAACTCGCTCTGTAGACCAGGCTGGCCTTGAACTCACAAAGATCCGCCTGCCTCTGCCTCCCGAGTGCTAGGATTAAAGGCGTGCACCACCACGCCCGGCTAATAAGATGTATTTTTAAAAAGCAAAATTCAGGCTAGAGAGATGGCTCAGCAGTTAAGAGTACTGGCTGCCCTTGCAGAGGACCTGGGTTTGATTCCCAGCACCCACATGGCGGCTAACAACTGTCCAGAGGATCCAACACCCTCTTCTGACCTCTGTGGGCATTATATGACACAGGTGTACTTACATATGTGCAGGCAATATACACTCATACACATAAAAAGATTTTAAAAATTAAAATGCAAAATACATACCCCCACACATGATAAATATGTAAGTAAATAAAATGTGCTTATTATTTTTTAAATTTGTTTTTATTTATTATTTTGTATGTGTATGTATGTACCATCTGCATGTACATCTGTGCACCAGTGTTGTGCAATGCCAAGGAGGTCAGAAGAGGGTGTCGGATTCCCCTGGAACTGGAGTTAAAGACGGTTCTCAGCCACCATGTGGGTGCTGGGGATTGAACCCTGGTCCTCTGCAAGAGCAGTCGGCGCTCTTAACCACCAGGCCATCTCTCCAGCCCCAACAAAATGTGCTTTTAATAAAAGCAAAAGGACGAAGAATGAGACAGAAGAGCTTCTGACCATGAAGCCATCGCATGAGGAGAGTTAAGTAACTTGCCCAAGGCCATGTGCTAGCAAACAGTCAGTCTGAGAACCTGCCAGACCCTCAGGTCCCAACCATGCTGTACCCTGCTCAGGCAACACACAGATATATATATGCACGTTCTCAGTAAGTGTGGAGTGTATGTGTGGACTGCCTGTGGGAAGGCCACCAGGTTGTGCTGGGCACTGAACACACGTTTTTCATATAAGCCTCACCACACCCTTCCAAGGTTAGGACCATAACCGTCGATTGACAGGGAAGAAACTGGGGCACAGAAAAATCACTTGCTTAAAGTTCACCAAGCTGGCAGAGGGGTTCAAACTGGAACCCCAATAAATCCGGACCCACCATGTACCTCGGTGGCCTTCACTGGGCTGCTTCCAGAAATCAAAATGATCCTTCTCTCCTGAGACAACTTTTTCAGGGACTTACCACAGATTAGAAGAGCTGTGCTTTTGTGCAAAAGACCTGATGCTAGCCAAATATTTACCAGGCTCCCAGACAGCGGCACAGCAGTCTAAGAGGGGAATCAACTCCATGAAGTAGTGAGGGCCAAGCAACTGCTAGATAAAGGGGGACGGGATGGGAGTGGGGGAGAGGGAAGCTCAAAGGCCAGGCACCCCAGGGGGGCATTTCTAGGTACCAGGACTTCCAAAATTGCGGGGACCTGAAGGTAGAGACCAGAGGACTAGTTTCTTTCAACATATCCTCTATCATTCCCTCCTGGGCAAAAATTGATCTCTAATCTTTTTTTTTTTTTATCTCTAATCTTTAATAGGTTGGGATTTTATTTTTTTTAAAAAAACTAGAAGGGAGAGGTTAATTATTCACTAGGTTGCAATTTACTTAAGAGTTGAAGGAATGGAAGTCTCCTCCCAATAGGAAGGACCTGAGCCCAGCCTGGTCTCCCTGGAGGTCTGGCTAAAACCCTCCCTCCACCAGCTTTCCACCTTGCATTCAGCTGCTTCCTGAAGAAGGCTCCAGCACAAACAATCCCAGCCGCTTCCCCTGGAAAAACGTTGAGGTACCCATCTTCCAAGGATGAATTAGGATGGGTGGGGCTGCGGCAGGGAACGAGGTGTCAGCCACAAGACACCTTGAGATTTCAAAGGCACAACAGGATCACAAGACCCTCATCTCAAACACAATTCTTCAATGTGTCTACTTAAATCAAAGCAGAAATCAGCTGGCCATTGGAGACCAGGCTAGCCCAGTCCAATGCCTAGCTGAGTCAATCTTTTTTCTAGAGGAAAAAAAAAAACCCAATAAGGAAAAATATAATCATTCACTTCCCCCAAAGAAATAAAATACCAAGTCATTTCCTGAAAATCCCTAACACCCTGGCCAGCCATGTGGAGAACAGGACATGGCCAGGCAGAGCTGCAGACCACGGGGACCAGGCCAGGGATGCAGGGGAGTTCTTTATTCTCAGTGACTTTGTCCCACCCTCCCCAAGCCTGTCCTCTGGCTCAGCAAGCTTTTCTGCACCCTATAGCTCCAGCCCACTTCTGGGGAAGTTTTACAACCACAAAATACTACAGAGATTTCCACTTCATTTGCTTTTTCGATGCCAATCCCAGGAGCTGGAAGAAGCACTGGTTCAAAGGGAGAAAGAACTTTGTGTTTCCAGCCTGATTCTGTGCCCCGGAGAAAGCATGTTTCTTCATTAGGAACAGGGCCTCCAGCTGAAGTGTCCACCGGTTTCACTCCTAAACAATTTTGTCTCAAATGGAATTTGTCAAGATGCTCAGAAATCTACACTATGGTCAAAGCAATGCTTTTCCATACTTCAGATGGCCACACATTCCACCAACTCCAGCTGCAGGACAAAGCTTGCATGGACAAAATTCAAGCTGTTCCTTGCTAGGACTCACCAGCCCACATAAATGACCCCAAAGTTCTGAGAGCGAACACCACACCCGGCTACCTCTGTTCCCACAACTACATACCACCAAGACAGGAGCTGGGACTGCTCTGCACGGGGCCAAGAGTGGAGAGCTGTGGAAAAATGCCTCTTTTATGGGTCTTTGTACAACTGCCCAAGAGGTGGGCAGACCTGGCCAGGCTGGTTTCTCTCTCCCTCCCACCCTCATGCTTCTAGAAACCTCTCATTTCCCAATGCCAGGAAGAAGGGGGCCAGAGGTGCCCGACTGGGTGAGCTTGCCCTTCACACAGTTCAAGTCACCTCCGTCCACACTCCCAAATGCTTTTCCAAGGCTCCTGCTGCCAAGATAGCCACACAGGATACAAAATGGCCAAAAGGGCCAAGCCCCATGAACCTGAGATTTCAGAGGTCTCTGTGGCCTTTTTTTTTTGGGGTCAGTTGAGGATCTGGTCCTCAAGGGTCTCTCGGGTTTTTTTTTTGGGGGGGGGGGTGTGAGGACGAGTGGGGAGG
Source organism: Rhizomys pruinosus (assembly GCA_009823505.1). Classification (NCBI taxonomy): domain Eukaryota; kingdom Metazoa; phylum Chordata; class Mammalia; order Rodentia; family Spalacidae; genus Rhizomys; species Rhizomys pruinosus. Next base: position 1,266,714 of record VZQC01007772.1, on the reverse strand, counting down.
TAAGAAGCAAAGTTATAGGTGTAATAAAGAGTTTAAAGGAGGAGGGGATTTCAGCATAAAACTTGATAGGGGTCAGCATTATGTTACCTACGGAAGGGAACAAAGACTGGCTAGAGACAGAGTTCGCAGGCTCACCAGTAAAGACGCGGAGGGCGGGAGGGGCAGGACTGTCTCACTAAACAGGGTCTCCTTATCCCGGTTCCCTCCCCAGGAGCCAGTCTAGAAATCCGGCTCAGTGCTCCCCACGTGCAAGCTCAAAGCTGCTGCCCACACAGCACCGCGGGCGCGTCCAGAAAGGGCCCTGGCTCTGCTCTCAGCCCAGATCGCCGCAGCGAGGACCCAGCTCTGCATGGAGAGGGGCGACTCCTACTTTCAAGTGCATTGCACCTCCTCGCCACGGAACTCCAACCCGCGCAGACCCCGCGGTGCACGCGCCTTTGCAGCCCTCCACGGGTGTGCCCGTGGGAGGCGGCGGCCCGGCCGGAGTGCAGGCGGGCCGAGTGGAGGAGACGCTGGTCCTGGGAACCGAGGACTGGGACTTTGTAGGCCAGTTGATCTGACGCCCTCATCTCGCCCGCAAAGACCCAGCCCTCAGCTCCCGTCCGCCTCGCGAGTTCGGGTGCCGCGAGTCCTCGACGGGCTGCCCCGGGCCGGTCCCGCCGCCCGCTCCCTGCACCGCGGAGGAGAACCACCTGCCCCGCCCCAGCTCGGCCCACGTCCAGCCCGCGGAGGCTTCCACGACGCCCAGCGCGCGGCCGCCCGGGCCGAGGCCAGAGCACCGAGCCGGGCACGCGGGAGGCGTGGGGACCCAGCCGCCCGCCACATCCCCACCCGAGCGCCAGAGTCGTGTGCCCAGAAACTTCGCGACGCTTCCACGCCGCGCCCGCGAGGTTACCTGCATCAGCCCAGCCAGGGCGACCGAGAGCCGCGCGTCCCCGCAGCTTGGCCGCAGCTCGGCCTGCGCGCCCCGACGTTCCCGGAGCCCCGCGCGCGGACGGCCCGGAGCCGGGCCCTCTCGAAAGTTCCGGGGCTCCTCTCGCCTGCGCGGCGGCGACCTGACTCCACGTGCTGGTGACACATCAGGAAGGCTGCGCCCGCGGCTCCAGGGGGCGGACGCAACCAGCGCCTCCCACAGCCCGGCGCACGCCCCGCCTCCGCCCCCGCCCCCGCCCGCGCCCCCGCCCCCGCCCGCGCCCCCGCCCCCGCCCGCCCCTGGTGGCGCCGCCCCCGCTGCAGCCCGCGCCCCCCGAGGCGGGTGGGGGGGTGAGGGCGCCCTCTGCACCGCGTGAGGCCCGGGGGTCTAGACGCTGGCGGCCCGACTCGACAGTCCTCTGGACCTTGCAATGGGTCGGGTCACGCAGTCCTTCCTGCCTCCGAGCCGCAGTGATTTTCCCTTTTCTTCCTCTGGCCGGTCCGAGCCTCGACTGGCGCTTCCTCCCGCGGACACCGGCGCCGAGAGCCCCCTGCCGGCCGCTCAGCTCCCGGGCACCCCCGCCACCCCGCGGCCGCCCCGCAACTGACCTCGGCCTCTCGGCCCCGAACCCAGATACTCGGTGGAGGGCTTCGCTGGCAAACCACTCGGCTAAAGCATTTAGAGCACCAAGCACGGTTCTCCCGGGGCATATTCTGGGCTGTGCTGCTCCAAAAGCTGGGTTTCTTTAGGGAGACCGTGGAGGAAGGGTGTGACCGAGAAGCTGCAAGACTGATGGAGAAGGGCTGGAGGTCAGTGGAACCGCCTTTGGTGGGGACCTGACCTGCTACCTGTTTCTCTGTCTCGTCCCTCTCTGCCAGCGCATGAGGAGTTCACCGTGTGTTCACCTGGGGCCCATGTGAACCATCCGTAGGTCTCTGCCAAACATCCAACTTCTAGTCAGCGAGATTCCAGAGGCTGTAGAAGAGAAGTTGATGGAAAAGTTAAATAACTACTGACATTGAGTTTCCTAGTGTCCTTTCAAGTGGAGCCTTGAAGCCATTTAATATAAAGAAAATAACGTTGACACTTCTGTCATAGATAAGAACTACGTTCCTATCTTCTTTTTCCTGGCTCCTCTAACTCCCAAAGTATGCTTTAAATACCCCTGCTGTGTAGTGTGAAAGGTTTCTCTGCATCTGGCATCGAGATCCCAGCTTAGGACAGACAGATGCACAGGAGCAGGTGCTTAAGGAAAACGGCTCTAGGAGGGCTCGAGGGCAGAGGCACCCACTGCCGTAAAGGGGACACTTGCAGGTCCAGGCCTCTAATCCCCGTTTTGTAGGAACCCTGGATTAGAGGGGAAGAAAGGCGGTTACCCTGGCATGGCTGGTGTGGAGGGGGCACTCTGCTTTCTCTTCCCTTTCATTGCTCTCGCCAAACCTGACAAACCCTTCGGATCTATGAGACTTAGGAGTCCAGAGGAGTCGGTGTCCTGGGGGGATGAAAGGGCAGGGATGTAATGGGTTTACCTGGGCGCTGAGCCCTGAGAAGCCCTAGGGAGATTAAGATTTGGTCCCTGGGCCTGAACTCTCCCAGCTACCCCCTGACCACATCAAAGGACATGGCCATGGGGGGGTGCCTAATCCCATCAATGGAATCAAGGCTGGACAAGAAAGGAAATTCTGCAAACTTGGGGTAGCCACAGCACACCAGAGAAGGGCGGTCACCCTTCTCCTTACTTTGCAAGAACTTATCCGCCCGGCGGCCAGCCCTCAAGCAAATGGAACGCATTCTTTGCAGCTTCCTTCGATGATCCTGTAGTAAGGTCAAGCACAAGACTGGTCAAGCCAAGCAATGAGGCTGGGCCTGCCTCCAAGAGCTGAGATGGACCCAGAGAGAGTCAGAACTCCCCCAAGGTCACACAGCCTGCTTAGCTCCATCTTTGCCAGTATTCTTGATACCACCAGGGCTTGATCCCACAACAGATGCTCACATGGGAGATGGTGCTGGTGGAAAAGCTGCAGCATAGAGTTTTAAAGGTAATTGTTACAAATACTGCTGTGACATTGGGCTAAAATGGTTAAAGTAATCAAAGGCAAGACAAGAATTCAGTAAATCTAGTGGTACCATGGCATGCACATTACTAAGATACTTAGTAGCCAGGCTTGGTGGCACACCTTTAATCCCAGCACTTGGGAGGCAGAGGCTGGTGGATCTCTGTGAGACCAGTCTGTTCTACATAGCTAGTTCTTTGGGGCTACAGGGAGACCCTATCTCCAAAAGAAAAAACAGCACTTAATCCAGGCATGGTGGGGCACACCTTTAATCCCAGCACTCAGGAGGCAAAGGCAAGTGGATCTCTGTGAGTTCAAGGCCAGCCTGGTCTACATAGTGAGTTCCAGGACAGCTGGAACTATAGGGAGCCCCTGTCTCAAAAAGACCAAAAAACAAACAAACAAACAAACAGCAACAACAAAACAGCACTTAAAACGATCTTTTGAGAAAATGGCTTCTCTGGACTATATGGTGCATGCCTATAATCCCAGCACTCTGGAAGTGGATCCAAGAGGCTCTTTTGTGTGTGTGTGTGTGTGTGTGTGTGTGTGTGTGTGTGTGTTTGAGAAAGAGTCTCCTTGTAGCCTCAGCTGGCCTGGAGCTCAATATGTAGACCAGGCTGGCCTTGAACTCACAGAATCCACCTGCCTTGGCCTCCTGAGTGCTGGGATTAAAGGCGTGCGCCACCACACCTGGCTTCACTTGTGGACAGTCTGGTCTACATGGAGAAACTGTCTCAAAAACAAAACAAAAGGCTGGTGAGATGGCTCGGCAAGTAAAAGCACTTGCCACACAAGTTTGAGTTCAGTCCCTGTCACCTTCATGTTGGAAGGAACCAGCTCCCCAAAATTATCCTTTGCCCTCCATATATCAGGTGTGATATGTGTCCCCCCACCCAGTCAGTAAACACTAAATAAATAAATACATGTAAGAAATTTAAACATGGGGCTAGAGAGATGGCTCAGCAGTTAAGACCACTGGGTGGTCTTATAGAGGACCTGGGTTCAGTTCCCAGCACTCACAAGATGGCTAGCAACCATCTGTAACTCCAGTTCTATGGGATCTGATGCCCTCTCCTGCCCTCTCCTGTCCTCCTTGGGCACTGCACTACACAAATGCACTTACATAGGGGCAGGCAATACACAGTAAAAATAAATAAACTTTTTAAAAATTAAATTGAGGGGCTGGAGAGATGGCCTAAGAGCACTGACTGCTCTTGCAGAGGACCCAGTTTCGATCCTCAGCACCCACATGGTGGCTAAGAACTGTCTGTAACTCCAATTCCAGGAGAACTCCAGTTCCAGGGGAATCCAATACCCTCTTCTGACCTCCGTGGCATTGCACGACACGGGTGCACAAACCTACATGCAGACAGTACATTCATACACATAAATAAAAAATAAATAAATAAATAAATTTAAAAAATTAAATTGAGAGCCAGGTGTGGTGGTGCACACCTTTATTTTTGTGTGTGTGTATGAATGTACTGTCTGCATGTAGGTCTGTGCACTTGTGTCATGCAAAGCTGCGGAGGTCAGAAGACGGCATCAGATTCCCCTGGAACTGGAGTTAAAGACAGTTCTCAGCCACCATATGGGTGCTGGGAATCGAACCCGGGTCCTCTGCAAGAGCAGTCGGCACTCTTAACCACTAGGCCATCTCTCCAGCCCCGGTGCATGCCTTTAATCCCAGCACTCGGGAGGCAGAGGCAGGTAGATCTCTATGAGTTCAAGGCCAGCCTGCTCTACGTAGTGAGTTCCAGGACAGCTGGAGCTACAGGGAGACCCTGCCTCTAAAAGACTAAATAAATAAATAAATAAATAGACTTCATTTAACAGGACTACCTTGAGAAGTGGTTCCTTAGAGAACATGTTGGTAATGGTGGTGGTAGCAGTCCTGATGATGATGATGATGATGAAGATGATGACTGATGAAGACGATGATGATTGATGATGATGATTAAGATGAAGATGATGTTGATGATGATGATGACATAGACAGCTCTCCATTAGGGAAAGTCAAGGGACCACAGCACAGTGCTCAGAGTTTCTCTGGAAAAATCTCTTCGGGACCCTAGGGTGGAGGTGTTATATGTTCTATTATGATCTTATATGTTACCAGTGTACCAGTGAAATTGGTTGCATTGGCCATGGGACCCTGGGCAGTTGGCACAGCTCTGAGGCAGCCCCTAACCACTCGGCTCCCCCACACCCCTCCCCTGAGGGCATTGAGGCTTTTCCCTCTAACATGTCCCCTCTAAGATTCACTTTTGGTGTGTTCTGTCTTCCTGCTGATGGCAATTTCTGCTTCCAAGGGGCAGAATGCAAGCTCCAAAAGGACAGGGATTTTTTTCACTTTTCCACACTGCTGTTCCCCAGAGCAGGCTATGCACTCATTAAATACCTGTTGAATACGTCCAGCCTTACATAAGCTACTCTGAGAACCTAGCTCTGATATGCATTCATTGCACAAGTTTCTCTTCAAACCCACGCACAGCCCCCAGGGCCTGAGGGCTGATGTTCACTGCCCTCACTCCAAAGTGAGAACAGAGTTTAACAGTAGCACCCACCATGTTCAAGTCTGTTAACTTTAGCACCTTGCCACATAAAGTGTCCTTCCAAGCAGCAGAGTGGAGTGAGAGCTCCTGCCTTCAGATGCAGAACTCAGGCTTGGGAAGTGAGAAGAGTCACCCAAGTCATTTGGTAGTCTTTGCCCAGTCATCTGATGGCACTTCTGAGTCAACAGCACCAATAGCATTGATGTTGGGGGGGGGGTCTTTTCAGCTTTTTGGCCACCAGAAGGAGTGTTAGTAGAAGACGCCAGCATCCTGGTCTCTGGAGAGAAAGAAAGGCCCACAAATAACCTGTGACAGGGACTCCACCAGGCTGGTTTTCTTCTTCCCATATTTTGCTCATATAGCAATTTGCTCTCTTGGCCCAGAAAGTTTCAGGAAAACCTCACTGAGATTGCTAGTTTAATCACCATTCAGGGCCTAATCAATTCCCCACTTCCTGTGCAGCCCTCCACATGTAATTTCCTGCCCCGGGCCTCCATTTCCTCATTGGTTGCTTGGGATGTAATTCCTTCTGTGACGCTCCCAGCCTGATTGTTCTTTAGCTACAGGAAGGGAAGGTGCTGGTTGATACTAACTGCTACCTGATTTCTCTGACCTTCAGCCGATGTGGAAAGAGCCCTTCGTCTGCTGCGTTCCTGCTGGAGCCCTGGTGAAGGGCCAAGCCTTTGGCCAGAGTTCATGAGTCTCTCCTCTGCCCTTGCCATTTAGGACAGAATTGATTTTTTAAATAGTGTTGGAAATGGAACCCAGGGTTTCTCTAGGCAAGTGCTCGTGCACTAAACTATGTCTTTCGATCTTAAAATATTTGTTTGTTTTTGGAGACGGGATCATAGTAAGTTGCATAGGTTGGCCTTGAGCTTTGTAGCCCAGGAAGGCCTTGAACTTTCAATCTTCCAGCTTCAGCTTCCTGAGTAGCTGGTAGTTGGGCCATTGCCACCAGCCCTAAAGGCCTGGCATGATTCTCATCTCTCTCTCTCTCTCTCTCTCTCTCTCTCTCTCTCTCTCTCTCTCTCTGTGTGTGTCACTGTGACCTTTAGGAAGTGTTTGTAGCTGTACAGATTATCCTGTATCAGAGCCACCCTGGTCTAAGGTCCTGGCAGCACCCTTAATGAGCCACAGGGGAGGGCTTTGCCTCTGTCCAAGTGGGACAAGGGCTTGCAGATTGTTTCATCTGGGGTTGGGGCTCTGGGAAGGCAACCTTTGCAAGTGTGTATCTGTGTCTCTTTCTTGGATGCTGTAGATGAGTCTGGTCACTATCTGGTTTTCCTATTGACCATTAGATAAGCAAAGTGCCTGCTTGGTCTAAAGATAACAAAGAAATGGATGAATGTCAAGTAACACTGGAGATGGCTTTTCTAAGAAAACTAGTGCTCATTCTATGAAAGGCTAAATCTGGGGTCAAGGATATCTCAGTCAAGTGCTTGCCAAGCATGGGGTCAGTCCCCAGATCCACACAAAACTAGGTGTGGTACTGAACACCTTTAATCCCGACACTAGGAAGGTTGAGGCAAGTGGATCCAAAGTTCAAGATCATCCTTAAATTTGAGGCCAGCCTGGGATAGATACATGAGACTAGAAACAAACAATGAAAAGACTCTGAGTAACTTTGAACAAATCAGTTTTCTTTGCCTATTTCTGTGGCATGGTGGCTGGTGGCTCTCAGTGCTGTCATTCCTGACTGCAAAGGTTAGCTTTTATCCCTAAGGATAGGCTTGGACCTTCAGAGTTCTCTAACGTGACCATCTGTAGAGAATAAGAATTTGTTTCTTTATCCAAACATACATTTCTCCTGCAAGTTGGGGAAGATGTGCACAGGGAGAAGACAAGGACCCCTGCCTGCTACGTGCGCCTGGACTGCGGGATTTGAGTATCAGAGATGGAGGAAGCCAGGTGTGGTGGCACACATCTGGAATTCCAGCACTGTGGAAGCTCAGGCAAGAGGACTGCACTAGTCTATGTAGCAAGACCTTATTTCAAATTGGTAAAAAGAAAAGGTGTGCATGTTAATGAACAAACATGGAAATACCCACGACCTTGGATTCTTTGGGGGAAATTCCTGTTCATCTTACACAGACCAGCCAGGGAAGCCTTCCCTAAGCCCTGAGCAAGACTGGCCCCTGTTCCTGGGGCTAGAAATGGACATAGGTGAGATACTGTCCCAACCCCAAAGGGCTGACCATCTAGCATGGGGGAATTACCAAAAGGTCTGAGACAGGAAACCAAGTGACTCATGGTATGGGGAATCAGAGGTTTCCCAGCAGAGGTATAAAGGTGTCAAGCCTGCCTCTGAGCCAGTGTGTGGACCTAGCTTCCAATTTATTATTATTATTATTATTATTATTATTAGTCTTTTGGAGACAGGGTATCTCTTCAGTCCTAACTGGCCTGGAACTTGCTCTGTAGACCAGGCTGGCCTTGAACTCACAGAGATCCGCCTGTCTCTGCCTCCCGAGTGCTAGAATTAAAGGTGTGCATCACCACGCCCAACCTAGCTGCCAATTTATGAGAAATGCCTTGGAGACAGAAAGTGACTACACTGAATCAGAATCTAGATTACAAGTGACCCAACAGGTGACCTGTCAGTCTCTCAGATCCATGACTAGGAGCTGAAAGAGAAGGGGAAAAATCCTACCAGTTGACAAACAGTCGAAAGATACAGCCATTAAAAATTTTTTTAAATTTTTTTTATTAATTTTACTTATTTCTGTACGTGTATGAATGTACTGTCTGCATGCAAGTGTGTGCACCCGTGTCGTGCAATGCCGCGGAGGTCAGAAGATGGTGTCGGATTCCCCTGGAATTGGAGTTTCAGACGGTTCTTGGCCGCCATGTGGATGCTGGGGATCGAACCGGGTCCTCTGTAAGAGCGGTCGGCGCTCTTAACCGCTAGGCCATCTCTCCAGCCCCATTAAAAATTTTTTAATTCATTTATGTGTATGAATGTTTTGCCTGCATGTATTAAGTTCACCTGTGTCATGCAATACCCAAAGAGACCAGAAGAGGGCATTGGATCCCCTGGAACTGGAATTATGAACATTTGTTGGCCATCATGTGTAAACTGGGAACCAAACCCAGGTCCTCTGCCAGTGCTCTTAATGACTGAACTAACTCTCCAGCCCATCCAATGTATCTATTTTTAAATAAGTAAAATTAACCATAAAATAAACATATGAAAAGGAGCTCAAATAGCTGATAAGTAAAGTACAAGAAATCCCAGCAGTTGGGAAGATTCAAAGAAGACTGGGCTGCATAGTGAGACCCTGTCTCACTAAAAAATAAAATTATAAAATGCAAGGAAGTAATTATTACAGAAGTAGAGGAAATGGCTACTTATGGCTATGTGGTGGTGACTAGGAGGAGACACAGGAAAGAGGCCATTCAAGTTATATCTATAGTGAAAAAAAAAAGACAAAGGAAAAAAAAAGGAAAGAGGCCTCTGCAGCATCCTTTGAAAGTCTCTGACTCCTTAGAACTCATTAACACATTCACCTGATTTAAATGGTTTGGGAATCTACATTTCTTTGCACAAATAAAGGATTTTAAAATGTCTCTCCAGGACAGGATACTGGAGTCAAACTCACAGCATGAGACATAAAAGGTACAGTTGTTAAATTCTGCTTTTTAGTGAAATAGTATTTTCTCACAGAAAGGAAGAGGCCTGGTGGTAGATTGTATTTTTTTTAAATCTTAGAGGTCATAGCTGCCCACACACCATCATGGCTGCAGTGTGGGTCTCACACTGCAGTATGCATTGCCATCCATTCTAGACCCTAGGTATATCAGGAGGAGAACCAGACCAGAGGACCCTGGGAGCAAAGGAGGCTGCAGCTCCGGTCCTGCCATCAGGGAGGACTGATTTAGTTTGGATGGAGGCCACAGTGTCAAAGCTCTCAACATGGGGTAACAGCAGGTAGCTAGTGGGGCAGGGGCAGTTGTACAGAGATTGTTGGGGTACTTGAGGTCCGTAGCTTCACCCAGGCTCGGATGTAGACACTAAGAATCTCAGGCCACAGGCATTTCCTTCCTTCACAGAGTCTCATGTAGCTGATAGGCTCTCAGGTAGCCCAGGTTGGCTTCAGTCTTACTATGTACCAAAGACGACTTTGGAAGTCTGCTCTTACCTCCACTTCCCTATGCTGGGATTGCAGGCATGTACCACCATGCCACGTTTATGAGGCGCTGGGGTTTCATAGACAATGACTTGCCTCCAGTCCTTCCAGGCCAGTCTAGACACAATTGGCTTTCAGGGTAAATGCAAGATTTCTTGGCTCCCAGGCCTGAATACCCCTCTGCCCTCACATCCATGTTCGATCCCTTCACCTTTGCAGATACACGCTTCTCCACTCTTGCACCCTGCCCTTTTCTGTACTTTGTACCTGTTACTGACTTTGGCTTGCTTTGTCCCTCACCCCTGCTGGAGTGGAATTCTCTGTTCCAACTACTGAGGAAAAGCAGAGTCCAGCTTAGTAGCTCCTCGCCAGTGATCGGGAGGGAAAGGAAATATGTAAGGGCACACCCAGGGGTGCAGGCCCTCTCCCCTGACTGACTGGACTGCCAGGCTAGCCAGAAGGGGCTTCTGTTTAAATTTAGTAACAATTTCATGAGGACACTGATGACACCTCTCAAAGCCAAGAGCAGTTGCTGGGAGTTGCTGGAGAGGGAGGGTGTAGAATAGAAGAATGGGATAGAAGTAAAGGAGGTGAGCTTCAAGAAACTCTGGAGGTGTGCTCAAGCTAGGTATATAATTGAAATGTGTACAACTGATCATATCCTGAAGTGGAGGGAGGTTGATTGTGGCAGCCCACCCTCATGATCCCAGCACTCCACAGAAGACCCTGCCTCAAAACCACGAAAACAAACAGAAGGACAAGGAATCTGAGGGACTCCATATCTGGTCACATTAAGTCGGGCCGTTTACCCTACCGATGCTTGGGGAATGTCACAACTGGCTCGGGCCAGATTCCGAAGGTCAGGGCTGGGAACCGTGGATCCCCTAGGCCAGCCTTACAGTTGCTTGGTGAAGAAAAGCAGGCGACACGCACGGTCCGTGCCAAGAACGAACAGAATGCAGACACACCGCCCAGTGCGCGAGTGGGAGCCGAGGCCGGCTGGGGACGCCACGAGGGCGACACGGCAGGGGCTGCTCAAAGGTGCGGGCGCAGAGCGTGGAGCTGGGGCCTGGAAATGGGCTAGTTTGAGACGCTTGATCAGACATGAAAAAGAAAAAGCACATTGGTGGTGGCCCAGACCGGATAAACGGTACTGTGGACAATAAAGCTTAAGCTCCACCACTGATAGCAGGCACGGACGGGGTTCGAACCCGCGATCTTCGGTTTACGAGACCGACGCCTTACCACTTGGCCACCGCGCCTGACAGCCGAGCGAGCGGTGGAAGCTCTCAGTGGAGGGGAGGTGGTGCGGGCTGAGAGGCGTACAGACCACGCCCCGCCCCGCCCCGCCCAACGCCCCGCCCCCTCTATATGGCCCGCCCACCGGGTGGCGCTGATTGACAGGCTCAGGGCCTGCCTCGGCCGGTCTGTCTACCCAGCCCCGGCGACGCGAGAAGCGGGTGCTACGGCCTGGCTCAGAGAACGCCGGAAAGCCTGGGGTTCTGCTTCCAAACCCGCGAAGGCCGAAGTCTGTGTTGCCGGCCCACGAGAGGCCGCGGGGATATGCGCGAGGACCTGGCGTGAGAGTGAGGTGCTGCGGTCGGGTGGGAGCCGGGACCGCCAGGTGGCGATCCCGGTCACCGCGCACAGCGCAGAAGCACGGGTGCTGAACGCGAGTGTTTAGTGCCACGCGGGTGAAACGGGCTCGCAGAAAGAGGAGGACCGGAGGGAGACCGGGGCTGGCGGTGGGGGAGAGAGGACTGCCATAGGTTAGTGAGGTTTGGTTTCTACTCGGGTGGGGCCTAAGTGCTTGTGCCACTGTGTACTTGTCCTTGTAGGTCTTTGGTGGATGTTTCAAGGATCAGTATTTATTATTGGAGACAAGAGCTCATGTAGACCAAGCTAGCTTCAAACTGTATAGCTAAGGATAAGCTTGAATTTCTGATCCTCCACCTCCCAACTGCTGGCATTACAGACGTGGGCCACCATACTTCTTTCTCTCTTTCTCTCTCTTTTCTCTTTCTCTCTCTCTTTCTCTCTTTCTCTCTCTCTCTTTCTCTCTCTCTTCTTTCTCGCTCTCTTTCTCTCTCTCTTTCTCTCTCTTCTTTCTCTCTCTTTCTCTCTCTCTTTCTCTCTCTTCTCTCTCTCTCTCTCTCTCTCTCTCTCTCTCTCTTCTCTCTCTCTCTCTCTCTCTCTCTCTCTCTCTCTCTCTCTCTTTCTCTCTCTCTCCCTCTCCCTCTCTCTTTTACTTACTTTTTTTTTTTTTTGTCTTTTTAAGGCAGGGTCTCCCTTTAGTCCCAGCTGGTCTAGAGTTTACTTTGTAGACCAGGCTGGCCTTGAACTCACAGAAATCCACCTGCTTCTGCCTCTTTCTTTTTTATATAATCAGGGTGCAGAGGATCGAACTCAGGGCTTTTCTCATGCTAAACACCCTACAACCAAGCTACAAGTATCCTACAACCACGCCACATCCTTATCTCCTAGATGTGTGTTTAAAAATTTAAGCCAGGTGTGGTGGTGCACGCCTTTAATCCCAGCATTCGGGAAGCAGAGGCAGGTGGATCTCTATGAGTTCAAGGCCAGCCTGGTCTACATAGTGAGCTCCAGGCCAGCTGGGACTAAAGGGAGACCCTGTCTCAAAAAGACCAAAAAAAAAATTTTTTTTTAAATTTAGACTGCGTGTGGTGGTGCTTGCCTTTAATCCCAGCAGTCAGAAGGCAGAGGCAGGCAGAAGCAGGCAGATCTCTGTGAGTTCAAGGCCAGCCTGGTCTACATAGTGAGTTCCAGGACAGCTGGGGTTACAAGGAGATCCTGCCTCAAAAAGACCAAAAATAATAAATAAATAAATACATAAATAAATAAATAAATAAATAAATAAAATTATGGAGAAATGGAAAACCTAAGTGGATATTTATGTTAAAAACACACTATCTTAAATATTTGAAATTTACATACTGTGTTAACTGTACATTCGCTGTTGGAGTTGGGTTTTTGGGGGTTGGGTTTTTTTTTTTCTCAGCATTAGGATTGGAGTCCCCTGGATGCTAGACAAGGGCTCTACCACTGAACTGTGCCCCCAGCTCTCATTTTACTTTGTATTGTGAGACAGGGTCTTGCTAAGTTGCCACACCAACTCCAGTGTCGCCTGTGTGAGCAATGACGAAAGTCATATTCAAGGCAGGGGGGGGAGCAAAGTCCTACGGGGCCTGACCCCCCGGAGGTCCCTGGCAGGACGCTTGGCTAAGATCACCCCCGAGATCCTGATGTTCTCCTAGGATGTTACGCTTTTCTGGTGTTGGGCTTGGCATGATATTTTCTGAGTACAACAAAGTCTTCTTTGAGGCTGGCTTATAGATAAAAAATAGTTACCTAAATGTTCCAGGAGATGGCAATTATAACCAAATACCTCCCTTGAACGTCAGGCCACTCGTGAAGCAGGAACTTTCTGTAAATCTTAATAAAAGTTAAGTATAAAAGACCTTTTCTCTAACAAAGGCTATTGGAAAAACAACATAATATAGGGTGATATCATAGACCAAATACAAAGTAATACAGAGTAATGGGTTGTTAAAGAGCCCAAAACAAAACAAATAGGAATGGTGTTTTTCATCTTACATGACTGTTACTGAGTAAAACAAATTCCAGTGGCGGTCGTGTATGACAAAAAACATTATTAAGATTAAAGGTAAATTATAGATTTCCCTAAAGAAAAAATAACATAAAAAGAGTCTTTTGATCCTTCTCTCCTGTCTCAGAAAAATGTAATAGATGGACACCTCAAATTTCACATGGGCACTGAGGGTGTCTGACCCTTCAACACTCCTTGCTTTATGCAGGGATTGCTGAGGGCTAGGCTTTCTTTGTGCTTATTAACTTCACAGTAAAAGCAGAATATTAACCTGAGCAAGTAGTGGAACGGCTTCAAGCCTCTGAGACAAAGGCCTAAATCTTGGCTTTAACTAGACCCATCCCTTGAAGAAAATAGAAAAGAAAAATTGATAACCTGAAACTTCATAGAATAGGGCTTGCTTTAGTGATAATAGAATTTCAAAAAAAAACTATGGTTTTCCAGTTTTTCTTTTAAAGGGTGTTTTACTTTAGATCTAGGCTTGTGGGTTTATGATTATTATCTACTTTTGAAACAAATTGTACTGTGATTTATCAACTGTAACCTGTTATGCTGTAACCCATTAACTGTAACCTATGATTATTGATTAGAATGTAAAACCTGACTTTTAGTAACCTGTTTAATCATTCTGGGAAGTTTGCCAATCCTCCTTGCTGTTTTCTCTTGAATGTACTATAAAATCACTGCCTTGAGCTCAGTAAAATCGCAGCAGACTCGGACCCCTCTGGACTTGTTTCTGCCATCGCCGACCCTGTGCTTTCCTGATTACCAAGGGACCCTGCTTTCCCGCAGTCGAGACCCCCAGTTGGGCTTAGTCTGTGGCACTAAGTCTCCCAAGCTTTGAACTCACTCTGGAGTCCAGTGTGTTCATGAACTTGTGGAGCTCCTGGCCCTGCCTTGGGAGGCTGCCCCACCAGGCACCGTGAGCTGTGCCATCTTGAAAGCTGAAACCCTGCCCAGTAAGCATCCGTTCTCCATTGCCCTGACATCCGCCACTCTATGTTTAGGGGGTTGGCAACTTCAGATACTCCATAGAGGTGGAACCTTGCAGTATGAGTCTTGTGAGGACTGGCTTTTTCTCAGATAGCATCAGCTCCTCACCTTTCATGCATGTTGTAACGTACAGCAAGATTTCCTTCATAAGGCCAAATAGTATTCCTTGGTTGGTGGACTTTTGTCAGTCAATAATACTTCAATGAAATGAGTGTACAAATCTATTTGAAATACTGTTTTCAGTTCTTTTGGAACTCAGAAGCAACACTAGGTTATGTAGTAATTATATCGAAGGAATTATTGAAGGAATTTTAATATTGTATACCATAACGACCATTTGAAATGCCCACCACCAGTGCACAAGAGTTGGATTTCTCCATGTGCCAGCACTTGTCACTTTGTTGTTTTGTTGTGTTTGGGGACAGTGGCCATCCTCAGGATGTGAGCTGATAGCTCACTGTGGTTGGGTTCCATTTCCCTGATAATGATGTATCTTTTTCATGGTCTTGTTAGTAATTTGTGTATCTGTCTTTTCCAGTCCCATTTTTAAATTGGGTTGTTTGGGTTTTTTTTTTTAGTTTGTTTTTGAAAAGATTTTAACTTTTTGAAATATATTCTAGGGGCTGGAGAGATGGCCTAGCTGTTAAGAGCACCGACTGCTCTTGCAGAGGACCCAGGTTCGATCCCCAGCACCCCCATGGCGGCTGAGAACCGTCTTTAACTCCAGTTCCAGGGGAATCCGACACCCTCCTCTGACCTCCATGGCATCAAACAACACGGGTGCACAAAAAAACCTACATGCAGACAGTGCATTCATACACATAAAAAAAAATAATGAAAAAAGAAAAGCCTAAAATTTTTTAAAAAATATATTCTCCCTCTCCTCTCCCCTCTCTCTCTCTCTCTCTCTCTCTCTCTCTTGTGTGTCTGTGTCTGTGTGTCTGTGTGTGTGTGCAGCTGCCTGAAGAATCCAGAGGAAGATGTCAGATCCCCTGGAGCTGGAGTTACGGGTGGTCGTGAGCTGCCTGACATGTGCTGGGAACTGATTTTAGGTCCTCTGCAAAAGTAGTAAACACTCTTAGTTGCTGAGCTATCTCTCCACCTCCAGTTGTAGAAGCTTTAAAAATCTGTTTTGGGGCCAAGCATAGTGGTGTACGCAGGAGGCAGAGGCAGGTGGATCTCTGTGAGTTCAAGGCCAGCCTGGTCTACAAAGCGAGTTCCAGGCCAGCTGGAACTAAAGGGAGACCCTGTCTCAAAAAGACCAAAAAAAATCTGTTTTGGATATTAGCCCCCTTTTTTATGTATGAAGTAAGGAAAGGATCCAATTTCAATACATGACATAGATGTGCTTACACACTTGCAGGCAATACCCTCATACATATAAAATAATTTTTAAAAGGGAATGTGAGGGGCTGGAGAGATGTTTCAGTGGTCGTGGTTAAGACTTGGGTTCTGGGCTGGAGAGATAGCCTAGCGGTTAAGAGCACTGACTGCTCTTGCAGAGGACTCGGGTTCGATCCCCAGCACCCATATGGCGGCTGAAATCCATCTGTAACTCCAATTTCAGGAGAACTCCAGTTCCAGGGGAATCCGAGACCCTCTTCTGACCTCCGAGGCATTGCACGACATGGGTGCACAAACCTACATGCAGACAGTACATTCATACACATACAAAAATAAATAAAATTTAAAAAATATACATATATAAAAAAAGACACACAGACACACAGACACAGACACACGAGAGAGAGAGAGAGAGAGAGAGAGAGAGAGAGAGAGAGAGAACCCATACTGGGCAGCTCACAACTGCCTGCAACTCCAGCTTCTGTAGGCCTCCAAATAGACTCACATGTACAAATAAAAATAAAATCTATTTTTTAAAGAATATGCTTGAGTTATTCTGGGCTATGTTAGTATTTTTTACACATTTTAAATTAGAAATCAAAATGATGGTGTAACAACTGATAGTCTTTTTTTTTTATGTGTATGAATGTACTGTCTGCATGCAGGTTTGTGCACCTGGGTCGTGTAATGCAATGCAATGCAATGCGATGCCGTGGAGGTCAGAAAAGGGTATCAGATTCCCCTGGAACTGGAATCAAAGACAGTTCTTAGCCGCCATGTGGGTGCCGGGGATCGAACCCGGGTCCTCTGTAAGAGCAGTCGGTGCTTTTAACCGCCAGGTCATCTCTCCAGCCCCAACAACTGATAGTCTTAAAGTTAATCAGCATTTCTCTTTGTAGTAGTACCATATGCAAAATAGTTTCTGGGCCAGCAAGATGGCATGGTGGGTAAAGGTGATTGCTGTACAAGCCTGAGGACCAGAGGAAAAAAAAAAAAAACATTACAACGGAGACAGTGAATAGGTCAGTGGTTACTGGGAGCTGGGGTGTTGGGAACAGGCAGAGATCAGAGAATTTTTAGGTGGTGAAACTATTCTGTGCGACACTGTTGCATAGGGCAGTTTGACAAGTACACATGTCTATCATGAACGCACCCTTGAGATGGACCAGATGGAAGCTGTGGACTAGGATGTTAGCAGTGTGCCGCTGGAGGTCTACCTGGTGGGAGAGTTTGGAAGAGGTTGGGGAGCTGAGGTTTTTTGCTGGGGGGTTGAGAGGGTCAAATCACTATGTAGCTGAGGCTTCTGATCCTTCTTTCCCCACCTTCCACCACTGCACTGTGCTAGAGCACCATTTAAAATATATATCTTGGGGCTGGAGAGATGGCCTAGCGGTTAAGAGCCCGACTGCTCTTACAGAGGACCCGGGTTCGATCCCAGCACCCACATGGCGGCCGAGAACCGTCTGAAACTCCAGTTCCAGGAGAACTCCAGTTCCAGGGGAATCTGAGACCCTCTTCTGACCTCCATGGCATTGCACGACATGGGTGCACAAACCTGCATGCAGACAGTACAGAAATAAATTTTTAAAAATTAAAAAAATATATAAAACAATATATAATATATAAAACAAGCCATGCTCACTGTGGTTTGTGACACAATACCGTGATCCACTGATGCAGGAGGTCATATACAGATCATACACCTTTCCATTCTAGGTTTGAGGTTATCACGTGGAGTAGATAAAACTTCAGTGGTTCTGGGCATGGTGGTGCATACCTTTAATCCCAGCATGTGGGAGGCAGAGGCAGATGGATCTCTTATGAGATCAAGGCCAGCCTGGTCTACATAGCAACTTCTAGACCAGCTGAGGCTCCAGTTCAAAACAAACAAACTTTAATGATGCCCTATGATGTTACTGCCACCATTTAATGTTTCCCCAGCCACAGAATAGGAGCTAGCTATTAACCATGCCCCTGCATGAATTAAAATGGAACCAGTAGCTGGGTAGGATAGCATGCTCTAATCTGCTCACTCTGGAGGCTGGGGCAGGAAGATCAGGAATTCAAAGCCAGCATGAGCTATATGAGACTCTGTCTCAAACCATGAAAATGGGCTGGAGAGGTGGCTCAACAGGGAAAAGGCGCCCGCTGCCATGCCCGACGGCCTGCATTCAATCCCGAGACTCCCACTGTGGAAAGAGAGAACCAACTGTAGAGCAAGTTGTCCTCTGACCCCACGCATGCTCTGTGGCATGTGGATATTCACACACGGACAGTAAATAAACAAAATGTAATACAAAATTAAAACAAAACCCACCAAACAAAAAGGAGCAGGCTGCTTTGTTTGTTTGTTTGTTTTCTTTGCCAGTGTGAACAGGCCCGCCTTTATCTCTGGTACTGTATCAACTTGACACTTTCTCTTTGATCAGATTTCCCAGGCACTGTGAAGCTCTAAATTAAGGCAGCTAATGTTGGGGGTGGGGGGGGGGTGCAACTTGAAACCTTCCAGAGCAAAGATAGCCATACTTACAAACATTTCAGTTAGACTGCCTTTCATATTATGGGTAAAAGTGTATTCTCTCTTCTCTTACGTTTTCTAATTCTTCTATTTATTGATATTCATCGCTTCTCATCCCCTTTCTTGAGAAAGGGTCTCATGTAGCCCAGGGTGGCCTAGAATTCCTGATTCTTCTGCCTCAGCCTCTCAAATGCTGGGATCACAGATGTGTAACACCACACCTGACTTGGTGTTCACTCATCAAAATGCAGAGAGGGCTCACTGGTGAACTGAGATAAATCAACCCCAGAGAAGGGAGAATCTTCAGCAAACATCACCCCACAGTAGCTGCAGCCCGTGGGGGTCCTTCCCTGAACACACCCTTGCTGTTAAGATTGCCCATGAGGCTCCTGGGCAGTAACATCATCGTGGCCAACATCAGGGGACCAGTGAACCAGTCATGACACCATCCTGGTCCTGCCCAGGTGAATTCCTTTGGGGAAAGGTGGGTCCTTTAGGGGAAATGCTGGAAAGAGGAACTGTGGGAGACTTGTCACCTCAGGGACTTTGCCTTGTCACTGACATGCCAGTGTTTCAAACTGAAAACAGCTTTTTTCCTGGCTCTGTGGACTGACCATGCAGCTCTCCTTGTGGCTCTGTAGGGTGCTGGAACTGCTGGAGAGCTGTCGTCACCTGCTGGTTCTGCCTGGGAGCTTAGGTGGGGATGTTGGGGTGGGGATGCTCTTCCGGTGGCTGCTTGAGACTTTTCCATCAAGGAAGACACGTCCTCAGGAGGAGCAAGCAGAGTTGCTAGTCCTGGGCAGGCCACCACTCAGAAGTCCTGGCATTGCAGCTTCTACCAAAATGAGTGCTAACATTCTTGCTCATCAGATCAGCCACTGGCCAGCCCAGACTCTGGGGGAAGGAAGAAAGTCCCACCTCCCGTCAAGGAACAGGCTGCACACAGGAAGGAATAAACTGCCCTTGGGGGCTGCCATTCATAACCTGCCTCCCAGGGGCAGAGCCCTGTGTTAGGCACAGGGACTGTGATGAGGGAGCGAGAGGAATAATTTCTCATCTCACTCCCTTGAGCTGGGAAGAGCCAACCAAGCTGTGAGCTTGGGGCAGGCTAGAAAGATGGAGAATTAAGGGGACCGTCTCATCTCCAAATCGAGTTTGTGTTTCCCGAATCAAAAAACTTCAACATGACCCACAAAAATCAAGATTGCCTACAGAGAATTCGCTTTTCCAAGAGTTATCTAAAACGATTGATAACTGGACTATGGGGCTAGACAGATGACTCAGCATTTCGGAACACTGGTTGCTCTTACAGAGGACCCAGGGTTCGATTACTTGCACCCATAAACTCCAGTTCCAGGGGATCTGACGCCCTCTTCTGACCTCTGCAGCCATTGCATGGATGGGTGCACCTGCCTACATGCAAGCAATACACTCCTACACATAAAGTAAAAATAATGTTTAATGACAAACAAGTGGACCATGCTTGCAAGTGTGGTCTTTGGGTTCAGCTTTAATCATTGCTTCTCTCTAATCCCTAAACCTAAGCAATGTGTTTTATAAACCTCTGGTATCATTTCATTTGTAAATGGAAAAGTTTGAAGATGAGAAATAACTAAACAAACTCACTTGTGTGTGTGTGTGTGTGTGTGTGTGTGTGTTTGAGACAGAGTCTCCCTGTAGCCCCAGCTGTCCTAGAACTCACTATATAGACTAGGTTGGCCTTGAACTCAACAGAGCTCCACCTGCCTCTGCTTCCCAAGTGCTGGGATTACAGGTGGCATTGATTACAGGTGTGTACCACCACACCCGGCCACATTTTTTCTTAATAAAAAAATGATACTATTTATGTGTATAAGTGGTTTGCCTGCATGTAGTTAAGTGCACCCATGCCATGCATTGCCCATGGAGGCCAGAAGAGGGCATCAGATCCCCTAGAACTGGAGTTACAGATAGTTAGCTGCTATGTGAGTGCTGGGAATCAAACCCAGGTCCTCTCTACTGCAAGAGCAGCCAGTGCTCTTAACTAATGAGGCATCTCTCCAGTCCCATGTTTTTACTTAATTTATAAATGGTGAGCCTATTTATAAATTACATTATTTTTTTTAATTTTATATTTGTATGTGTATGAATGTACTGTCTACACCTGTGTTGTGCAATGCCTTGGAGGTCAGAAGAGGGTGTTGGATTCCCCTGGGACTGGAGTTAAAGACAGTTCTCAGCCGCCATGTGGGTGCTGGGGATCGAACCCGGGTCCTCTGCAAGAGCGGTAGGCGCTCTTAACTGCTAGGCCATCTCTCCAGCCCATAAATTACATTTTTAAGCATTATAACTTCAAAATCCACAAAATCACATATGTATATATGTGTATATTTAAGACATTTAATCACATCTCCCTCTCTCTTTGAATGTCCATCTCTGTTTAGTCAGTTGAGCTCTTCTTCATACTGATGGACCTGAAACTCTTCTGCAGAGCAGTCAAGATCCAGGTTTCACCTCAGTGGAGATCCATGAGGGAAGAACTCAGGGTCCAGATGTCAGCATCAGGCTATGTCCCAGTACTGCTGCCCCTACCAGACCAACAACATGGGCGGCCCCGCCTGACCCCCAGCTGCCGCCCCTTCCTTTCATTTAACACTTGATAGTGCTGTTGATTGCTGCTCCGAGTTGTTCAACTATTTTCTGGATAAATGCCCTGGCGGAGATAGAGAATCCAGCAAGGCTGTGAGAAGCGTTACTCCTTAGCCCAAGTTATAAAACCTGGTGATTCCAACTCCTCATTCTCACACAAAACCAAAAATGTCCAGTGTGTAGCGGACATGGTGGTGCATGTCTTTAATCCCAGTGCTCAGGAGACAGAGGCAGGCAGATCTCTGTGAGATTAAGACCAGCATGGTCTACATAGTAAGTTCTAGCTGGGGCTATAGGGAGCTGTCTCAAAAACAAAAAAAAAAAAACAAAGCAAAAACAAGATTTCTCTCCTCTCTCCTGTGTGTGTGTATGTGTGTATAGACACATGCACGCTCACATGTGTGTATTGGTAGAGATCAGATCTAGGGCTTTACACATGCTTTTGGCAAATTATCTGCCACTGAGCCACACGTCCATAAAGGGGCAAAAAAAAATTTTTTTATGGACTGGACTGTATTCCTCCATCCCGATACACAAATGGAAACCCTGCACTCCCCCCCATGATAACTATATTTGAAGATAAAACTTTTGGGAGGTAATTGAGGTCACAGGATGGACCCTAATCCAATAATACTAGACCTTAAGAAATGAAACACTGGATGCTGTGTCTCTGAAGTCATGGAGAAAGGGCCATGCAAGGTCACAGTGAGAAGGTAGCCCCCTGTGACCAGAGGAGGGGCCTTGCCAGAAGCCAGCCCCAATGGAACATTGACTTTAAACCACACCTCTGTCTTCCAGCCTTCCCGCCTGAGGTATTCTTGAGAGTGCGTTCTGAGCCACTAAGACATCACCCAAGGCTGGGCTGTCTTCATTCTTCATCACAGCCACGTTCCTATATGGTTATCCAGATCCTATCAGACAACTCCTGGCTTAAAGCCCTTCTTGACTTCTCACCGCGGCTTGGCTACTAATACCTCTCACCTCCAGGCTTCTGTGGTGGCTGTTCCCTCTCCGACGTCTCCTACTTGGCCAGCCACCTCCATCTCTTCGTTTTAGGAGAAGCCCCTGGGACTCCTTGTAAGCCCAGGTGGCCATCTTATACACCAGCATCTCAGGCTACACACTGGAGTCACACAGGTAGTCCTAGAACATCCCAGCGGCCACCTCATGCCTACCTTTCCCGAGTAGAATTGCTGGTTGGGGTGTTTTTAAAACAACTCTGGGGGGTTCTGATGTGCAGCCAGAGCTCAGGCAGCTCACTTGCACATTGCAGATATTCCCTGTGGCGGAGGGTAAGGAGCAAGCCTGTCTCAGTTTCTGAGCTGGGCACTTCCCCTTGTTGAGCATCCGTTAGCGCTGGTGGGTCTGCTCATAGATGAAGATGGATCCGCTTTGGCTCAGCAGGTTCTCCACCACTGCACCACCACAGCCTTCCCCAGACCTTCCTTTCTGCGCACCTCACACGCTTGTCCCGAGGGACTGTGCTGTCTGCTCTTGGTTGCCATCCAGTCCCTCCCTCTAGAAGGCCATCACCTTTGACCTGCCTGTATCCCCCCCCAGCTCCCAAATCCCCTGGACCTTGGTGCCACTGTCACCCTGGCAGTCCTGTATTGTCAATCTGGAGGCCCCATTTGGTAAGGAAAGAATACAGTGAGGGAGAAGGGCGGGTGAGCCTCCAACTCTGTATCTGACAGTTTAACTTGACACAAAATTGACACCTGGAAAGAGGGAACCTCAAGTGAGAAATGTAGTCCATCAGAGTGGCCTGTGAGCATGTCCGTGGGACATTTCCTTGATTGCTAATTCATGTAGGAGAGCCCAGCCCATTGTGGGCGGTGCCATCCCTGGGCAAGCTAGCCTGGGCTGTGTCTGGCCGACCAAGCTGCCTCTGGTGCTCCTCTGTGGTCTCTGCTTCAGTTCCTGCTTCCGGGTTCCTGCCCTGCCTTCCTTTGGTGATGAACCGTCACGATCATAAAGACACCACAAACCCTTTCCTCCCAAAGTTGGTTTTGGTCCAGTATTTTGTCACAGAGACACAGATGCAAACTGGGCTTGTGGGCCCAGGAAGCAGGTAAACCTGTCCAATGGTGAGCTGTGGCCAACCCCAGAGGACCTCTAACAGCCCACTGTGGGGAGGTAGAGAATACAAGCCAACAACAGGCCCGGGGGACCTGTGATGACCTTTCATCCTAGAACCCCAAAATAAAATAGGAAATGGCAGAAATCTGTGGCCACACAATGCAGGGCTGCCATGGTAACAATCCAGAGTACAGCAAAGCTGTTCAGGCAGGCGAAACCAGCTCGAGTGGAAGCTCTGGGCCTGCGACTTGGGGGTCGCAGTGGATGACATGGGAGAAGCCTGGCCCAGCAACCTCATTAGGCCTAGAAAAAACCTGGTTGCAGGACAAAATTTTCAGTCACAGCCCTGAGTCTAGAATGGGAGCAGCGCAGGGGCTGCTGGGATCCACATCTGTAGGGAAGGCAGGCTAGATCAGACTGGAGGGTGACCCTGCCCTGCTTACCTAGGGGCAGCTCTAGCCACCCTGGTTACTGCAGTGTGGAGCCCGGGATGAGGACGTAAACCTCGCCTTTCTCCCTCCATTTCCTCTCCACCCCATGAACCCCCCCCCCCCAAAGCCACGGATGTTCATACAGGTCAGGCACAAAAAGCCAACTGTTTATTTACACCATAGTCTACAGTACAGTTCCTTGGAAGGCGCCCACCACACAGAGCCTGCTTCTTTTTGGAGAGATTAGGCTGGAGGCAAACAGCTCAGGGTCTGGGACTCACCCACTCTCCCCTCTCTGGGGCCCACAAGTGGAAGTCTCATCCCAACCCCAAAGAAAGGCCATTTACAATTACTAGCTTCTGGGCAAAGCCCTGGGGCCAGAAACTACCTGACAAACCCCCAGGCCCGAGACCATGCCTGCAGTTCCTTCCACTGGGCCTCAGGAGACAGAGGCCCAGCCCCAGCCTGGGCAGAGCTGAAGGTGGGAGGCAACAGGCTGAGCGCCCTCAGCACACGCTGTCCACCCAGATTTTGACAGCAGTCTGGTGTTTAATGGCACTCTGGTCTGAGCACCTTCAGCAGACAAGGAAGGGCTGGGCAGGTGGAAACAGGCAGGGACAGTAGCGAAGGGACTTCAGCCCACAGGGGGTCTGCTACATTCGTGACACTAGACACAATGGCCTGAAACCTGGGCGTACTGCAAGCACTGGGAACCACAAGGCCAGGGCTTCCTCCGGGGGAAGAGGCATGCACATGGCCATGCAGATCTGCAACCTCCCTGCTGGGGCAGGGCCAGTGCCCTAGGTTAACGATACACTGTCTTCTCTAAATATCCACATTACACAGAAGAGGTTTGTGGGAGAAGTTGCTCTGCACAAAGCTATCCTTGTCCGGGATGCAAGGCTTCTAAACTAGGTGCAGGTAGATAGGAGACTAAGTGGTCCCCATGCTCATGACTATAACAAAGGATCCTGTACAAAGTTACCAAGTGTATGAGGCTGGGGGGCCATGGGGAAGCAGGGCCTGACCATGGTACACGTGGCTACACACTGAGTACACATGGAACGGGGACGAGGAGGGGGTATGGAAAAGGGGACAGAGGATAACAGAGAATCCTGTGGGGGGTGACAGGGAAGAAAAGGCACAAGGACCCCAAAACCATGCAGACAAAAAACAGCCTGTGCAGCACAGCAAAGCAGATGGATCCAGCAGGAGACGGGGCCAGCAGAACTCCCCTGCAGGAGGGGTGCCCGGGACACCATCCCCAGCTGAGGCCTCAGGGTAGACACCCTAATGGTACAGTCGGAATGGAAAGAGGAGGAGCCAGAAGGTGGGAGATAGGGGCCAAGTGGAAACCCAGGTCTAACCTAGAGCCTGGTGCATGTCAGGCACTGGGCACTTCCCCAGCACTGTCATCAGAGTGCTCAAAACCTCCCAAGATGATGCCAGTGCACAGCCAAAGTCTAAACCAGTCTCAGGTCCTGGTGTTCTGGTTGGTTCTTAAGTTTTGCTTGTGTTTTTAGTATGTCAGAAATCTAAAAAAAAAAAAAAAAAATCCTTCTAAAAATGAAAGTTACCAGTTTAAAAGAAAACCTGGCCAATACAAAGCTGAAAACAAGCCAACACCAGGTTTTGAAAACATTAGCTCACTTCCTTTGGTTTACATTTACACTAGCTCAGCGCCCGTGTAAATGTAAAAAGCGTCCTGCACACTGCCCCCAAGCCATTCTGACTTTGGCAAGTTACTGCTGACCCCTCCTTGGTGGAGCTGCCAGATTTGGCACCCCACCCCCACCCCCACCCCCACAGGCTATCCAACTGACCGAGGATCACCTGGGGCATTCTGAAAACATTCCAAGGCCTTGGGCCACACCTGTACCAATGAAGTTAGAACTTGCAAGGTTCAGAATTTTTTTGTTGTTGTGTTTTGGTCTTTTTGAGACAGGGTCTCCCTGTAGTCCCAGCTGTCCTGAAACTCACTCTGTAGACCAGGCTGGCCTCGAACTCACAAAGATCCACTTGCCTCTGCCTCCTGAGTGCTAGGATTAAAGGCGTGAGCCACCACGCCCACCGAGGTTCAGAATTTTTACAGGCTTGCTATTCTAAACATCAAGTATGGTGCGGAACATAGTGATTGTGAAAGTTAAGAATCCCTTATCTGAAATTCAAATCTGAGCACCATGTCTACCACATGAGGAAGTCAAGGCAGAACTCACAACTGGAAAATGAGCCGATGGCAGCAGATCAGAGGGCAAGCTATCCCCCAACCACAGCACACTCTGGAACCTGCTCATGGGTGACGTGGAGTTGGGACTACCTACACCAAACAGCTTTCAAGCCCAGAACACTTTAAAAGCAAGCTGGGCTGGGCATGGTGATATACCCCTTAAGCCCAGCACTCAGAAGCCAGAGGCAGTCAGATATCTGTGAGTTCCAGGCCAGCCTGGTCTACATAGCTGGGGCTACAGGGAGACCCTGTCTCAAACAAACAAACAAACAAACAGCTGGATGTAGTGGCTCATGCTGAGACAAGAGGATTGCCTTGAGTTTGAGGACAGCCTGGGGTATACAGTGAGTTCCAGGCTAGCTTGAGGTACAGTGAAAGACTCTAAGAAAAAAAAAATCACAACAAAACAAACTTATGGCCAAATTGTTGACAAGGTTTTGTAAGAAGTATGTTCTGAGCCAGGCATGGTGGCGCATGCCTTTAATCCCAGCACTTGGGAGGCAGAGGCAGGCGGATCTCTGTGAGTTCAAGGCCAGCCTGGTCTACAGAGTGAATTCCAGGACAGCTGGGGCTGCAGGGAGAACCTGTCTCAAAAAGAGAGAGGAAAAAAAGGATGTTCTGGCTAAAGAAAGGTTCTATGTAGCTCGAGGTGTGTCCTACATGACAGTCAGGCCTTCACTTAGGGTCACTTCTGGCCTGGCAGTGATCCAGGTCCACAGAGACCACACAGCATTTCTTCAGGGAGTCTGTTCTTCCAGCACAATATGTGGGCTGACAGCCTTTCCTGCCTGTTGCTCTGGCAGAAATTCCTTCCCCCACAGTGACTTTATAATTCTGTGGCCTTCTCTGGAAATCTGTACCAGTGAAACTGGGATCCCTTATGATTTCAAGTACAGAATCCTTGCCCCTGGGGGAGGCCCCATGGATCAGCACTCGGACTCAGCTGGCCTTTGGGTGCTCCTTCAACATGACACCCAGACCAACCTCAGCCATGATTGATTTTCCCTTCCTACTGAAAAAGTCCTCAGAAGACCCCTACCTAGCCCTCTTTCTCTGTCTGCATCTTCCTAGAACTGGGGACATACACAGAGGCCTGTGCTCTGAGAACCAAGTCTCCCACAGAGCCCCCTCACCCATCTCCCTGATACAGCTGATCCCAG
Source organism: Rhizomys pruinosus (assembly GCA_009823505.1). Taxonomy (NCBI): domain Eukaryota; kingdom Metazoa; phylum Chordata; class Mammalia; order Rodentia; family Spalacidae; genus Rhizomys; species Rhizomys pruinosus. Next base: position 1,240,054 of record VZQC01007772.1, on the reverse strand, counting down.
GGAAGACCAGGACCATCCCTCCATCTCCCTGATACAGCTGATCCCAGGGAAGACCAGGACCATCCCTCCACCTGCAGCATGACGCGAAGCCCATACACAGGGACATAAAGGGACTCATGAAAGCAAGGGCATGCACAGGTGACTGGACTCCAGGCAAGGAAGGCGGGAGCCCTGCCTGGGCCACGCAGGGCCTTCCCCCAGGTCCCCAGACCCCCCTTACCCCACTGCCTCTCTGCTCACACTTCTCCCTCACCTCCCCAAACCTCCCTTTTTACATGAGGTGTCCTGAAGAAAACAGGGAAGCAGCAAGACTGCCCGTGTTTACAGGCTTAGGTGAGGAAACCGATCACAAGCTGCATAAAATTGAGATAAAGTGGAAAACTCAAAGTACCGTATCCACTCCCAGATGCCTAGGAAAAAAGAATCACAATTTAAAAATTCCTGTGGGGCAAATTCCCCACGTCATCGGATGGAAGGAAGACTGAGGTCCCTGACTCCCCACTGGGACTCCCACCAGTGCAGCCTGCTCTCTAGCGGGAAGCAGATTCAGGTGTGTGTCTGAAAGCTGTAAGAAGGGGCCCGCCCATCTCCCCAGCAGATTCCACACTAGGGTTTGGAGATTCTTCCCAAGACCTGGCCTCGCCAAGCTGTGCGCGGCCGCACACGCAGTGAATGGCGGCCATGGCAGCTTGCTCCTTCCTGGAGGGAGATCGTTTCTTTGGTACCTGACACCACCACTTGCCTTGGGCACCACCCCAGTGTTCTTCTTGGCCCCCAAGTGAATGCCACTTGTCTTCAAAACAAAACAAAGCCAAACTTCTCAAGCAGGGCTGGGAAGGAAGGGCACGGCAAACCACAAACACCTGGCCCAGCACCCGACAGTCCATGCTAGCTGTTCCAGACCTGAGTCCACTGGACCCCTTTCACCTGCACTCCAGAGGGCGGCCCACAGTGGTCCCTGCTCCCCCGTATCCCTTCCTCCGCCTTGAGTTTAAAAACCTAGACTGGAAAGGTAGCCAAAGAGGCGGGCCAGGATACCAAACACTGGAGAAGAGCCCGGTTTTCTTCCCCTACTGAGAGGAAGGGGAAGGAAGCCATCTCCTGAGAGCATCTTCTAATCCTTTTCCACAGAGGTAGAATCATTTCATCCAGGATCTGAAATGCAAGCTTCCAGTCCTTGCTATTACAGTAACTCCTGAGAGCAGACCACAGCCCCCAACGTCCAGTTCCCTCTGCTCTTCACAAAGGGGCTGGAAAGTGCAGCACAGCTTACTGGAGGGCTGTCCCTCAAGCCACGGCCCCCAGCTCACTCCTGGCCTGTGTGTGCACAGTCTCCCACATGTACACCAGCACACAGCACACACACAGGGTAGTCAAAGGTACATTTACAGAGTGAGTAGGGGCCCTGCCTGCATCCTCATTCTCAGCCAGGCCTCCCCTATGTCCCAGGTCCTGAGGCCGCTCTGCAGCCAGGCCTGGCTCAGTGCTTGATCTCCAGGATGGAGGGGTTGTGATCCAAGATGGCCAGGATAATCTTGTCCATGTACTGCCTTAGCCGAAAGTTGATCTCCTCCTGCTCCTTTAAAGCCTCCATTAGCTGAAAGGAATGACACAGTGGGTCAGAGTCCAGCCTGAGCTTCCAGTGGGCCAGTGACCTGTGACAGAGAGGCCCCAAGAGACCCTGGGCAAGGTGCGCCCCAGACCAGCCGGAGTACCTGGAGGCTGGGGCTAGAGTCTAAGGCAATGCCACTGACTGGCAGAGAGGCCCCAGGGTGGGGAACTCTTCATAAAGGTTGGGAGCACTGGCCAGATTCTCAGATGCTCATCATCAGGGCTAACATATACAGTCCCTGAGCCCAGAAGATAAGATGCCCAGGGCTGCCAGGTTTCCTCTGCCCGGAATGGTCCCTCCTCATCCCAGTCCTGCCTTATCCAGCAAGTCTTATCATGTCCTTCAGGTGAAGCTGAACTGCTGCTTTAACCCATAGAGGCGTGTGCTCCCCTAGAGCTCCTTGAGGTCAGAGGTCGGCCCTTAGCTCAGTCTCAGGTAGAGGGCAAAGTTCAGGGATATGGGGCCTCAGGTTCACATAAAAAAGCAGTGGGGTATTTTGGCGTTTGTGGTAGAGAGTGGGCTGCAGTGCTGGGAAGTTGGACCCCTCTCCCTCTGCATTTGGGATAGGGAAGTACTTCTAAAACTCTGAGCTGAGGCCAACTGAAGACAGGTATAAAAGTGGGTACATAAGAAATAAAAGCGCTGGGCGTGGTGGTGCACACCTTTGATCCCAGCACTGGGAAGGCTGAGGCAGGCAGATCTCTGAGTTCAAGGCCAGCCTGGTCTACATAGCGAGTTCCAGAGTAGCTGGGGCTACAGGGAGACCCTGTCTCAAAAAGACAAAAACAAAACAACAAAAACCCCCCTGCTGCCAGCATCTGTCTGAGGCCGTGGCCCCTTTCCGAAGGAATCCCAGCAGGGCCAGCCGGGCTCCTGCCCTGCGCCTACGCCTTCTGCTCAGACCTACTGTCACTGCGGTGTAAGGGGGACATCAGGGCCAGGCCTCAGCCTGCCTTTTGAGTCCTGTGCAGCCTGGGGTTCAGGGTCCCAGAAGATGAGGGGTGGGGTGGGCAGGATTCACAGAATGGGGACCAGGTACCAACATTAGGGAGGATGAAGGGGACAGAGAGATAAGGCTACCTCATCGCGAGACGCTGTGTCAATTTCTGCAGCCAGAGACTGGGCTTTGGTCTGGGTGGCAAACAGGTTCTTTGCTTCATAGAGGCTGAGGCTCAGGATCTGCCCATTCAAGTCGTCGTTCTGATCCCGCAGCTTGTGATTCTCCTGCAACGACAGAACACAGGGTCCGTGACTCTGGGAAGCAGAGCCCACTGGAACTCCCTTCTAATCTGCCTCCTCTGACCACAGGCATCCTTCCTGTGTGTCACCGCCAGGTCAGAAGGCCTGCAACATGGCATTTGCTGGGCCTTAGTAGCAGGAGAATTAGGGCCCGACCCAGGGGTATGGCATATTACCATCCTCAGTTCGAAGGGGCACTGCAACCTTGCTTGGAACAGGCATGTTTGCAGATGAAGCCTGGCTACCATCCTTCCTCCTTAGGGTGCTATGGATAGCACTGCCCATGGATGGCTCAATCTGCATCTGGTCCTGGCAGAATCTGCTGTTCTAGAATCTCTGGCAGGGAAGGGGGCTGCTTTCCTTGCTCCTCATATGGCTAGGTTCTGGAACCTGCTCAGTGGGAGCTGCTTCAGGACACCCTGGCTCAGGAAGATAACTGACACAGCTCCCTCTCCAGTTCTTACCTAACAGTGCCTATGGTTCACCCCAGGGACTTGGGACCCTTCCCAGGTAGATGAAGAGCTGATTCAGAACCATTGCAGGACCTCTGCCTGGGCAAATGAGCTCTGGTGTGACCTGAGCTGAGACAGTGCCCCCTTCCTGGGCCACCACCGTCTGGATCCCAGGCCCCAGGCTGGTCTCCAGCAAAGGAAGCTATGGGAAACAGCTCAGACTCAGAGTCGTTCTCCCAGAAGACCTGTCCAGCCAGGCACGTGTCCATCGCTAGGAATGGTACCTTCACTCCCCAAACCTGGACAGGAGGGGGGCCACTGAATGTAACCAGAGCAAAGACTGCCCATCCTTAGCCCAGGGCGTGAGATGGGATGGCCAGCCCTTGTGACCAGGTCACTGAGAGGACCAAAGAGGAGGGGTAGCAGGCCTCCAACCAGAAGCCCACACAGCTGACCCATCCCTCATTGAAGTCACTGGGCAGCGGCTCTGGGGCCCACCTGCTTCAAGCGCTTGACCTCATGCTCTAGCTCCACCTCTCGGGCTCTGGCATTAAACTCTCCCAGGCCAGATGAGCTGCGCCCTCTGCCTGGCCGCTCGCAGTCCAGCTTGTACATCTGCAGATGTTCCAGCTCCTTCCGTAGGTCCTCAATGAGCTGCGTAAAGAGAGGCCCATTGGCAACAGAAGGCCACTGAGGGAAGCCCAAGGCCCCGGGACCAGAAACCCACCTCCTGCGTTGCTTCGCGCTCCTTCTGAAACTCCAGGCGGTTCTGCCGCAGCTTGTCCATCATGCGCTTATACAGATCCATCTCGTCCTTGAGCCGCAGGCTGGTGTCCTCTAGCCTGTCAGACATGCGCTGCCGCTCCTAGAGCCAAGGACACCCGGTCAGAGCAAACTTTCTGAGGAAGGGGCTTCATATTTTGGAGGACCTTGGTATGGCAAATAGGCAAGCCCGACCAACACCCCGCCCCCTTCCCCTTCCAGGGCAGAGCCCTCTGGGACATAGTTTAAAGAAACACCCAGGTCCTAGATCATTCTAAAAACACAGTGGCAGGAAACATGCAGATCTCTGAGGCCCTCAGTGGTGTCATGCAGAAAGCAGCCCAACAGAAGCTAGCCTTGTCCTCTTTAAGAATTCCATAATGTAAGGAATATATATTAAATTTTCATCAAAGAAAACTTGGAAATTCAGAAACAAAAGACATTCAGTATTTTATTAATATTTGTTTGTTTTTAAGACAAAGTGTCCTGTGTCCTGGGTGGACCATGATCTCACTGTGTAGTGGACGCTGACCTTGAACTCTTGCTCCATCTGCTTCCACTCCCGAGTGTGCGGATTACAGGTGGGTCCCACAATATCCCCATACTTTTTTGCATTTCTCAGTAGGGAAATCTTTTAGAATTCCAGAAAGTAAAAGCTAAAGGCTCCGGTGACCACGGTCACCTCTGCACTCAGCTCTTTGCTGGGGCGCTCACCTCATCCAGCTTCTCTGTTTGGGACTTGAGCCGAGTCACTGTCGTCCTCAGATCAGTGTTTTCTTCTTCTAACTGCTGCACCCTGGGGAAGAAAGAGGATGGAGACTTGAGGAATCAGGACTGAAAATCACCTTACAGAGAGCAGCAACCTGCAGTGGTCCTCTGCCTCTCAGAAGAAAGACAATACGAGAGACTGGTGACAAGAAGAAATAGTGCGAATGATAATCAGGCTGAGCGTCCTTAACCCAGAAATCCAGGATGTTCCAAAACCCAATCCTTTTTGAGTAATGATGCCACAAACCAAATCCTTTATTATCATGAAACTCTTTCATGTAAAGAATTAAAATATCAGAAAATTACCTTAAGCTATAGGATAGCTAAACAATTCTTTAGTACGCACAATGAGTGTGCTGGTGTACATGTGCCATGGTGCAAGTGTGGAGGTCAGAGGACGACCCCTCCAACCCCTCCACCCGAGACAGGAGGCTCTCTGTGTTTGCCAAGCTAGATGGCTCTCCAGCTTGCAGGGCTCTCCCACCCCTGCCTCCCTCCTGCACAGGAGCACTGGGATTACAGAAGCACGCCACTGTCTGCTGTTATGTGGGATCTGGGAGTTCAAACTCAGGCTCTCATGTTTGTGTGGCAAGCTCTTCACCCACTATGCCACCTTCCCCAGCCCTATAAAAGCTATTTTTCTTTTTTCTTTTTAAGCTATTTTTCAAACAAATGAATTTCATGTTTAGATTGAGGCACATCCCCAAAATATGTGTATGTTAAATATATATTCTAAAGTCTAAAGAATTCTCAAATCTGGCCTTCCTACACATGTGCACACATAAAAAGAACATTGGGCTTTTTTTTGCATGAATTCTTCATGAAACGAGGCACAGGTTTCTGGCTAGAAGCAGCCATGGTCCTCCTGGGGCTGGTGTGACTGGGGCTCTCGTTAAGGATCTGCAGCTATGACCATACTCGTTTTCTCCTCTTTACCCCCAGCCCTCATCCAGGGCTCCTCTCTGAGTGCTCACTGTGGTACTCAGAGGAAAGAATCCTCTATGGAGGGCCACAGGCCAGCACTCAGGTGGTTTTACAGGCAGGGGAGATAGGCTGTGGGAATTGCACAGAACCATGTCTGGGCACTGAATCTTGCAGCATCCCCACCCCAGACCACTGTCCATCATGTAAAGGGGATTCTTGGCCTTAATGCTGCCCTGGAACACCCTAGGGAGGCCCCTAAACAAGGGTCAGAAAAGAATTTGTGGCCTGAAGCTGGCTGAGGAAGTGAGGAGGGAAAAACTTGGATGACTGGGAACACCATCCATGCTTCCTCCATAACAGCGCCCCCTGGAGCCGTGGAGGGCACTGGTTAGGAGCCTGCTCCCAGAACCTGGGTTCTGTGGCACCTCCTTGGGCCCTGCTCACACGGTCTTTTCTTCTACTACCTCTCTGGTCCCAGCCCCCTGGCTTCCTAGTCAAAGCAGGGCAGTGAGCAATGCTCCTTAAGAAGATGCCAGCCCCAGAGCCACACCCAAACAGCAATGTGTAGAGCACCCGCCCCAGAGCCACACCCAAACACCACCCTCTAGAGCACCCACCCCAGAGCCAAACCCAAACAGCACCCTCTAGAGCACCCGCCCCAGAGCCACACCCAAACAGCACCCTCTAGAGCACCCGCCCCAGAGCCACACCCAAACAGAACCTCTAGAGCACCCGCCCCAGAGCCACACCCAAACAGCACCCTCTAGAGCACCCGCCCCAGAACCACACCCAAACAGAACCTCTAGAGCACCCGCCCCAGAGCCACACCCAAACAGCACCCTCTAGAGCACCCGCCCCAGAGCCACACCCAAACAGAACCTCTAGAGCACCCGCCCCAGAGCCACACCCAAACAGAACCTCTAGAGCACCCGCCCCAGAGCCACACCCAAACAGAACCTCTAGAGCACCCGCCCCAGAGCCACACCCAAAACAGAACCTCTAGAGCACCTGCCCCAGAGCCACACCCAAACAGAACCTCTAGAGCACCCGCCCCAGAGCCACACCCAAACAGCACCCTCTAGAGCACTCGCCCCAGAGCCACACCCAAACAGCACCTCTAGAGCACCCACCCCAGAGCCACACCCAAACAGCACCCTCTAGAGCACCCACCCCAGAGCCACACCCAAACAGCAACCTCTAGAGCACCCGCCCCAGAGCCACACCCAAACAGAACCTCTAGAGCACCTGTCCAAATTTAACGATCATCTCTGGTGACAAGTGGAGAGTGGGGAAGTGGACAAGACAGGGACAGGGTGTTTCAGGCACAGGACAGCCCAGAGGTCTCTTTATTAATTCATACTGGTTTAAGAGCCACTGCCTAGCCCAGCCCTTCCTCAGCAATCCCTCCCTTGTTGAAGCTGGGCTTAGCTCAGATGTCTGGGGCCCCAGGACAGTAGCACAACCTCATCACAGTGTGCCCTGTTTGTGAACTCTGAGGGGGCAGACAAGGAGAGGACGCCAGAGAGAGGATTACCCAGTAGCTGGCAAAGCCAATGGTGACTGGGCTGGTGCTACTCCTTCCTGGCTTGGGTTCCAGCAAGGAAGCCCCCCATACAGCCAAGGCGGTTTTCTATTTCCTTAAGTCCAGGCTCTCGGTTCAACTCACCCACGGTCAGAGTCAGAGGAGGATCTGACAGCAGGGGGAGCTCAAAGCTGGGACATGGGACATGGGCCTCCGACTCCAGAGAACCAAGTTAGTGTTTTGTTTTCCTCTAAGCCCTTCAACGACAGAGACATCTGGTTTTCTCTGACTCATGAGAAAGGTGCTACTGTGAACATTCTTTTCCTTACTTCCTGAAGAACATGTGTAAAGCATCGGAAGTAGATTTGTTAGAATGGGAGGCTCAGCTTTACCCAAAACATTTGGGGCCAGTGCCTGCCCAGGGCTGCCAGGGCAGGGGCGGCATGGGGGACCCCCCGAGGTGCCCACCTGGTGTTGAGCAGCTCCAGCTCTGTGTTCTTCTCCCGCTCCAGCTTGCTGTAGGTCTCCCGGTGTCGCCGGGCCTCCTCCTCCAGTGCCTGCTCCGCTGTGGTCTCCTGGTCCTTCACCATCTCCTCCAGCTCGTGCACCCTAGGCAGGACACCATCAACCCCGATCGGGGCAAGCTCTCATGGCATGTGTACTCTTACCCCAACCAAGGAGGCCTGGACCCAGAGTCCACCCACTAAGGGAGATGGTGGCAGGCTTGCCGGGAGCTTGGCTGACAGGTGAATTAGGGACCCTGTGACATTTAACTAGTGTGTCAGGGAGAAGATCTGCTGAGGAAGATCCACAGAGGATCAAGGCTACATAGGAGACGCTGAGGATGACGGGCCTGGCGACAGCTAGAAAAAGAGCATCTAGGTCTTACCCAGCTTTCTGCTCCACCTTCCTGCCCAGAACTCCTCCAATTAATGGCCATAAGCAATCTAGAGTCACGCCCCCATGGATTCGTAATCTGCCTCACTACTGAAGGCCTCTACTTGTCCAACAGTCTGGAGGACAGTTCACGGTCTGTTCATCCTCAGGTTGACCTGAGACATACAAAGTGGTCCATCCCAGGACCCCAAGGTCAGAGAAGCCTACTAAGCTTCCTGCATCTGGAAAGGCCAAAGAACTCCAACACCCACCACCTCCTGGACAGCCAGTGTTGGGGAGTGTCCTGCCCAGCGTTCCCCTCTGCCCCCCCTCCACAGAAGCACCTGGACCCTCCTACCTTCCACTCTACTGCCCCCTACCCTGCAAGGCATGTGCCCACAAAGGGAGAGTTGGGCTCTGGTCACTATGTGCAGTGAGAGTTGGTGGCACACCCAGGCTAGGACCTATCTCATCTGGAATAAAGGCCAAGCTCCTCAGAGCTAGAAAGACTAGAGACTTCTCTGGCAACAGGGTCAACTGCACCCTCCACAGAGCCAACCTGCACCGGACCTGTGCACCAGCTGTGTGTTCTCCTGCTTCAGCTTGCTCTTCAGGTCACCACTGGTCATGCTGTCGTTCTCCAGCTCTGTGACTTTTTTTTCCAGGAAGCTCACCTGGGGGTGAGGCAGGGTAGAAAAGGCCTTTGAAGCCACAAGACTGAGAATCAGGTGAGTTTATGACCAAGATCTCCAAGGGACTGTGCATAAAAAGAATAGTCATGAGGCTGGAGAGATGGCCCAGTGGTTAAGAGAGCCGACCGCTCTTACAGAGGACCCGGGTTCGATCCCCAGCACCCACATGGCGGCCGAGAACCGTCTGAAACTCCAATTCCAGGAGAACTCCAGTTCCAGGGGAATCCGACACCCTCTTCTGACCTCCGCAGCATTGCACAACACGGGTGCACAGACCTGCATGCAGACAGTACATTCATACACATACAGAAATAAATAAAATTAAAAAAAAAAAAAAGAATAGTCATGTTTGGAAAGCTAGAGGCATGTGACCTGGGCCCCCGCCCTCAACTCCTGGGCAGGTACAGGGGCACCGTGTCCCCAGAGAGCAGCCTGCAACCTGGAGCACCGCACCACTATCCCAGGAACATGCAGTCTCTTCTTTCACCCCCGTCCCAGGGCCTACCTTCTCTGTGATGTCGTTGTCACAAGAGTCGATGCTGTCTCGGAACAAGTCCTCAGTGCTGCCATTACTGCTGCTGAAGTTACTGTTGTGCATGAGCTGCCTGTGTGGGAGAGGGCACCTCTACCAAGGCTGTCACAGCCTGGGTTCTAACTCAGGCTACAGCCTGGCCAAGTGTCCAGTATACCAGGCTGCCAGGAAGCCCACAAGAGAGGCTACCCTGAACTGGGTGTAGGAGGAGCACTGCACATGAACGCCACTCTGCTCTGAGGGTGTAGGGGCTTCTATGTCACTCCTCTAGCCTAGGTCCCCAATGGAAGGGTAGCACCAAGAGCGGAAAGAGCCATGGCCTGATTATGGTTCTCAACCAGCGCTGACACGGTCGCCCTGCTGAGGGCACAGGGTGGCGAGGGCAACGGCAAGCTCTTCTGCTCTGCTCCTGCCACCAGCTAGGGATGGCCTTACAGCAGGCTGCTCACTTGGCCACATGCTGAGTTTGAGCTGCTGCCACGGAGCCGTGGCCCCAGGTGTGGACAGCACTTGACCCACTGCCCCCAAGAGGGTCTTACCGTCCAAAGGCTGTGCTTGAGATCTTCCGGTTGGGGCTAGAGAGAGAGGGGGCACAGTCAATGATCAGAGAGGCCCTGACCCAGTGCCATACTCTGCCCACTGCAAAATACTACGTAAGGTATGACAGACTAAAGAGACATCACTCATCAGTTTGGTGCAGTAGGAAACACCCCAGGACCAGCTCTGCTCTGAGACCAGGTCCCTGTCCACACTGGAGGCTGCCATGCCAGCCCGGCTGGCCCACCGCTCAGGGCCGTGGCCTCACCTGTTGGCCTTCAGGTTTCTCAGCCGGGCCTCCAGGTCATTCAGCAGGTTGACTTTCTTGCAGCACTGAGAGCAGTACACATCTAGCAGCTCACTGTTGTACGCATGCCGCATCTTCCTTGGGGTCTGCCCCGCACTGGGCCAATAGGAGGAGAGGGAATCACTCTCTATGCTGCTGTCAGGCTGCACCCTTCCCACCCTGAGCTGGCTCTGACTGGTTCCCTAAGGCCTGTGAACTTTAGGGTGGAAGAATGGAATTACAGTAAAGAACATTCCTTCACCAAGGCTGCCAGAGAGGAAGCTGGGGAAATGCACCCACTTCACAGAGAAGGCAAATGAAGAGCTAATGGCAGAGGAAGCAGGAAGTACTGACTCAAGCAACTGCCTGCCAGGGACCATAGAAGGCCGCTGGAAGGACCCTGTGACACTGAGGCTCTAGGAAACAAGACGATATAGACACACCCCACTGGGGTCTGGGAAACTCCCAGATCTGTTAACTCTGTTACAAGATGGGAGGGGGAAGCTGGGACCTGAGGCCCAATCAGGGTGCAAAGGCACCACTCTCACGCCCTACGAGTAGAGCCCTGGAGCCCTGGACAGAGGGAAGGGTATTTAGTTTAGCACTCTGCCTGTCTGACTTGCTGGAATGGGGCTAGATTGGTTCTGTCATTTTTCCTGGACTAAGGGGCCACCTGGAAGACACTGAAGATCCTAGGTCTGAGTAGACGTTGGTTCTTGTGTCATCATCAGGGCAGGGGCTGCCGGGGGCACAATCCACATCATCTCCCTCTCCGTAGTCTTCAAACTGTTCCTCGTTGCTGATGAGAGAGGCGGTGGAGTGAGTGGAAAGGTCTGACGTGGTCATAGATGGAGTAAGGACCAGAGACCTGAGGGCCGTTAAGTACGCAGTTAGTTAAGAGCTGAAGGCCGCACCTGCAGCTTCTGTAGAGGCAACCAGCCTGGTTCTACAGACAGGAGGATCCTGGCCAAGTCTTTACCTTCTGACTTGGGATCTCTTCTAAAGCATCTTCCCCCCTAACAGACAGGCATACTGTGCCATTCCCAAGTAGCAAAACACTGGTTACCACTTACTTAATGATAAGCTAGGCTAAATTACACTATAATTATAGTTACTGAATTAGAACATTTATCAGTGGATCAAATTATTAAATTATAGAATACCAAATGATTGTTCAAAGGCTTATAAAATATTGGCAGCAAGGCAAGGAAATTACTATCAACAAAAAGTTACTTTAAAATTAATTGAGAGACAAAGGTCTTACTATGTAGCTCTGGCTGACCTGGAACTCACTATGAAAGACCAGGCTGGCTCAAATTCATACATCTACCTGCCACTGTCTCCTAAGTGCTGGGATTAAAGATGTGTGCCACCACACCCAGTGTGGGAGATTTTAAAAGGCTAAATATATAAGAAATCTATGCAGCCTAAGCAGAAGATACAAACACAAAAATGATAACAGGACTTGGGGTGGGGGTGTGGGGATCCCCCCATTCTCATTGTTCTAATTTAATTTTAAATTCTTTCATTTAATTTTACTTGTGTGTGCATGTGTGCGCACCTGTGCCACAGCACACACTGGAGGTCAGAGGACGACTGACTCTCAGGAGCTGTTCTCTCCTACCACTGGCTGAGGCAGGGTCTCTCTGGTTTGGCTGTTCTGACAGGCTGCCTCCTCCAGGATGGCTGGTCCAGTCTTGACTTCGCATCTCACAGTAGAAGTGCTGGGATTGGTGCCCAGCTTTTCACGTGCTTTCAGGGCTTACCCCAGGTTGTCAGATTTGCAGAGCACGCACTTGTCCCACTGAGCCATCCTGCCAACCCAAATCACCTTTTGTAATCCAATATAAACAACACTGCCTACCAGTTGAGAATTGATCCCCCCATATAGGGGGGATTTCTTGTCCAAAAATGCCTAATCTCAAAGAACATGCCATCTCGTGGATGACTGTCCTAGACATCTTTAGTGTCAACTTGACACACCCGGGTTGAAGAAGCCTCAACTGGGAAATTGCCTTCCATTGTACTGGCCTGTGGCCATGTCTGTGGGGCATCTTCGTATTTGCTGAGTGATGTAGGAGGGCCCAGCCCACTGTGGGCAGTGCCATTCCTGGACAGGTTATTCTGTATTGTGTAAGGAAGCAGGCTGAGCACAGGCCAGGGGAGCAAGCCAGTAAGCAGCGCTCCTCCACGGCCTGTGGTTCAGCTCCTGCCTCCAGGTTTCTGCCCTGAGTTCTTGCCTAGAGCTCCCTCAGTGATGAACTGTGACCTGGGAGATGTGAGCCAAATAAACTCTTTCCTCCCCAAGTTGGTTTTGGTCAGAGTGTTTTGTCACAGCAACTGAAGTCAAAGTAGAACCCCCACTATGAGGCCTGTGACATATGAGGGCCTGATGGAGCCCATCTACAAGCTGACGGCAAAGAGAAGCTCAGCTGGGCATGGTGAAGCACACCTTTAATCCCAGCAGAGCCAGGCGGATCTCTATGAGTTTGAGGCCAGCCTGGTTTACACAGCAAGTTCTAGGCTTGCCAGGGCTACATAGTAAACCCCTGTTTCAAAAGAGAGAGAGAGCTCAGTTCATTTTCTGGTGGCCAAGGTAATTTTTCTTTCTTTTCTTTTCTTCTTTTTCCAATTAGCCAAATTAATTTTATTTGTGCTGGGCAGTGACTGCACCTGGGGTTGGAATTCAGAAGGTGTGATGCTGTCAGAGAACAAAAGTACCCTGAAACTTTGGTTCTTTCCTGCTACCTGATTACAAAAGCTAAGATGAATAGTTGACAAACAGTAGGCATTGTCAAACATCTACCCAAGTTCAGCTAGGCTTGCTGGGAACGGTGGTGCATACCTTCAGTTCCAGCACTCTGGAGGCAGAGGCAGGAAGATCCCCATAAGATCAAGGCCAACCTGTTCCACATAAGGAGCTCCAGGCTGCTGGGGCCACAGGGAAGGCCATTTTCCTCTATCCTTACCTACAGATCATGACTCCCCAAAGTCAGAGCCTCCCCACTCTCAAATGGGAGACTTGGACCCATGAAGGAAACCTGTAATGAGTAAGGGCAGTAATTGTCAAACCCACAGCCCTAAGGAACCCCAGCTTGTTTTCACAGCACTAACAAGAGGTGCCTCCTGGCACCCCACTCACGGTTTATTATTCATATTCTGTCTCCCATCAGGGCACTCTGCACTTCAGGCTCAATGGCTCACAATGCCCACTTTTCCCTCTCAGTAGTTTATGAACTCCTGGCACCCACCCCTGGCTTGCCTCCTGATAAAAAGAAAATATATTTTTTTAGAAATTAAAAAACAAGCCGGGCGTGGTGGTGCATGCCTTTAATCCCAGCACTTGGGAGGCAGAGGCAGGTAGATCTCTGAGTTCAAGGCCAGCCTGGTCTACATAGTATGTTTCAGGCCGGAGACCCTGTCTTAAAATAAAAACAATAAAAAAAAAAAGAGAGAAAGAAAGAAATTTAAAAAACCAAAATAATCAACTAATTGAGATCATATATCCCATAACACTGAACAGTCACTAAAAGTTGATTTTAGGGGCTGGAGAGATGGCTCAGCAGTTAAGAGCACTGACTGTTCTTGCAGAGGACCTGGGTTCAGTTCCCAGCACCCACATGACAGTTAACAACTATCTGTAACTCCAGTTCCAAGCAAAGGATCCAAATCCCTCTTCTGGCCTGCTCGGGCACCTGCGTGAATGTGGTGCAGGCAAAGCACTCATACAAACAAAATAAAAATAAACATTAAAAAAAAGTTGACTCATAATGGCCTGAAGTTCCAAAACCATCCCCATATTTAGAATGCCTGTGGATATATCGCTATAGTGATCACCCTGCTATCCCTGCAGGCTTTCTGGAGACACTTCCCAAGAATGCCCTTCGGGCTCCAAGGTCACATACCCAACACGCTCACTCACTTGTCCTCTGGCAGGAACAGGCCTCCCAGCCCGTGTTCCTTCTCCTCGCCAGGACTCCCAACATAGCCTTCCAGGCCTTGGACGCTCTCCATGGGGCTGTCCATGTCTGACTCCTGCAGCCCCTCTGGTAGGGCCAGTGTCATAGCTTCCTCCTCGTTCTCGGGAAAGAAGCTGGGCTCCCTGGGGAGGAGCTCGCCATCAGCAAAGGTAGAGCCAGAGATGTCACTACCCTGGGAAAGACAGAGACAGAATGAGTGAGATCGGCTCCCTGAGCTCAGTACTGAATATGAGATTACAAGGACATGTGCAGGGACTGGGACACGGAGAATACTCTAAGTCTGAGAATGCCTGGCTGGGGATTCAGTCTTGAGGGGCCTCTCGAGTGGCCAAGTCATGAGAGTACAGTGAGGAGCTTGTAGTTCCTGGTTCGCATCAGGAACATCATGACCTCCTGTGAGGAAGCTGATACAGGAGGATGCAGGGAGTCTGCACAGCGGGGCTGTGCCCTCCATGACTCTGCTCTCCCTTCCTGTAAAGCAAGAACGGCAGCAGACTCTTGCAGGACTTTGTGTCCCCTAAGTTCACATAGTGAGTTCCAGGCCAGCCTAAGTCCACACGGTGAGTTCCAGGCCAGCCTAAATCCACACGGTGAGTTCCAGGCCAGACTAAATCCACACGGTGAGTTCCAGGCCAGACTAAGTCCACACGGTGAGTTCCAGGCCAGCCTAAATCCACACAGTGAGTTCCAGGCCAGACTAAGTCCACACAGTGAGTTCCAGGCCAGCCTAAATCCACACAGTGAGTTCCAGGCCAGACTAAGTTCACACAGTGAGTTCCAGGCCAGCCTAAATCCACACATTGAGTTCCAGGCCAGACTAAATCCACACGGAGAGTTCCAGTCAGCCTAAGTCCACACGGTGAGTTCCAGGCCAGACTAAGTCCACACGGTGAGTTCTGGGCCAGCCAGGGTATACAGTGAGATTCAGTCTCAAAAAAGAAAGAAAGAAAAAAAAAAAAAAAAAAAAAAAAAAAAAAAAAAAAAAAAAAAAAAAAAAAAAAAAAAAAAAAAAAAAAAAAAAACGAGAAAAAAAGAAAAAGGGAAAGGGAGGAGGAGCAGAGTCTCCTGGAGTGAGTGATCTTATAGAGGAGCTCTGGCTCGGCTTAGCGCAGAAGCACTTCTTGGGGCGCTCTGCTTTGAGGCAGGTACTCCCAGGCAGCTCTGCTTCTACCGACTCTATGGTGTGTTCTGTGTCTAGGGCTGAATGCGAGCTCTGCTAAAGGTGCTTCCCTCTTATCCCAAGTCCACCAGGAGTGCCGAGCAGGGCAGTGAGAGCCTCGGAAAATGTCCACAGAATAGGTCCCAGGAAACCTGAGGAAGCCACTTGGAGACAGGCTGAGTTATCCCCCAGGGAGACCCTGGGGATGTGACAGGAAGGTGATTAACAAACTTGCTACTTCCCTGTGCCATGACTCAGCTAAACACCAGACAGACCAATAAAGTTGCACCAGGGACCCCTGATGATGCAGATCAAGGAGTAATTAAGTCAGCCTAGTGTTCACAGGGTTTTTCCTACCTACACGTCACTAATCCAATCCCACGTGACCCCAAACTCATCAGACCTCACACCCTCAGTAAACACAAAACTTACCCTGAAACAATCAAGGGGCCCACAGAGTTGCAGAGACCACAGTGAGCGTCCACACTGTCCCACTCGTGTTCTAGAAAACTCCCCAGGAAGCTAGCTTCACTTCAGCTTTGTTTATGGGGAAACTGGGGCTCCAAGAGTAACTTGCCAGAGTCCTCTGTCCATCAGGCCTGCTCTGGGCGCCGTACACATGGTTCCCTTGGCCACTGCTGCCCCCACACTTCACTGGTTTCAAACCCCAGTGTGGCAGGGTGAGTCACTCTCTAGCATCTACTAGATGCTAGTTATGATGCCCGAGTGCTCTGCCTAATGCAGCACTCCATGTGTTCCACTGTCGCTGCCACCGCCACGCTGGCTAGCACTAGACCCCCAAGGGAAGGGGAGGAGGCAGCCCATCCCTCAAGGAGAGTCAGGGCTCCCAGGGAGTGGCGTGTGCTCTGTGCCGTTCTGTGCCAAGAAGACCTGCAAATTCCACCTAACCAGGCAGGTAGAGAGGTGCCCAGCTGCTGGAAATGCCACTGTCAGCTGGCAGGGAAGCTTGACACCTTGTAGGCAGAAGCTGCTTCTGGTCCTCACCATAGTCCAGGACTGTGCTCCTTGGAGCAGGTGATGGGCCTTGCCTGAGAGGCAGCTACGCTCCACTCAAACAGCAGCTCACAGCACACAGCCGGGTGCTCGCCCAGTCCCTCGGCAAGTATCCATCAGCAGCATACCGACACTGCTGGAAGTTAGCCAAGCTCCTGACGGGATGGAAAAAGTGGCCTCAATGGGACTATGTCAGTCACAGGAGAGGCACAAGAAAGGCCCCAATGTCCCTGTCACCCCCCAACAAAACTACCCTTCTCTAGGCAGATCTTTGAACCTTTGAGCCAAGTCCACATCTGCCTGCTCTTCACCTTCCACCAAGTGCCCCCTTGTCCATCTCTCACAGCAGCCCTGTGAGAGTGCTGTGCCGTGTGCAGGGCACAGACGCCTGTTCCCATCTCATCTAATGCCTGGGAAGCTGAAGGTCAATGAGGCGGGTGGCTGCTGTAACTGCCCAGCTCACAGAGGGTCCTGCAGACCTGAAGCCAGGCTCAGACATGCCAGTCTGCAGCTCCCACCCACCCCTGGCTGTGTGTCCACAGGTGCATGCCCACATATGGCTCTTAACAGCCTTTTACCTTAAAATTAACTTTCTCTGTAGTAACACCTTTTCATTCAACCCACAATTGTTTGCCCAAGGCAAGTGGAAATTTTAATTATAACTTCAAAACCAATTCTAGCAGCTTTACTCCTAAATTAAAATAGTATAAAGACAGCCATATGAAAAGTAAATGAACAAGATGGTACGGGTCCCCACCTGCCCTAAGAACCTGTGATTTAGCAAACCTGAGCCAAGCCGCCCTCATCACACTGCCCCTCTCTGCGGGCCAGCCCCTGCCCCCAGCTCTCATGCCCCAGGCCCCTGGGGAAGCTAAGGGTAGTGCTAGGTCACAGCTCTGACCCAGAACACCTCAGAAAGAGAGGCTGAGGGGACAGCAGGATTGGGAGGCACAAGAAGTCAGCCTGAGTCTCAACCTGTGCCCCTCCTCTTAGGCAGAGAGAACTAACCCTACTCAGACTAGACCCCCTTCTGGGCCAACAGGTTTTGTTTTTTTTTTTTGTCTTTTTGAGACAGGGTCTCCCTGTAGCCCCAGATGTCCTGGAACTTACTATGCAGACCAGGCTGGCCTTGAACTCACAGAGATCTGCCTGCCTCTGCCTCCCTAGTGATGGGATTAAAGGTATGTGCCACCATGCCTGGCCAGCCAGGTTTTTTGTTTTGTTTTGTTTTTCAAGTTGTAGAGGGAAAGGAAGAACTCTTCAGTAATAAAATCACCCTCACAGGGTTCTAATGGTTTGGGGATGTGGGCTTCGAGTTACCACAGGCCATAGCTACTCAGGTCAGGACCAAAGGGAGCACCTGTTCTATGAGGCTCTGGACAGAAGCTGCCTTGCTGGGCATGGGAGAGCTGAAGATGAACTGCCTGGGGATGGCTATGCAAATTCTACTCAGGCTGATGCAAGATGCCAGCCTGAACCCTGAACAAACACAAGGCTGATTTCCATCCTGATATCTCTTTACAAGAGCTATGGGTGTTTAAGACAGGACAACAATGTCACTGTCCAACCACATCAACATGCTGATTAGAGACCCAGAAAGCAGCCCAATGACCTATCCATACCCTGCGGCTGCCACAGCTCCCAGGCCCAATGCCTGTCTGGAGGATTGGCAAGATCAGATGGCAGGAAAGGGGTGTCTCAGAAAGCTGAGCTTCCAGTGAGCAATGCCACTGTCCACGGGAGTGTTTATCCCCCTGCTACTCAGAGCTCCATTTTCCTGCTCTGTTCCCAAGCGTGTAGAAAAGACACACATGAGATTGTCCAGTCACGCTGTAGCCCTGCCACCTAGTACAGGTCTAAGCTTAAAGCCAATCGAGGCTTCCTCAGAGTCTGTACAAAAAGGCTACGTCTGGTCTTTAGAGAGTTTCAGGAGGGCACTGTGCTCAGCAGGCAACAGGGATCTGTCTGTGACCTAATCTAACTTCCCAAGACTCAGTCCCTGGGGACGCAGAGGCAATCCTAATAACCCCACACCTCCTGTCCTAAGGCCACAGGGTACACCCCATGGGTCATCCTGGCTTGTTTGTGTCCAAATTATCTCAGGCACATTCTTTTCCCTGCCTTGGGGTCCAGTAGGTGCTAGGTGACACAGCAAATGCAGTGTGACCCTGTGCAACCCCTGAGGGAGCCATGTAGGTGGGACCAGTGAAGGCGCACCACCAGAGCCTGGCAGTCAGTCGTGGATGGCCTGGGCCACTTACGAGTTCTGTGCTCCTAGGCAAATGACCAACTCTATGAACCCCTGAGGGTCTCCCTGAGAGAGTAGTGACTGTTATCTCTACCCCAGAGACTTCTCTGACAATTTATACAAGTATTAGTTAGTAGTGTGGCAGCCTTAAGTCTAGGCCTGGCCTTGTGAGATGCTGTGTGTGGCAGGGCCTGAGCTACACAATCCTCCACAGGTCCCTGGCAGCCAGCAAGGAGTTCCTGACAGATGTGTTGCCAGGCCTGTGGAATTATCCAAGGTGAGGGGTCTCTAGAGAGAGTTCTGAGCCCAAGCCTGGGAAAACCCGGCCCAGTCCAGTACATCTCCACATGTCCCACCTCCACTTTTCTTCTCTGTCTAGATAGAGCTGGCTTGAGCTGCAGGTGGGAAGCAGAAGGCGCACAGCCTGCTGGTGGGGCCCCTCTTCAGTCTCAAAAGCTGCGTTCACCCACCAACAGGCCACAATTACCCCTTCCTCTGTAGGAAATTGGCAAGGGCTGAATTCAACGGCTGCTGAAAAGGCTAAGTATCAATACGTGTGTGTAGGGTGTGTGCCAGCCTAGGGGCAGCTCATAATGGCCTGCTGTCCCTGCTGTGTGGCCAAGAGGTATGCCAGGGCCCAAACCAAACAGCTTCCTTTGGTCTTCACCCTCACCCACCTCAACAGGGAGAGAGCCATCTCAAGGTCACAGTGCCTAGGACACTGCACTTTCCTAACAGCCAATGTACAGAGGACTCTGACTCTGAGTGACTACATCCATTACCTACAGGAGCAAGGAGATGGAAGGCGAGACCACAGGGAGATCTACATCTGACCCCTGGCAGCCATCACTGCAGGTGCCATGGGGACCCGGAAGGTCAATCATGGCACCTAAGGCCTGGTGCCCTCTCTAGCGTGCTCACTGCCTGGCAGTGTGACAACCGAGTAAGGTGTTTAATTCCTGAGCATCATCTAAAGCGATGGGGAGAGGACCTATGAGGAAGGACTCCCAGGGAATCTAGTTTAGGATAATGTCTCACCTCTTGAGGATGCTGCAAACATGACGAAGAAGGGAGGATGGGTGTTAGGGAGATGCTCTGGAGTAGGTTCAAGTCCCACTCTACCATGTTGTGCTCGGCGGCCTTTAAGTTTATTAAGTTGCCCAGTGCTTCAGTCCCTCCATCTATAAAGTTGAGCCAACCATGATTTAGAATTAAATGAGTCAGTAAATGTTCTAAGCATTCGCCTTAGAATGAACGGAAAGAGCTCAATACATGCCAGCTGATATTGTCATGAGTGTGTTAAAAGAATGCCCAGGTGTGCACCCGAGCTTCTGGCATCTATCCAGCTGGAGAGGTTTTCCCTATGCCCCCGGCTCCCCCCACCCTGGGGTACACTGGGGTAAGAAGTAGGTAGACTCAGCTGTGGGAGGCCAGGTCCTCTCTTCCCTGCACCAAGTCCTCTCCTACCCACCGCCTTGGCAGGTCTGTCTTCACACTAGTCACACCCTGTAATAAGCATCAAGATGAGCTGCTGCCCGGGGGAGGGAGTCCAGGAGGCCCTGAGGCACAGGCTCATCCACCCCCAGCCCTGGCAACAGGCTCCGCTCTGCAGGCGATGACACAGAGCCAAAGCGTAGCTCTGTGGGGACAAGACTGGGTAAAAATAGCCTGGGCGGGCACATCTCAGCTTCCCTTGCAGCCAGGCACCCGTGGGTACGTGTGGACCCCCACTGGTGGTAAGGAGTGGGGGTGGACATAGAACAGGCCTCATGTGAGGAGAGACTCAGTGGCTGCTGGGCCAGGCCGTGATGGAATCCCTTCTGTTACTGCACCAGTCAACAGTCTGTAAGACATGGGCCAGGGTCTTTCTCTTGGGTGGTAGAAAAGGGGGTGGGACAGAGCTGCCTAGAGTGACACATACCCCACAGCCCACCACGGCTTGGCAGCTCTCTTCACACAAATATGACAGCAATGGAGACTAGGAAGCAATCAGGACTGTAATGACTTACTGACAACCCTGCTGTAAGGCCCTGCTCTGTAGATGGCCAGATGCTCATGAGTGGTGAAGAGAATCTTGGCTTCCCAAAAAACTGCCCAGTGACAGTCAAGGGCAGGGACCAACGAGCTGGGACCGGCATCCATCCAGAAGACCAGAACTTGCTCCCTCCTCTCCAAAGGGAGAGCACAGGAGAGCTGGCCACTAAGTCCCTAGAACTTGTCCTGCAGCTCAGCTGCTCTGGGGGGTGGACTTATCCTGTGACATCACTAGTCCTCAGCTTCTACTCTGCTGAAGGAGACAGGCTAGACTATCATGTTCCTTCCCACAAGCCCCCCACCCTCCAAAGGATGACAGAGAAGGCCTGCTCCTCCCGGCTGGGGCTCCGCCTCTACTCCTGAACCCCTAGAGGGGGTCTCACCTCAGGGCAAGATGCCCCTCAGCAGGAGACCCCAGGAGCAGATGCCAGGGTAAACATCCAAGCTGCTGTCAGCCTATGGTGGACCTGCAGTCCCAGGAAGCGGAAGGGAGCAACGACAGATATTTCCTCATTAGTTTCAAGTAGGAAGGTTTTGATCCTCACCTCAGCCCCTGGATGGAGGTACCCAATCACTCCATTTTACAGACGGGGAGAATGAGGTGCTCAGGCAGGCTTGCCTTAGTGGAATAAGGCACCCATCAGGTATGGGACCTCTGGCTGGTGCTGAACAGAAAAGGAAGAGAAGGTCATGCTGGGGTTTCTTAGGCCTCCAGTGCTATTTTCATAGACCACAGATGCTCACTGGACTAGCCAGCCCAGGCCCAGAGCCACAGCGCCAGATGTGGAAGCAGAACACAGCCTTTCATCCTGACTTAAACTAGTTCCCTCCCCAGTTTCAGACTCCCAACTCCCACCTGTTGATAGGAAGTGAGAGGATTAGGGGAGTTATCACCCAGAAAAACTTAGAAAGGAAAGACCTTCCCAAAGCAAACTGGAGGTAGGCCGACTCCCCAATAGAGCAGAGGTCTGAAGCAGGGGTTGTCTGCAAAGTGCCAAGAGTGTATCTGAGGCAGACTTGGGCTCTGCCAGCACTGGCCAAAGGTGGTGTCTGGCTGACCAGAATGTCCAGGTTCCTGAAAGTCTGTGTGACCTGGCCCAGACAGTAACTGAGCTGGAAGCCAATCAATGTCCATGAACCACTCACCCTGACCCTTGTGTCTTTGACCAGGCCCTACTGACCAAAGGCAGAAAAAACCCCCACTTACACTGGCAACCAGGGCACAGCTCCTACTACAAAGCAATCTGAGGTGTTCTGCTCTGTTCTCTTTCCTTTCTCTGGTGCTGGAGTACTCAGGGGCCTCACACACACTGAGTGCATGCTCTACCACTGAGCCACACTCCCAGGCAAGAAACCAACCAAAGGAAAGCTGGCAGGGCCATCTTGGAGGTTCTTTTAAGAGGTAGGAGGCACTCGAAAATGACAAAGGATCCATTTCCCAGGATGTAACTCTCCTACAAAGTTATAGATCTATTAACAGTCTGAAAATATATACATTACAACTTCACAGAAACAAGAGTTGGTGACTTCAAGACACTTCCCTCAGTAAAGCTAGAACAAGCAAAGGAGGATTAGATGACAACACAAGATGCGAATGCCTTACCTCTGACCGGGCACACACAGCAGCCTCCAGCTTTAGGTAGACAAGAGGCTGATGGGAAGCTGAGTAGTTGCACAGCACTTACAAATCCCCGTACAGATCACAGCGAAGCACAGTAATCAAAGAGCATCATGTTAGCGGAACGAGGAAGACCTGGACAGAGCACCTGTGACACCATCTCAGCAAGATACAGTTAGCATCTAATCTAGCCTTAGGCTCTAATTTCCACTAAATGAGGAGGAAATTACATAGCACCAGAGGAAAATAAACTATAACAAAACCACCAACCAACCAACCAGACAAACTGGGATTTTATGAGATATAGTCACATCTGGACTCAGGAGGCCACAGAAGGATCGCTGTGAGTTCAAAACCGGCCTGGGCGATAGAGTAAATTCCAGATCAGCCCTGCCTAAAATAAGATAAAAGAAAGAAAACGTTATAAAAACAGATTGGGTGCTAGAGAGGTGGCTCAGTGGTTAGGATACTGGCTATTCTTCCAGAGGATCCAGGTTTGATTCCCAGCATCCACACAGCAGCTAACAACTATCCCTAACTCCAGTTCCAGGGGACCCAACGCTCTCTTCTGATCTCTGTGGACAGTGCATGCACATGGCACACTTACACACATGCATGCAAAACACTCATGCACATAAAATAAAAATAATAAAATCAAAAGTAAAAACAGATTAAGGGGGTGATCCTCAAACTTCAGCATAAATCATCAAGGTGAGGGTATTGAAACTCAGACTGAATCCATCCACGATTCGGAGGCCTGGAGGGAGGTCTACAAATGTGCATTTCCACACTGAGAGAGGCGAAAGAAAGTGAAGTGAGCCACGGGGACAGGGAGGACCACCACCACTCCTTGTAGAGCTGAGTTTGGGGGAGACCCCGGGTTATGCAGGTGGGTGGCTGAGAACATGGCTTGGCCTCACCCTTCAACAGGTTTGCAGACAGCAGTAACTACAGACACAGTCAATTGTCCCCCCTTTTTTTTTGGTATGTTAGAAGTAAGTTTTGAGGAAAGCTTAGTGACAGAGCGCTTGTCTACCATGGGCAGGTCCTATATGCAGTTCAATCTCCAGACCACCCAAACACAAAAGGCACACTTTTCCAGAAACAGGAAAAGACAGCTGGCCCCCAGTGTGCTAAACTAATTAAGAAAAAGTGTAGAGCTGGGCGTGGTGGCGCACGCCTTTAATCCTAGCACTTGGGAAGCAGAGGCAGGCGGATCTTTGTGAGTTCAAGGCCAGTCTGGTCTACATAGCGAGTTCCAGGACAGCTGGGCTACAGGGAGACCCTGTCTCGAAAAGACCAAAAAAAAAAAAAAAAAAAAAAAAAGACAAAAGTTAAAAAAAAAAAAAAAAAAAAAAAAGGCTTTTTTTTTTTTTAAGACTAGGTTTCCTTGTAGCCCTAGCTGGCCTGGAATTTAAGTATGTAGACCAGACCAGACCTCACAGAGATCCGCCTGCCTCTGCCTCTCGAGTGCTGAGACTAAAGGTGTGCTCTACCACAATGGGATAAACTAAATACAGCTTTATTTAAAGAGATAGTAAACAAGCAAAGCCATCCTTTGAGAACACTCCCCTAGGGGTAGAACCTACAGAAACACCAAGCCTGGAGGACCAAGTGCTCTTCAGGATTAAATAATGACATGCAGTGGAGCTCGCAAACAATCAGACCAATAGGCAGTGGCGGCTGACTGTAGTCTTTACCTGACAGTCCTGCGGTCAATTCCAAATGGAACATCTGGTCAAGAGCCAACCCCAGGGGTTGAATGTGGGGCTGCCTCCTTCCACTCAGGCTCTCCTGGGAACACAGGCTCTCTTCATCCTCCTCTTTTTTCCTCCCCCCGCCAAGGGGGGGGCTCCCAAGGCCCTTTTCTACTATGGGCTCTGTCCCCCTGGAAAAGTCTCAATACCTGACATCTCAGAACTTGACTGGTTTGGGAGGTAGGTCTATTTTATTTTATTTTATTATTTTATTTTATTTTATTTATTTATTTTTATTTTATTTTTATTTTTATTTTATTTTATTTTATTTATTTCTGTATGTGTATGAATGTACTGTCTGCATGTAGGTCTGTGCACCCGTGTCGTGCAATGCTGCAGAGGTCAGAAGAGGGCATCAGATTCCCCTGGAACTGGAGTTCTCCTGGAATTGGAGTTACAGACGGTTCTTAGCCGCCATGTGGGTGCTGGGGATCGAACCTGGGTCCTCTGGATTAGCAGTCAGTGCTCTTAACCGCTAGGCTATCTCTCTAGCCCCTTAATGGCTTTTTGTAGTCTTGACAAGGGAACTTCCAAACAAGTTGAAGGTGGAAAATTAAAGTGGTATTAGGAAGGATGAAAGGAAAGGAAAGAGAATGGAGGCAAAGAGAAGAGGCGAAAGAGAAGAAGAAGAAGAGGAAGGAAAGGGAAGGGAAGGGAAAGGGGCAGCATTATGTTGACTATTGTCTGAAATTAATGAAACTTCTAATCCTCATTATTTCTGGATATGAGTGTAAGTTTGAGTATTTCAATTTTCCCCCATGGCATCCCCATGTAAAATGGGTTGATGGAATCATATATTTTAAAATAATGGTTTATTTATCCCCATAAAATATAAGGTATATTGTTTCTTCTTTAATGGTGTCTGAATCATTAGATGGGAACTGAGTTCTTTTTTCATAATCAGAACCCACCTTTTCAAACCATTTTTCTTGAGGGACATGAAAAATCCTGGCAACGTAAATGCATTTACCATGCAAACATGTCTGAATATTAGTGCATGGGTGATGCAATCTGGGGCCTGTGTGGCAGGGAACACAGTGCCAGACAGAAGATACTCCCTTTGAATGGTTAGGGAGCATGATTCCAGACACTCTCAAAATAGTACAGGCTATCTCCAAAGCTCTTGATTATCTNAAAGGATCCATTTCCCAGGATGTAACTCTCCTACAAAGTTATAGATCTATTAACAGTCTGAAAATATATACATTACAACTTCACAGAAACAAGAGTTGGTGACTTCAAGACACTTCCCTCAGTAAAGCTAGAACAAGCAAAGGAGGATTAGATGACAACACAAGATGCGAATGCCTTACCTCTGACCGGGCACACACAGCAGCCTCCAGCTTTAGGTAGACAAGAGGCTGATGGGAAGCTGAGTAGTTGCACAGCACTTACAAATCCCCGTACAGATCACAGCGAAGCACAGTAATCAAAGAGCATCATGTTAGCGGAACGAGGAAGACCTGGACAGAGCACCTGTGACACCATCTCAGCAAGATACAGTTAGCATCTAATCTAGCCTTAGGCTCTAATTTCCACTAAATGAGGAGGAAATTACATAGCACCAGAGGAAAATAACACTATAACAAAACCACCATACCAACCAACCAGACAAACTGGGATTTTATGAGATATAGTCACATCTGGACTCAGGAGGCCACAGAAGGATCGCTGTGAGTTCAAAACCGGCCTGGGCGATAGAGTAAATTCCAGATCAGCCCTGCCTAAAATAAGATAAAAGAAAGAAAACGTTATAAAAACAGATTGGGTGCTAGAGAGGTGGCTCAGTGGTTAAGAACTGCAAGCTTGCTCGTTGCAGAGAGATCCTGGGGTTTCAACCAGCACCCACACCAGCGCTAACAACTATCCCTAACTCCAGCTTCAGGGTGGACCCACACTCTCTCTATCTTGTGGGGCAGTTGCATGCACATGGCACACTTACACCACATGCATGCAAAACACTCATGCACATAAAATAAAAATAATAAAAATCAAAGTTAAAAAAATCAGGGACTTTGGTAAGGGAGGTGATCCTCTCAAACTCAGCCATAAAATCATCAAGGTGAGGTATGTGAAAACTCAGACTGAATCCATCCACGATTCGGAGGCCTGGAGGGAGGTCTACAAATGTGCATTTCCACACTGAGAGAGGCGAAAGAAAGTGAAGTGAGCCACGGGGACAGGGAGGACCACCACCACTCCTTGTAGAGCTGAGTTTGGGGGAGACCCCGGGTTATGCAGGTGGGTGGCTGAGAACATGAGCTTGGCCTCACCCCTCAACAGTTTGCAGGACAGAACAGTAACTACAGACACAGTCAATGTCCCCCTTCTTTTTTTTTGGTATGTTTAGCAGTAAGTTTTGAGGAATGAAAGCTTAGTGACAGAGCGCTTGTCTACCATGGGCAGGTCCTATATGCAGTTCAATCTCCAGACCACCCAAACACAAAAGGCACACTTTTCCAGAAACAGGAAAAGACAGCTGGCCCCCAGTGTGCTAAACTATTAGTTGAAGAAAAAGTGTATGAGCTGGGCGTGGTGGCGCAGCACGCCTTTAATCCTAGCACTTGGAAGCAGAGGAAGGCGGTCTTTGGAGTTCAAGGCCAGTCTGGTCTACATACGCGTAGTTCCAGGGACAGCTGGGTTACCAGGGAGACCCTCGTCTCGGAAAAGACCAAAAAAAAAAAAAAAAAAAAAGACAAAAGTGTAAAAAAAAAAAAAAAGGCTCTGACTATTTTTTTTCTTTTTTAAGACTAGGTTTCCTTGTAGTCCTAGCTGCCTGAGAATTTAAGTATGTAGACCAGACCAGACCTCACAGAGATCCGCCTGCCTCTGCCTCTCGAGTGCTGAGGAACTAAAAGAGTGTGCTGTCACCACAATGGGATTAAACATAAACACATACAGCTTTATTTAAAGAGATGTAAACAAGCCAAGCCATCCCTTTGAGAACACTCCCCTAGGGGTAGAACCTACAGAAACACCAAGCCTGGAGGACCAAGTGCTCTTCAGGATTAAATAATGACATGCAGTGGAGCTCGCAAACAATCAGACCAATAGGCAGTGGCGGCTGACTGTAGTCTTTACCTGACAGTCCTGCGGTCAATTCCAAATGGAACTATCTGGTCAAGAGCCAACCCCAGGGGTGTGAATGTTGGGGCTGCTCTCCTTCACTCAGGCTCTCCTGTGGAACACAGGCTCTCTTCATCCTCCTCTTTTTCCTCCCCCCGCCAAGGGGGGGGCTCCCAAGGCCCTTTTCTACTATGGGCTCTGTCCCCCTGGAAAAGTCTCAATACCTGACATCTCAGAACTTGACTGGTTTGGGTCAGGTAGGTTCTAAATTTTTATTTTATTTTATTATTTTATTTTATTTTCATTTATTCTTTTTTATTTTATTTTTCATTTTATTTTATTTATTTTATTTATTTCTGTATGTGTATGGAATGTACTGTATGATGTGGTCTGTGCACCGTGTCGTGCAATGCTGCAGAGTCAGAAGGAGGGCATCAGATTCCCCTAGGTAGAGGAGCTTTGGATTCTCACTGGGATTTGAGTTTAACAGCACGGTTCTACACAGCCCATGTGGGTGCTGGGGATTGAACCTGGGTCCTCTGCATGACAGTCTAGTCGCCACTCTTCAACTGTTCTAGGCCATCTCTCCAGCCCTGGAGTTAGGTCTTTAAAGAAGAACACTTAAATTGGAGAATGAAGCTCTTTTTTTTTTAATTTTATTATTTCTGTATGTGTATGCACATTACTGTCTGCATGCAGGTTTGTGCACCCGTTGTCGTGCAATGCCGCGGGCGGAGGGTCAGAAGTGAGGGTGCTCAGATTCCACCTGCGAACTGGACGTTTCAGAACGGTTCTCAGCCGCCATGTGGTGCTGTGGGATCGAACTCGCCGTGGCTCTTCTGTAAGAGCGGTCGGGCGACTTCTTAACCGCATAGGCCATCTCTCCAGCCCTGGAATGAAGTCTTTAGGGCAGATCCTAATCCAATATGGCCGGTGTCCTGATAAAGGAGAAGGGGAGTCAGGCTTAGAGGTGCACACCTCTAATCCCAGAACTCTGCAGGCCATCCAAGAGAGTTCCAGATGACCACTAAGGCCAGCCTGGGCTACATGGGGAAGACAGCCATCTGTACACCAAGGACAAAGGCTCCAGAAGAAACCAATAGCCTGTTGGCACTTTACTCTCAAATATGAGGAACTCCATCTCAGATATCTAAGTCACCCAGCAACCAACAGTCCTTCCCTTGCCTCAGAGGAAGCCATACAGGAACCCACAACACCCTCTGAGTTCACCTGTATGTTCCACCTGCCTTCCCACATGTGCACACATATCAACAGGTTGTCTCTCTTCTCTTCTCTCTCCCCTCCCTCCCTCCCTTCCTCCTTCCCTCCCTCCCTCCCCCTTTCTCTGTACAAACAAATAAAAATGGATATTAAAACCGCCAGTACAGTTCAGACCGTGAGACACCAAAGGGAATTTTTGTTTGTCCACAACCATGTTCAGTGGAGTTTCGAAACAGATGTAAGTTATTTGACCTAAACAGTGACTGGTTAACAAACGCAGACTAGCAGGCACTCACTCTTAGAACCACAGGCTCTGCACACACACAGCCTCTAATCCTGGGGCAACTGCCTTTGTGGCCAGAAGGGCCCAGTAATTGAGCAAGATATTTCCAGTTTCTCCATGCCAGACAGTATTTCTGGCTACTTAAAATCCAGAGCAGATTCTTCCCTTTGTTGTGGCCAGCATGGGAGGAGGCCCTCTACCACTCCTGGGACACGTGGGTGCCGTGCTCATGCCAGCCTCCATAGAACATGTCCAGAACCTGAGGGCCTTCTTGCCCTTGCCATGCCTGCCTCCGATCAGTGGATGGTGGTAGTGACTAAAGGTGTAGCAGACCTGGCTGAATCACCTCCAAGAAAACCTCACAGGAGAGGAGGGGAACCCTCCTAACCCTGCCCCACATGACCAGTGTGAGTGTTCCAAAAGCCCAGGGTCTCAGAACCAAGTCCCCCAGGGGACTTTTAATAAAAAAAGGATTCAAAGAGGGTATCTGGTCTACCCTAGTCACAGACAATGACCTTGATTTTCAAATGAACACATAGACGTCAGAGGCAAACTCCTAGGGTTTATGAAAAGAGAACCTAAATTGCTTCCACATCTGGAAAGCAAACCCAGCAGCCAGCCCCAAGAATTCCAGGCATGCCATCCACGGAGAAGCCCCAAGCCCCAGTTTAGGGAAAAACTTTCTCTTAGCCTGGGTTTCCCCCATCCACCTATGGGAACCCACTTGGACCTCCCTGCACATATAGGGGGGTGGAACCACACTTGGAGAAGGTAAGGACAGAAGCAGGGAGTGGCTCCCCTGACCAACCTGCTCCAATAGGTACCGGAGGGCTCTTGTAAGAACACACTGGATCTTGTGAGTCTGAGGCTTCCCTCAAGTTCACTGCCACCCTCTTTACATCTACAAAGCAGAGTCATGTGCACCTCAATCAGGACCCCAAACCTCAGGTACCCCATTACTGCCATCCTCTTTACATCTACGAAGCAGAGGCATGTGCACCTCGATCAGGACCCCAAACCTCAGGTACCCCATTTAAATTCTCAAAGAACACTCCTAGCACCCCAGGAAGCTTCTGGTCCCATCAGTCACTGTGCCTCAGGTCACCTAAGAAACCATGGACCAGGCACCAGGGCAACATACGTGTCAGTGTCAAAGTAAAGCGCGCAGGCTGTGCTGAAACCCACACGAGGGCTCTCCTGGCTCCTGGAACAGGCAGCTATTTTGGGCTACAAATTATAGCTTTTAAAGATGTGGCTGTTTGAAGTAAGGGCTTAATTACTCACACAGCCTGGCACTCTCTGGGCTGACTTTGGGAGCCCCATCCTTTATCACTGTTCAGTCAGAGCACAGACTTCAGGTGAAGGCTTAGGAGGCAGTGGCCGGCTCCCTGCCCTCTGTGTCCCCAGGTGAGCATCCTTAATTGAGGTGATGGGGAACTCCCACAGAGGCCACTGTTGGCTTCAGGAAGTGTCCTAGGCAAAGTGACACAGCCTGAAACCTGAAGCCAAGAACAGGGTCCCTGCCCTCTTCCCTGTGCCACAGCAGAGTGCCAGCATTCACCCACAGCTGCTGGAGAGGTTCTGCCTGGAGCAGACCGAGCAGAGGGAGTGCTGGATAGCCAGGGGCCCCCTCCTCCACCCACACACACTGCCTCCCGCCAAGGCGTAGTTGTCATAACTCTCCCCTGCTCCACTTGCCAGCAGTTTTCTAGCAGGCCTGGTTCAGATGACCATCCTGTGCTGCGGCCTCTACTGTACCTCTCAGACTCTGCCCAGTGGGGGCAGCTAGAGAGCATTAAGCCCGAGTCCAGTTGCATCCTAGAGCTCAGAATTCAGGGGAGGCCACTGGGAAGCCCTAAGTGCCTGTGAGCCCCCGCCGACAGAGCCTGGGCCTGCTCCTCAGATCAGCACCAGGCCTCTCCAGAGGTCCTGGTATCAGGACAAGTTCTTCCCTTCACACACCGCAGCTCCTGTCACCCCACCCTCCCCTGCGCCTGGGCACACATCACTTACACACATGGGCATTAACTGCCATCTCCTGAAAGAGGAGGGCTGCAAATCACTGACTCTACACACATAGAGCACACACACACACACACACACACACACACACAAAGAAATGAGCTACTGACTACCATCAGAACCTTGAGAGGAGATAGGGGAGGAAACTGAGAGGGAACCTGATGAAACAAGGTTTAAAGCCTCCAATCAGCAGCTCAACTGACCCCTGGCAGAGCCCCATCCACTGGTTGTTCCCACATACATCTCCCGGGGCCTCAAACACTGCCCACTGCCCCCAAGTCCTGCTATCACATCAATGAAACCCGTGCCTAACCCTCCGCACAGCCCACTAGAGCCCTCGAGCCTCACCGCTCACCCCACTCTCCTCCTCCATGCTGCCAGCTGCTGTGGCCCAGCCCCCCCAAATGATGGCACTCAGCCTATCCTGTGCCTCCATCGCTGCTCCCTGCCCACAGCTCCTTCAACCATCTCAGGGCATTAATGCCAACGGCACCATCAGCCGACCCTCCTGGGATCCCTGACTCTTCGCTAGGGAAGCATAGGGTGTCTTGACCACTTAGGGAGGGCTATTTGTCAAGCACCTGCCATTTGTATCAACTACTCTCAGAGGGAAACTTGGACGGGACAAGAGATGTACAAAAGGACACTTAGCATGGCGAGGAGGGCTCGGAGAAGTCCCTGTGCCCTTGATGACTGCCCAACAACCCCGAGCCACCCCTGAGCACCAGAGAGCCTGAAGCTGAGGCCTGCAGGCTGCCCTGTGGGAGCCATGGCACAGCCCTTCCCCACCTGAGGAAAATCCTACGAGGCTCCAAGTGGGAGACTGCACAGAGGGGAGAGGTGACAGATCTGAAGGGAAGCTGCTAAAGGGAAGCACATGTGAAACCGAAAGCTCGGGGGCCAGGTGAGGTGCCACACGCCTTTGATGCCAGAGGCAAGTGGGTCACTGCCGGACCGAGGCCAGCCTGGTCTACCTGGTCTACCGTCTCAAAAACAAAACATAAAACCCACACAAGTCAAGCACAGAGAGGATGAGGAGTGGAAGGTAAAGATCTGTCCAAGGGTTCGAAACCAGACAAGAGGCCCTGGTAACACCAGTTTCCCAGGCTACCCTGGGAAGGGCAGTGACAGCTCCAGGCTGTCGTTCTCCTCGCAGCCCAGGGGAAGCGGAGAGTGTATACTGAAAGGAGACCCAGCAAGAAATGGAAGGTGCTGACCCCGACCAGGACAACTGTGAGCATGTGTCCTCATGTGTTCGGCAGAGAGCCTGGGGCTTGGAGAGGCTGCTCTACTCCCCGGGTGTGCAAGCCTGTCCCTCTGACCCACACTGTGCGGCCCTCATACGAGTCTGCTGCCACCAGTAGAGTAGGTGGCTCTACTCCTCCCAACTCTGAAGAAACTGGGAAAATTATCTAAGTTCTCCAGAGGTCACCTCGACTTCTATGTTTCATTAAATCCAAGGTGACTGTTTTAGATGTGCTGTTATTTTTTTTTTATTTTATTTTTTTATGTATATGAGTGTACTGTCTGCATGTAGGTTGTGCATCTGTGTCGTGCAATGCCACAGAGGTCAGAAGAGGGTGTCAAATTCCCCTAGAACTGGAGTTAAAGACGGTTCTCAGCCGCCATGTGGGTGCTGGGGATGGAACCTGGGTCCTCTGCAAGAGCAATCGACTATCTCTCCAGTCCCAAGATGCACTGTTATTTTAAGTACACCAAGAAAGAAAGGTGCTGTCAGCTAAACACACCAGCAAATCACGACACATACCGACCTGATATGTTAACATGCAGAGGAAGAAAAATGTGTCTCAGAATCTTGTGTGAAAGTGCCAATGACAGAGTCACTGACTCCATGCTTGTACAGTGCTTGTACAACTGAGCACGTGTGTGCACGCACATGAATACGTGAATACATGCATACACATACATCCTCCCCCACCCCCAAGCCTTTTTTGCTGATAACAGGGCAACAGCCCACAAAGATGTGCTGACCAGACCTGCCTTGTCAACAAGAACCTTGCTTGATCACAAAGCCATCACCTCAAGGTTATTACCGAGCACTGCCAGGCAAAAGCTGTTCTGACCACCACCCACTGGACCAGTCAGGCCAGGCTGTTGGCCTCGCTTCAGTGGAGCTGCAGAGCTCAGGGCAGCCAAGCTGGGCAAGCAGGTACATTTGCTCCTTGGAAAACTACCAAGGATAGTACTTAATGTGGCCAATGGCTGCACACCCTGCACCTTTTGGCCTGGCCCCTGTCCAGACCTCCTGAGGCTTATAGCCAGCCAGAGCCGCAGCACTTTATTAAGCCGGATCTGTGGGCTTCCAGGCAGACACCAGCACCACTCCAAGCTAGCCTTCCCACCCGGCATAGGCAGGTCCTGTCTGGAGTGATGGGTGGGTGGACACAGGCACAGAGGGTCACTCTTCTTGTAGACTAGTGTGACCTGTGTGGAGCTGTGAAGCATGGGCAGCCTTTGGGAAGAAGGGCCAAGTGCAGCCCTGCCACCAAGCCCCTGGGAAGAAGACTGTCACCTCTGAACGCGCTTCGCATCTCCTTCACAGACTGCCAAGCAGGTGCAGTCACTTGGACCCAGACACTGATCTGCAGAAGCCAAGCTGGTGTCTTTAAAAACACAGGCACTGGGGCTGGAGAGATGGCTCAGCAGTTGAGGGTACTGGCTACTCGTGCAGAGGACCTGGGTTTGATTCCCAGCACCCACATGGCAGCTAACAACCATCTGTAACTTCATTTCCAGGGGATCTGATGATCTCTCCTGACCTCATCAGGCACTGTACAACACAGGTACACTTACACACATGTGAGCAATACACTCAGACACATAACATAATAAATAAAACAGACCCCACAGGCACTGAGAAAGCAGGTTTTGCTTCTCTTGCACAGGCCCCGAGGAGGTGGAACTCTTCCCCTGCCACCTTCCTGTTTAGCCTCAGTAGGAGCTGAGGCTGTCAGTCCCAAACTGAAGAAAGCGGCAAGCTCTGAAATGGCAGCACCTACAATCCCTCAGGCCTTTACACACTGGGTCCATCCGGCATGCCTGTGATGTAGGCACTGGGTCATCCTCGTGCTGCAGAGGAGGAAGCTAGGCACAGAATTAGAGTCTGCCACAAGCAGCAAGTGGCAGAGCCAAATGATAAGGTCCATACCCAGATGTCTTCAGACTCCAAGACATTTTGTTCTACCTTGAGAGAACAGGCCTTGGGAGGCTTAGTATGAGGAGAGTGCCCGGGGTAGATGTGGGGTTGCTCCCTGAGTGAACACAGGGACTTACACTGGGAGCCACAAGCAGACCCTCTTGGCTCTCACTCCATTCCACTGCAGCTGGCAGGGCTACCTGAAATTCGGGTTCTCTTCCATGGCACCAGGCTTGCAGAAAGTGGAGGGGAGGGACAGGATGGCCTAAAGTGACCAGAGAACACTTCCTGTCACACCCAGTTCTACTTAGGCCTTCCTCTCTTTTGGCCCCTTAAAAGATAAGCGCTGCTGGGCATGGTGGCGCACGCCTTTAATCCTAGCACTCAGGAGGCAGAGGCAGGCGGCTCTTTGTGAGTTCAAGGCCAGCCTGGTCTACAGAGTGAGTTCCAGGACAGCCAGAGCTACAGGGAGACCCTGTCTCGAAAAGACCCAAAAAAAAAAAAGATAAGTGCTAAGCTGGTGTGGTGACAAACATGCCTTTCAACAAACATGCCTTTCATCGCCTCACTCAAGAGGTTGAGTTCAAGGCCAGCCTGGTGTACTTACTGAGTGCCAGGCCAGCCAGGGCTGCAAAGTAAGACCCTATCTCAAAAAAAGAGGGGCGAAGGAAGGAAGGGAGGGAGGGAGGGAGGGAAAGAAAGAGAGAGACACTCCATGGGCAAAGCCACGGGTCCTAATAGCTTCAACAGAGCTCTGTTTTCATTTGAATAATGTTGACATGGTTGGGAAAGAACCTTACTTGTCTGGGAAGACAAAGCCAGCTGAATCAATTAAAACTCTAACCAACAGTGGGACAACTTCCCCTTTATTAAAGGAAGTCAAGTGGCAGCAACATGTGTGTACACATTATGAGAACCCACCTGCCAGGCAGACCTGGAAGCTGCAGAGCACCCAGACCCCTATGGCTCTGGGCCACTGCAGCCCCCTCCCTGACCCTCTCCTGACCCTTGCAGGACCCAGATGTCCCTGGCTGGTGCTTTTGTCCCCTCTCATCCCTTTCCCAGGTTACTGAGAAACATGAGGAGGAGATCAACAGGCTCCCGGGGGTGCACATAAAGGTTTTAACAACCTGAGTTCTTGCTCCTATATGCTCTTAGGAAGGGTTTAGTTCCTTAAGAACCAAATCCCTAGGGTATCTCTTCTGAATAAGGCCAGCTGGGCACCTCCACAGTCCACTCACTTTGGCCCATGCCAAATTCCATTTAACTAACAGCAGTCTTATGAGGCCCCAAACACTTGGGTAAGGACTGTCACATGCAGACATATACTGGGTATGAGAGTATGACTCTCCAAGCCCAGGCTTCAGAGGGCACTCTCTCCATAGCCTGATACCTTGGTTCACACTGCTTGGAACTGTGGTCAGGCTCAAAGTTGCCAAGAGTCCTGTCCAGGGGAAATAGCCATTAATTCATCCCAGCCATCAGGAACTCAGATGGCGCCCTAACCCTAAGTTAGGACCCACAACAGGAGATGGACTGGGGATGCCCATCTGGGTAACTTTCTTTTTTTTTTTTAATTTTTTTTTTTTATTAATTTTATTTATTTCTGTATGTGTATGAATGTACTGTCTGCATGCAAGTCTGTGCACCCGTGTCGTGCAACTCCGCGGAGGTCAGAAGAGGGTCTCAGATTCCCCTGGAACTGGAGTTCTCCTGGAATTGGAGCTTCAGACGGTTCTCAGCCGCCATGTGGGTGCTGGGGATCGAACCCGGGTCCTCTGCAAGAGCGGTCGGCGCTCTTAACCGCTAGGCCATCTCTCCAGCCCTCATCTGGGTAATTTTCTAAAACACACACACAAGAACCCACAGACCTCAATAGGTCTCTATTTGAACCTCAAATAGAGATGAACCTCAGAGCTGCTGCCCAGGTGTGTGAAGGACACTCTGGGACCCCCTAAGAGACAGATGCCCAGAACTGTGTGGTTCAGTCCCCAAGTTGGGGGGGGGGAGGAAGCCTGGACACCTAGAACCAAAGGGAATCAAGAAGGGTTGAAGACAGCTAGGGAGGAGCCAGTCAGAATTTGGGCTACTTAGTGGGTCCTGCCCCGACCCGACAGGAGCCCACCAGTAGGAACAAGGAGCAGGGCTCCTAGCAGCTCTCTGTCAGTTCCAAAACACACCTGCAAGTGTGCCACCAGAAGCCTTTTACTAGAGTGGTAGCATTTGCGTAGTAGAAACAACATGATCTGCAACTGTCCACAGTCACACGGACAGGCTTATCTCACCAGACCCAGGCTGAAGGCAGGAAGCTCACAGCCGCAGTGGTCACACAGATGCCTCTGTCTTTTTCCTAAGAGATGCAATATGCCCAAATTCCCCCTGCACAAAAGACAAGACAGCAGAGGCTGGAAAGGCGGGAAGTGGGGGGAAGACAGCGACTTCTACCCTCAGAGCCACAGTGCTCCTGCCCCCTCCTCTTGCTGTTTAGCAGCAGTCATCCCTCCCTCCCTCTCGCAGAGCTTCTTGCCCTACCCCCTTCTCCATGTACAGCCACCCTCCTTGCAGTTCTCTGGAAACTTCATATTGGACATGAGCACACCTCAGGGACTTTGCAACTGCTATTCCCTCTGCCTGTTCCTCTTCTGTCAAGATGTCAATCCTCAGTGACAATGTCCCTGACCTCTGTGTTTAAAACCCAGCATTTGCCGGGCGTAGTAGTGCACACCTTTAATCCTAGCACTCAGGAGGCAGAGGCAGGAGGATCTTTGTGAGTTCAAGGCCAGCCTGGTCTACAGAGTGAGTTCCAGGACAGCTGAAGCTGTAAGGAGACCCTGTCTCGAAAAGACAAAAAAAAAAAACACCAAACAAACCAAAAAAACAACATTTAGCCAGGCATGGTAATCCATGCCTTTCATCTCACCACCCAGGAGGCAGAGGCAGGCAGATCTCTGTGAGACCAAAGCCAGGTCAGTCGACATAGCACATTTCTGGCCAGTTGTGGATACAGGGAGACCCAGTCTCAAAAATAAATAAATAAATAAATAAATTAATTAATTAATTCCATCCCAGCATCCCCTCCTCGTCCTGTCCATCTCACAGGCTGCTGACTTCTGGCTGGTCTGCTTCGCTCCCGCCATGAAGTTCCAAGAAGCAGAGAGTCATGCCCATTTCACTCACTGATGGATCCCCAACATCCAGCACAGAAGCCGGCACAAATCAGACACCCAGGTTTCTATGGAAGGCATGAACCTGGCAGCACTTGCCCTGTGCTCACTGTGGGCAAACACGAATGGGAAAGGTTCTGTGCCCTGAAATGCCATCTGATAGAGGAGACTAGGTAGGGGGCCAGGCAGGAGGGATCATCAATGTTCAGTGAGAGACCAGGTAGTTATGCCAAAACATGGCACCCAGCTGGCCGGGGCAGGACCCCCATTAATCTAGCAGTGACACCTGAGTGGTCTTCCTCATTTCATGGCCAGTGATTTGATATTATCAAAGCCTAGTTACTGAGTCGAGAGTGCAGAACTGACCTGAAGAAAACAGACCACCCACCCCAGGGTTCTGCAGACCGGGTTGGGCCAGGGCCACTAGGCAGTACTGCTAACAAGAGACAAAGAATCTTCCTATTTGAAACACAACAAGCCTTGAGCCAGGAAACAGCAGTCTGCCCAACCTACCCCAATCCCACCTCAGAGATGCCTACCTGTATGCTATGTCACAGGAAGCCTCTCTTACTCTAGGCCCTCCTGACCCTCATTGAAAATACACTGAAGTAAAACTGTGAAGCCCCTCAAAGCAAGACTCACTGTGGAAAACCCTTGGCACAACAGGCTACCAAGAGGGGCTGCCAGCCCATCACTGTGGGAGTGGGAGTGACAGGGTGAGTGTCCAGAGCCAGCAGTGGAATAAGTCCTCCTAGGAAAGCAAGGATCTCAGAGGCCACGGAGGGACCAGCATGGTAAGAAGGGAACCTCCTCAGCACAGTCGCCCTGTACAGCCCCAAAGGACCACTCTGGTCCTCCTACCTTCTGCCTTTCTTCCTTCCCCGGGCTAAAAGCTTTTTTCTAAGGACAGGTTCCAGGCAGTCTGTCCAGTAAGATCTCCCTTGGGGCAAAGGTCAGGCTCCCAGCCTGCTCACCTGGCCAGGCTAGTAAACCATCCCTATCCTGAGGCCTGGCCTTATCTTTCCTGCTAGCCTACTCATCTACCCTGCCCCCTGGACCTAAACCCAGAACCCAAACTTTCAAACTGATCTCTACCAGGCAGCTGCCAAGCTGTGCCCAAATCCCTCACTTCTACAGGCCATCGTGAAGTCACAGAGACCTCAAATAGCCCACATAAACTTGCTCAAGCATTAAGGGCAGTTGGGCAGTGTCAGATTAGACCCAGGAACTGGAGGTCCCTGGAGAACAGGGATGTATCCCATGTACAAAGTTCCCTAGGCATATAATGAGCATTTTGTGAAAGGCAGTTAACCAGGATAAGGTCTGAGCCAGTGTCCCAGTACCAGAGCCTAGCAAGCTGAGGCTCAGCAGCGAGACCTCAGCTGGTGAGAGCAAGTAGGAGACTCTAAGCAGAGGTAGACACACGCAACTGGAAAACCTGCCTTGGCCCAGAGACTACCTTTCCTAGCAATCACTGTAAGCATCTTTCACATGGGGAAGGCCCCAGCAATTGCCACCTGCAGCCTGCTCTTCGAAGTGAGGCAGAGATTTGGTAGATCACTCGAACTAGCACAGGGTGTGATCCAATCCAAAAGGAGCAAACCAAGTGCAAAAGCAGGAACACGGACCCCCTCAGGTCCTTTGAGGCCTGTAAGTCAGTCCATGAAAATGGTGTGACCCTCACAGCCCAAGGAGGAGTCATTTCTAGCACTTTGGGTGAAAAGCCGGGCCAGGGAAAAGCAGAAATGGATAGGTGATCATGATGATTTAAATAATAAACAAATAAATGTCCAGGTTTGGACATTTGGAACCTGATTCTCCACAGCACTGACTTCAGACGGTGGCGACGGCAGGCCCTGTGAGACACTTGTCAGAGGCAGAAGAGCGGCTGTGTCAACAACTAATACCTGTGGGCTCTTAGGACTCAAGGGCGTAGGCTGGCAGCCTGGGCGCATCTCAGTCCACAGCAGCATCTCGCAGAGAAGGGCCAGGTCCCGCCTGTCTCAATCCCTAAACGAGGCTGGCTCTCTCTTCTGATCCCCCCCCCCCCACCGCGCGACAGAGAAGAGAAGCAAGAAACACACCAAGAGCTACGGATAAAAACTTCAGCACGCACAGCCCTTGGAGAGCCCGGGAGCCCGGCCGGTGGACAAGTCCCTTCCAGCCCCCAGGTCCTCCTAACATACTTCTGGACCCGCCTCCGAGACTGCGGCCACCCTCCGCGCGCATCGCGCTGGTCCGGCTCCTTCTTGCTCCCAGGCGACGGGCCGAGGGCCTGGAAGGAGCGGCGGGGACAGTGGCTTCGCCTCCACGTCCAGGGCAGGTAACCCGACCTCCCAGCCCGGCGCGGGGAGGGTGGACACGGCGGGGGCCGGGCTAAGTTCCGCCAACTTCCCCGACCCGCGGGCCGGGCCAGGTGCGCCCTGCAGGAGCCCCGGAGCCCCGCGGCCGCTGCTTACCTGGCTCCCGGGGGCCGGCGGGGTGCGCATCCCCCGACCGGCCGCTGGAGAGGGACGAGAAGCCGAGCGCCGGTCTAGAGGAACCCGACCGGGACGCAGCCGGCACTAGCGCAGCGAACAATCCCGGCCGCGCGCCGCTCCGCTCTGGTTGAAGCCGCCAGCCCCGCCCCCGCCCGTTGCCGGGAGACCCGCGTGAGCCTAAGGGGTTCTTTGTATCAACGCTGCCGTGACATCACGAGGCGCCCCGACTCCCGGGCTCGAGGGGCGGGGCTTCGCGCGGGGTGGGCGGGGCCGACGGCCGAGAAGCCTGGGAACCCGCGCGGCGGGGGCGGGGCCCAGGTAGCCCCGCCCGCCCAAGGTAAGGGGCAGGTGGCTGGGCCGGCGTCCACCAATGGCCGCGCGGCCGCGGGGCGGGCCCAGGGCGCCTCTGTGGGTGGAGCTCGCCTGGGCCCGCCCGAGCCCGCTACATCCGCGGCCCGGAGACCCGCGGCTTTGAGCTAACGCTCCGGCAGGCTCCGTGCCAGTCACTGTTTGCAGTCACTACTGTACTCTGCGAGATTCAGGCAGCGCTGCTCGCCTCACACACACCGACCGCAAGGAACACCCGCTAAGCCCTGCCCCCAGCCCAGCACTACCACCGGCTATAGTCTGATTTCTTTTATCCTTGGTCCTACCCGCAACTTACCTCATCTCATGGAAGCGAAAGTTATCCCCAGGACGAATTTATAAGTGGCAAAAAGAACTAGAGCACCCAACAGAGAGGAGGCCCCCTCTGTGGGATCCTAGCAAATAGAACTCACATCGGGAATTGCAACCCTGCTTAGCCCTTCACACTCAGAGCTAAAACAAGGCAAAAATGTTGCGACGAATGCAAAGCAGCAAACATTGCAAAACCCGATAGTACATTATGTAACTGAAGGAAGCGGATTACCTTCCTGACTGGCTGGCTCCAGTCCTTTTCTCTACAAAGTGGTACAAGCACCGGGTACTTAGGACCGGCAGAATGGCTTCGTCTTTTGGTCCATCACCACTACACACACACACACACTTTACACCCTTCTGCCACTTCTCTCTGGGCCTTTGCTCTCCACTTCTTTCTCCCCAACTGACTTTCCCGCAATAAATTCCCAGTTGCTTCTCTGTTCACCCGACCAAAGCCTACTAGGACTGCATCCCAGCTTGGGACAATTCAGAATACGGCCTTAGCTAGAGAAGGCCTCCTGGTAAGGGTTGTGGGTGGGAGTAGGACTTCCCCGAATTTATGCCTTGTAGTTTCTGTATGACCTCTGGATTGTGGGCAGAGGCCACAGGCTTCTCACATTGTCTCTGTCCACCCCCACAGGCCTGGACACACGAGGTTTGAGGGAAGGCAGACCTGGGGGTTTGAATCCTGTTTGTCAACTGTTGGTTCTGAGAGTTTCCGTTATGGGAGGGAATGGGACAGCCCAATCCATTTCCTGGGGTTGCTCTGTGCAGTTCACAATGTGCACACTGGATGTGAGGCCCCGGGCAAAGGCGGGACTCTGGAATGCGTGGGTGCTTTGCCCTGGGACCTGACAGCTTCCTGTGGTTTAGGGTGTGGCTGAGTCAGGAGACCTACCTTAGCTTCTCTTTCCTTCCAGGCCCTAGGACCCAAGGCAATCATCCCTTCCGGGTCTCAGCTGTTGTTCAGCCAGAAAGGTGGGAAAAGTCAAGCCTGACAAGCCCCTTCCTGTCTCACTCTGACCAGGAGACTGAACCACAGCTTTAAAAATGATTTAAGTAAATCGGAAATCCAAAACTCTCTTCTGGCCTCCATGGGCATTGCATAGGGGTGCACTTATACACACACAGGCCAAACACCCATATACATAAAATAAAAATAAAATGTTCTAAATTCCTGGCATAAACACACACCTTTCCCTGATTTGTTTTTGCTAATGACAAGTTTAAAAGGTCCTTGGAGTGGGTGGTGTCCGTGGGTTCCTCTTTATTTTTCCCACAGGAGAGGGTTGGCTATTTGTCCTGAAAAACAAAGTGAGCTGGATAGGGTGGTTTATGGCTGTAATCCCAGTAGATCTGAGGCAGGAGGATTGCCATGCGCTTGAGGGAAACCTGTGCTACTAAGTGAATTCTGGTCTCAACAAAACAAGAACAAGCAATGTGACAGGCATGCTCAGATGCAGTGAATACCGCGCTGCCTTCTGTCTTCCACCAGGAAGTCATTTCATGTTTTGAAGCCTCAGTCTCTTGCTCTATAAAATGGAAATAAGACAGTTCCTCTTTCTAGTGTGAAGCTTAGGTGAAACACTACAGTGAGTGCCTACTGCACTACCTGCCTGCAACAGTTCCCCTCAGTGGTGTTTTGGCCCCAAGCGAGTTTAAGTCCCAGTTTCCTCATCTATAAACTCAAGATAGCATTGGTAGGCATTTTAGGATTTAGGAGATAACCTGTGGTTTTAAACATTTTCTTTTTTGTTTTTTGTTTTTTTTTTTTGGTCTTTTCAAGACAGGGTCTCCCTGTAGTCCCAGCTGTCCTGGACTCACTCTGTAGACCAGGCTGGCCTTGAACTCACAAATATCCGCATGCCTCTGCCTCCCAAGTGCTAGGATTAAACATTTTCTTTTTATTTTATTTTACTTTTTTGCTCTTTTTAAGATAGGGTCTCCCTGTAGCTCTGTGTGTCCTGGAACTCACTATGTAGACCAGACTGGCCTTGAACTCTCTGATATCAGCCTGTCTCTGCTTCCTGAGTGCTGGGATTAAAGTCCTATGTCACCACACCCAGGAATTTTAAGCATTTTTTTAAGATTTTTTTTTTTAATTTCTGTATGTGTATGAATGCACTGTCTGCATGCAGGTCTGTGCACCTGTGTCGTGCGATGTTGCGGAGGTCAGAAGAGGGTGTCGGATTCCCCTGGAACTGGAGTTCTCCTGGAATTGGAGTTTCAGATGGTTCTCTGCTACCATGTGGGTGCTGGAGATCGAACCTGGGTCCTCTGCAAGAGCGGTCAGCACTCTTAACCCCTAGGCCATCTCTCCAGCCCCAATTTTAAGCATTTTTAAATGTTGGGAAGATCACAATAATCAAGACCCTTAAGATCCTTAGTACAGAGCCTGGTTCATAGCAGGAGCTCAGTAAATAGTACCTGTCGCTAATTATCTTATGGCCAGAGGCTGGGAGAAGAGAGCAGGGAGGAGCCGAAGAAGGAGCTAGCTTTCAGGAGAGGGCCTGCCACCTGCCAGCAGGATTCAGGCGAGCAATGATGTTTGTGGGGGTGTTGTAGCTGGTCTGAGTGGTAAGGATGCATGGTTGACCCTGTGCAGCCTGGGTATGCCCAGATCTTATTGATTCATGAGCTCAGGATGGGTCTCCAGAGGGGCTCAGCTCTATTTTTTGTCATCTGGTGCCCATGAGAACAGTGGGTTTTCTTACTCATTCAGACCCTACAGGAGGGGCCATGTTTCCTCTTTGACACTCATCTCTGACTCATGCAGTCACCCAAGAAGAGGTAGCAGGGGAGGGAGAGAGACAAGGCTCCTTTTGACTGGGCCAGGGGGAAGGCAAGGCGGGAACTTCCTTTTTTTCCATTGGTGAAATCAGGCAACTGCGTACCTCAGGGGAGGTGGTAGAAAGAATTCTCCTCTCCCCACAGCCTCACCTTCCTCCTTCCCTAGACGGGGCAGTAAATGATCTACCCCAGGAACCCCAACTCAGGTCAATTCACTGGCAACTCATGCAGGCTTTCAGATTAGCAGGTGAAGCAGTGGTTCCTGGCCCTCGCTGCACACTGGAATCACTCAGGAGCCTATACCTGTCTACTGGCCACTCACAATTTGATGCAAATGACAGGGTAAAGCCAGGTGTTCCAGGGTTCAAAGAGTCCCAAACTAAGAGTTTGTGGTGGGGCACACCTTTAATCCCAGCACTCAGAAGGCAGAGGTAGGCAGATCTCTCTAAGATCAAGGCCAGCCTTGTCTACAAGGAGAGTTTTAGGACAACTGGGGCTACAGGGCTCAAAAAAACCCAAACCAAATCAACAACAGGTGATTCAAAGGCAGGAAAGTTTGGCAGCTTCTCTACTAAAGCCCTGTGGATGGCAGCAGGCCTGGTGGGACCATGGTTGAAGACATCCTTTGTGGGTTAACCCCTTCCTAATGGATGAGGAGCTTCTACAGGCCAGAGCCTGTTGTATGTCTTATAGGTACAGTTGAGATCAGTACAAACTCTTGGCTGGGCACCATGGCGCTGGTGGTGTAGTGGGGCAAGTCAGATGATCAGCAAGTGTGTTAGAGACATGTGATATGTGATAGAAAATGATCAGGGCTAGCCTGGGCTACAGTGTGAGTTCTAGGGTACAGTGTAAGACCTTGTCTTGACAACAAAGCACAAAGGAAGGATGGGTGGAGGGAGGAAACACCAAGGCAGGGTGAAGGATTGGGTAGGCAGGCTAAGAAAACTATCTGCTCCCAGGATCTAGGCACAGCTTTAGCTCCAGGAAAGGCTCATAGTACAGCTGTCACTTGGGCAGGGTAGGGAGCCCACCGCTTGCCCTTTTCCCGTTAGCTACAGTTGGGGTAGACACGAAGCCTCCAGCCTCTAACTCGACAGCACCACAGCCAGGTACATGGTTCCTTAAGGATCCTCCCTCTGCAACTGCTCAAGGACTTCAGGCTGGAGAGTGAGCAGTCTTGTAGAAGAAGTGAGGAGCTCAGGATCTGAATACCTGGATCTGAGGCCTGTCTCAGCTTAGTAAGCTGATCAAGTGTGTGACTTCACCTCAATGACAGCCTGTTTTC
Organism: Rhizomys pruinosus; assembly: GCA_009823505.1. NCBI lineage: Eukaryota > Metazoa > Chordata > Mammalia > Rodentia > Spalacidae > Rhizomys > Rhizomys pruinosus. The sequence continues at coordinate 1,195,890 of VZQC01007772.1, read as the reverse complement.
TCCTCAAGCAAACCCAGAGTAGATCAATTCTATAAGAAGGGGATATGCAGGGCTGGAGAGATGGCTCAGCAGTTAAGAATATTGGCTTCAGAAGACCCTGGTTGCTTGGAACTGAACCAGGGTCTTCTAACCATCTGTAACTCCAGTTCCAGGGGAATCTGACACTCTCTGCTGACCTCCTTGGCATTATATGAAGTGGGAGCACTCACATACATGCAGGCACTACACTCCTATGTATTAAAATATCTTCTTCAGCACACACCTTTAATCCCAGCACTTGGGAGGCAGAGGCAGGCAGATGTCTGTGAGTTCAAGGCCAGCCTGGTCTATAGAGCAAGTTCCAGGCCATCTAGGGCTACAGGGAGACCCTGTCTCAAAAAACACATACAAAAAAAAAAATAAAATATCCTTTTCAGAGTTTGAAGCTAGCCTGAGCTATACAATGAATGTAAGGCCAGTCTAGGATACTTGGTAAATTTTTAAAGGTTCTTTTTAATTTTATTTATTTTTTATGTGTATTAATGTCTACAGGTAGGTTTGTGCACCCATGTCATGCAATGCTGCATTGCAGGTCAGAAGAGGGTGTCAGATTTCCCTGGAACTAGAGTTAAAGACGGTTCTCAGCTGCTGCCATGTGGGTGCTGGGAATCGAACCCGGGTCCTCTACAAGATCAGTCGGCGCTCTTAACCACTAGGCCATCTCTCCAGCCCAATACTTGGTAAATTTGAAGCCAGGCTAAACTACATAGAAAGTCTTTTTTTTTTTTTTTTTTTGGTCTTTTTAAGACAGGGTCTCAATGGGCGTGATGGCACATGCCTTTAATCCTAGCACTCAGGAGGCAGAGGCATGTGGATCTCTGTGAGTTCAAGGCCAGCCTGGTCTACATAGAGAGCTCCTGGCTAGCTGGGACTAAAGGGAGACGCTGTCTCAAAAAAAGACCCCCCCCAAAAAAGACGGGGGCTGGAGAGAAATGGCTCAGTGGTTAAGAGCACTGACTGCTCTCACAGAGGACCTAGGTTCAGTTTCCAGTACCACATTGCAACTAACAACCTTCCTTAATAGTTTCAGGGGAGCTGGGCTTGGTGGCGCCTTTAATCCTACCTAGCACTCAGGAAGCAGAGGCAGGTGGATCTTTGTGAATTCAAGGCCAGCCTGGTCTACAGAGTTCCAGGACATCTGGGGCTGCAGGGAGACCCTGTCTCGAAAAGATTTAAAAAAAAATAGTTTCAGGGGACTCTGACACCCTCTTCGGACCTCCGTGTACATTATGACACATATACACTTACACTCATGCAGGCCATACATAAAATAAAAATAATAAACAAGCCTGGCATGGTGGAAAACATGCCTCTAGTTCTAGCATTTGGGAGGCAGAGGCAGGCAGATCTCTGTTAGTTCAAGGCCAGCCTGGTCTACATAGCAAGTTCCAGGCCAGCTGGGGCTACAGGGAGACCCTGTCTCAAAAACACCAAAAAAGATCATCATAATAAAATAAAATAATTTTTAAATAGCTGGAGTGGATCTAGTTGGGAGGTTAGGGCAGGAGGACTGAGAGTTCAAAGCTAGCCTGGGCTACAGAGTGTGGTCAAGCCTAGTCAGCTTACTGAGACCCTGTCTTAAAGAGTAAAAAAGAACTGAGGAATAGCTCAGTACAGAACAATTGTCTAGCACGTGGGAGGCCTTGGATTCAATCCTCCAGTTTTCCAATAGAGAGAAAGGGGGGAGGGGAGTATTACAAAAGGGTAGCCATGTCTAGAAAAGAAAACAGGCTCACCCACAATCACAAAGCTTTGTAAAGACAGAAGGGGAAGTATCTAGGAGGAAGCTGGGAATAGACTAGGAATATTGTTTTTGTATCAAATGTTTTATCTCTCCTGCTACTGGAAAAACTCCTGTTTATACTGCAAAACCCATGCCAGCATGACCTCCAGGTAGACACCCCTGTCTTGTCAAGTGACAAGAAGTGAGTCCTTAGCTTCCTTATCTCTATGCTTTAAACACAGTAGCTGCTGCTCTGAGCCTTTATCAGCTTTCCCACCAGGGTTCAACTCCTGAGGACAAGGTCCAGGTCCCTAGTGTCTGTGCCCAGCACACAGTGGTCACTTTGGGAAGCTCTGAATGGTACTGATGGTCACACACACAGGGGAGCAGAGGGCCTGTCTGCCTGTGAATCAGCAGAGCCTTTTGGAAAGTTCCTGAGATGCCTACCTGTGGGATTTGGGGGTTTTGTTTTTTGAGACAGCTCTGGCTGTCCTGGAACTCACTCTGTAGACCAGGCTGGCCTTGAACTCACAAAGATCCTCCTGCCTCTTCCTCCCAAGTGCTAGGATTGTTTTCTACTTCTTTTTTTTTTTTACTTTTATTTTATTTTATTTATTTATGTGTATGAATGTACTGTCTGCATGCAGGTCTGTGCACCCGCGTCGTGCAATGTTGCGGAGGTCTGAAGAGGGTCTCGGATTCCCCTGGAACTGGAGTTCTCCTGGAATTGGAGTTACAGACAGTTCTCAGCCGCCATGTGGGCGCTGGGGATCGAATCCGGGTCCTGCAAGAGCAGTCGGCGCTCTTAATCACTAGGCCATCTCTCCAGCCCCTGTTTTCTACTTCTTGAGACAGGATCTTGCTGGGGTAGCCCAGGCTGGTCGCAACTGTGTGGTGGTCCTCCTGCCTCTGCCTCCTGAGTATAGGCATGTGACTCCATGCCCAGTTCTGAAACATACATTTGAAAAAAGAGAGCCAAGGCCCAACACCCTTTTCCCAGAACAGAGAGATCTGTTCTGGGGAGAATCTCTATGTCCCATGAAGCCTGGACTTCAGTGAAAGAGTGTTTCCTAATGTTTATTAATAAGAACTACCGATTATTGCCCATATGCAATATGCCAGCCTCTTCATGGCTTCTTATTTAAACCTAAGAAACTTACATGGCAGCTGTTATTGCACCCAAGTTGCAGATGAGGAAGGTGGAATGACAGCTGGAAGCAGAGCCGAGATCTGCCTGAGCCAGACAGAGCTCCCCACTGCCCCCACCATCCCAGGGAACAGCTGTGCACACCCAGCTCTGCAGTTGCAGCTTGCACACTGGAGATTTGCCCATGCACCTCTACTGTTCACACTTGCAGCCCAGCTCCTTCTTCAGGCCACAGGTGGGCACTTGGGCTGGGTTCTCTGCTGGGTCACCCCATGTCTTCCCAGGAGTCTATCCAGCAAGTCCTCTGACACCTCTCAGCATGTCCTGCCCTTCCCAGTCTTGGGTAAGTTTCTGGCCTCGTTCTCAGCCCACAGTGAGGCCCTCTGCAAGGGACACTTCAGGGGACTGGACATTAGTCTTGGAAATGTTTCCCCTCCTCAGATACCAATGAGAGTAGACAAGCATATATCCTTTGTCGGGTCAGGACACATGGAAGGCCTTGTGAATCTACCTTGAAAGCAAACATGGCAGTCCCTCACAACTGTCTCCCAAATTATCTCAGTGGAAAACACCTCTACCCCACAGCAGACACTCAACACCAGATGCTTGCGGCTGACGTAGATCCCAGGACCCAGCGTCATCAAGGCAGTGGGCCTGGGGAAGCGCCAGGAGGGTCCAATGCCACCAGCTTCCTTGGGCCCACCCAATCTATCCCTGAATAAACTGAACAGCACAGCAGCAGACGGACGGACGGGCGGGCAGGCTGGAGACTGGAGCTGGCCTCTTCTCCCAGGCGCACACATAGTTCTTTGTGGCTCCCCTGCCAGGGCTGGGCTCGGCAAAGGAAAACCAAAGGCGCCTGGCCTCAGGACACTGAGCCAGTGTTCCTCCCGCTTAAGGGAAACCACAATTCAGGGCTGAAGGGGCCACTGTTTTCAGGTGGAAACTGGAGAGGCTGAGCCCAGAGGAGGCCAGTTGGGTGTGTGGGGGGGGTGCCCTAAAAAGAAGCCAGTCTTCCAGGACAGATCTGCTGTCCTGACTTGACCACAAGGCTGTATTCAAGGGAGTGAGGGCCCCTGGCAACCAATCAGCTCAGGTGAGCCCTGGCCTCCCTGCTCACTCCCTGTGGCTCACCCAGTCTCTCAGCCCAAGGTTCTCACCAGAACAGCAGGGTTAATAGCAATTCAGTCCCGTCTTGCTATTTTATTATTTTATTTTTGCTTGCTTGCCAGCCTGGTCTACATGGCAAGTTCCTGACAGCCGGGGCTATAGGGAGACTCTGTCTCAAAACAACAACAACAACAACAACAAAAACTAACAGAACAAACAAAAGAAAGGATCTCATGTATCCAAGGCTGGCCTCAAACTCACTAACTCACTATGTAGCCAAAGATGATCTGGAATTCTTTTCTGAAACAGGGTCTCCTGGCCTGGAACTCTCTATATAGATGAGGCTAGCTTCAATCTCAGAGATCTGCCTGATTGAATTCAGGTTGCAGACAGTTGTTAGCTGCCATCTGGGTGCTTGGAATCAAACCTGGGTCTTCTATAAAAAGCAGCTAGGAGCTCAAGAGATGGCTCATGATTCAGAGAACTGGTTGCTCTTACAGAAGTCCCAGCTTTGGTTCCTAGCACCCACATGGTGGCTAACAAATGTCTGTAATTCCACTTCCAGGGGATCCGATGCCCTTTTCTGGCCTTTCTGAGTATTGCACACACAGATGCATTTACATAACATATATGCAGGCAAAATACTCATACATGCAACATAAAAATAAATAGTAAAAAAAGGCCAGGTATAGTAGTGTGTGCTTTAATCCCAGCACTTAGGAGGCAAAGGCAGGCAGATCTCTGTGAGATTGAGGCTAGCCTGGTCTACACAGGGAGTTCTAGGCCAGTTGGGGCTACAGAGAAGCCCTGTCTGAAAGCAACAACAAAAACCCAAACCAAACAAAATCAGCCATTGCTCTTAACCGCTGAGCTCCAGCCCCCCATATCTGTTTTCAGATCCCGTATTTAATATATTTACATGGATGGTTGAGTCATTAACACTGAACAGTGCTATAACTTGTTCCTGCCCCAAAGACTATTTTCCTGGTCTTGGGAACCCCATGGGGGCTAAATTGAAAAGTAAAGAAACATGCAGAAAACATGGCATGAAATAGACCTCAGAAAAGATACATGCTTAAAGCACAAGAGCTGGTGTGAGTAGGCAGAATGTCAACCTCAGCCACGTGCATGCTGGGTGTCACAACTAGGAACATGTCTCCACATGGCTGTGAAAGCACCTTGAGCATTGGTTAGGGGATTACAGACAAACTGAACAATCTAATAGTATGCAAATCCAGGATGTGTACATGATGCCAATCAACTGTACTATGTTAGAGGCTGATTGAGTTACAGGTGGGTCCTTAATAGCAGCATAAGGCATGGAAAATACTCAGCAGGGCAGTACTCCACCTGTCACTGTTACTTTCTGAACACACCCCATCTTGATACCTGTGCTGTTCCCTTTCCTGTGTTTTTTCCACCTCATGAAGCCCAGATGCAGGTGCGTCTGTGTGCCTGGCCAGCTGGCAACCCTGGTTGGTTAGGTTGGTTCTCTTTTTCCCTTGTCCTTGAGCCTCCAGCACTGCTGCCCTCTGCTCACTCACAGCTGATGGTACTGCCCCAGTGTGGTGGTACATGCCTTTAATCCCAGCACTCAGAGGCAGAGGCAGGGAGTCTCTGTGAGTTCGAGACCAGCCTGGTCCTCATAGCGAGTTCCAGGCTAGTCAAGGCTGCACAGTAAGACCCTGTCCTCAAAACCAAAACAAAAACCAAAACAAAATATAACTGATAGTGCTTCATGGAGCCAACCAGAGGGCACAGCTCCTGGCACCAACCAAGTCTGCCGACTTCACCTACCAAGGAGCTTCACCTCTGCCTCCTCCTCAGTAGACTACAGTGCTCACAGACCTTATTTGGGGTCCCTGAATTCAACCTCTGGAGGGTTCTTTCCTCTTGGAATCCCCATAGCATCCTCGTACGTCAGGCTCTGTGTCTCTATTGATTGATCCCTCACTTGATCAGCCATTGCTTTAAAAGTCCGTCCAGGGCTGGAGAGACGGCTCAGCAATTCAGACAACTTGCTCTTACAAAGGACCTGGATTCTGTTCCTAGCACCTACATGGTGGCTAACACCCATCTATAACTCCGGTTCCAGGGATCTGACACTGTCTTGTGTCCTCTGTAGGCACCAGGCACACATGTGGTACACTCACAGGCATGTAGGCAAAACACTCATACACACATAAAATACAAATACAAATAAACAAATCTTTAAAAGTCTTTCCTTTCAGGCTAGACATATGGCTAAGTGATATATAGCTTTTGTTAACATGCAGTGAGGTGCCGGCTCCCATTCCCAGAACCACAAAACAAAACCCTCCATTCAACAGCAGTTAAATGAGTTAACTGGAATGGCCTGGCTCTTCTCACCTAGATAATTACTGCAGTGGTGACCCAGCACTCTTTACTTTCAACACCTATTGAAAGTACTGTCCTGGATTCGCCTGAGTCCCCTCAGCTCTAAACGTGGCTGCCTTATGCTTCTAGCCCTTTCCTCCTCCTCTTTTCCAGGGGGTCTCACGGCTTTAAGTTCCGTCCACATGTTGATGCTCGCCTGGACCTCTACCCTGAGCTCCAGACCCTGCATCCAGCTGCTTGGAGGAAGGAGAGAGGGTGTCCTAGCCACTGACCTGCCAGAGTATACGGGAAGCAGGAGGCAGCGGGACCTGGGCTGAGCTCACTGGACTCCAGTGTAGGGATGGCCCTGCCAAACTCTCCCAAAAGAAGCAAGGAGACAGAAGGCTGTGTCCCCTCGGCCAGCTGAGAGAGGTAGGCTCCCAGAGCAGGCTGTAGTCTTGAATGAGGCAGCCTGGTTGGCCCCTGGGGAGGGCCTACTACAGCCTTCTACTTCCAGAAGGTAGAGGAAAAAGGGTCTGGGTTCTGCAGGGTTCTGGACCCCTACCTCAGCCTGCAGTAACAACCCCCATCCCCAGTATCTGAGTGGCATCTAAAGGTAACATGTCCACAAATAGACTTGGAGTTTCTCACCAAGCCCGCTGCCTCCCTCGGTGCCAGTCCTACTCTGTTCAGCCAAGGACACTGACGTTCACCATCACTGGGAGCTCAGTGAGGACCTGGGACCAGCTCAGGACGCCCCCCAGGCTCCACAGCAGCAGGTGCTGAGGCTGCACTCACCAGCTGTCACCACCCTAGACCACGATGCCACCTCTTCCTCCTGGAAGACCCCAGCCAAGTCCGGCTCGCCACTGTTAGCAGTAGCCTTGCCTGGCCTCCTGGAGGCCTAGCACATCTCCCATGTTCCCCTGAGGCCCAGGCCTCTGCCCACCAGCTTCCTTCCAGTCTCCCAGCCCCAGCCCTGAGCCCAGCAGCTTTGGAGATTCTTTGATCAGCCAAGCTCTCTCCCACCTCAGCATCTTTGGGCTCTGCCTTTACCTTTCACTGCTCTCTGGCTGTCAGGCTTAACTCATGTCACCTGTCACCTCCCACGATGCCTTCCTTCTTCAGCAGAGGAACACTCCCTACTGATCACCACGCCATGTGCCACTCTGGTTTTATTTTCTTCCAACACTCACATGGCCTTACTGACATATACTCCTGTTTTCTGGTTTGGCTATTTATTGACTTCTCCCCTGGAACACAAATTCTTTGAGGAAGGGAACTTTGCCTTGTGTTGGCAGGTGTAACCCTGGTGTCCCAGCAGAGCTGGGACATTGAGCCTATGGCTACAATTCCTTTAGGGAATTTTTTTTTTTTGAGACAAGGTCTCCCTGTAGCCCCAGCTGGCCTGGAACTCACTATGTACACCAGGCTGGCCTTGAATTCGCTGAGATCCACCTGCCTCTGCCTCCCAAGTGTTGGGATTAAAGGCGTGTGCCACCACCCCTGGCAGTCTCTAGGGAACTTTTTTTTTTTTTCCTGTACGTGTATGAATGTACTGTCTGCATGTAGGTCTGTGCACCCGTGTTGTGCAATGCCGCGGAGGTCAGAAGAGGGTGTCGGATTCCCCTGGAACTGGAGTTCTCCTGATTGGAGTTACAGACGTCTCGCTGCCCATGTGGGTGCTGGGGATCAACCCGGGTCCTCTGTAAGAGCGGTCGGCGCTCTTAACCGCTAGGCCATCTCTCCAGCCCCCTAGGGAACTTTTAAGGCCCTGAGGTGACAAGCACTGGGCACACAGGATGGCTTTGCCTGTGGACGGAACTTTCTATTTATTTATTTATTTTAATTTATTTATTACTTTTTTTTTTTTTAAAGATTTGTTTTATTATTTATTTTTTGTTGTTATGAATGTTTGTCTGATGCAGGTCTGTGCACCCTGTCGTGCATGCCGCGGGGTCAGAAGAGGGTCTCAGATTCCCTGGAACTGGAGTTCTCCTGGAGTTGGAGTTACAGACGGTTCTTAGCTGCCATGTGGGTGCTGGGGATCAAACCCGGGTCCTCTGCAAGAGCGTCGGTGCTCTTAACCGCTAGGCTATCTCTCCAGCCCAATTTATTTATTACTTTTTTATGTGTATGAATGTACTGTCTGCATGTAGGTTGGTGCGCCTGTGTCGTGCAATGCCGCAGAGGTCAGAAGAGGGCATTGGATTTCCCTGGAACTGGAGTCAAAGATGGTTCTCAGCTGCCATGTGGGTGCTGGGAATCGAACCCAGGTCCTCTGCAAGAGCAGTTGGCGCTCTCAATGGCTAGGCCATCTCTCCAGCCCCTAGGGAACTTTTAAGGCCCTGGGGTGACAAGCACTGGGCACACAGGATGGCTTTGCCTATGGATGGAGCTTTCTATTTTTTAATAAATTGTGTTGTGGGCCAGAGATGGCTTAGGCACTTGCTGCCAAGTCTGACAATCTGATTTTGATGGTAGAGGGAGGACTCCCAAAAGTTATCATCTGATCTCCACACATTTACCATGACACATACACGTCCATACACACACATAAATAAATGTGATAGGCTACTATAGAAGAACAATTAGATTATGTCACAGCCCCCTTCCCTACCCTAAGAGCAGCTGTAATCTACCCACAGAGCACAATTCCTGACTAAGCCCAACTCCTGTCAGCTACAGCCTAGGGCTGTGCATGTGCTTCTTAGATTTGCTCATCCTACTTTGCTGCTTTGTACCCTTGATCTACTTCTCCCTACCACTTCCCCACCCATCCCTGGGAAGCAGTTCTATTCTCTCTACATACTGACCTTCTTTTTTCATGGTGTTGGGGATCAAACCCAGGCCTCAGACACACTAGACAAGCAGTCTACTACTGAGCTACACCCCAGCCCCTGACTTTTAATGTTTTTAAACAACACAGTATTTTTCTTCTAGCCGAAGCTTTATGACAATGCCCGTGACTCAGCCTTCAAAACCCAGTGTGACTGCCAGCTCCCTGCACTTTCTTTGACTCCAAGGGCTCCCTCAGCACCAGACCTAATTGCCCAAGAAAGCACTCAGACAAGGTCTGGAGACTTGGCCTCAGATGAGGAGCCCCTCCTGCTTCAGGACTTAGCACCTCACACCTGACAAAGCTATGGCTTTCAAGTCCAGGCACAGCCTGTAGGGCTCATGGCCAACATGAACGCCAGAGTTTAGGGACTTTCATCTCATAGCTGGCACCTCATATTCCAGTCCCTGCTGCAAAGGGACCACTCAGGGGCAGTTCCAAACACAGGTGGTAGGGAGCACAGCATTTGTTTCCCACCTTGCCCAAACTCCAGCCCACCTGCTAGGCAGTCCCTTCATTGCATCAGATCATAAGGGTGCCCTTTACCCCTTCCCCAGTGCCAGGCCTGTGGGAACCCTGGGGAGAGGCTTGTTCCCTTGTTACCTGGTTGCTGGGCTTCCTGCTAGGGCTCTCTGCTTGCTTTTGTCCTCCCTCCTCTTGGCCTGAGTGCATCTGTATCTCTCTTGTGAACACCTCAGGTCTCAAAAGCAGTGAGCAGCAGCGCCCCAGTCACCCTTCCAGGGAGAAAGGAGCACATGGGAGAACCAGTGAGCCAAGAGCGGGATAGCATCTGGGCTCCTAGACGGGGTGGGTTGCAGCTATATGACTGTACAAGGGGTCCTGTGGTCCTGAGGACCATAGGAGGGCTGCCTGAGGCTGGGGCACTGGACTGTTCTTGAACTCATATTCTGAGAGCTCAAAGACTTTGATGGCAAGATGGAAGTGAGACTACATGAACTTTGCAACACTCGTGAGGTCCCATTCACCTGCAAGGGTGCTGTCTGTGGAGCAGAGAGAGCTTCAGGGCAAGACAGTGGCAGCTGCTATTTCTGCTCACCACATCTGACTTGTGTCAGCTCAATGAAACCACCTGGTGTCCAGGGCCTCCTGGCCCACTGAGAAGATAGTATTTACTTAGCTTTTAGTTAGATCTGGAACTGTTTTAGGTTCTATTAACATCTATTATGGGACCTCAAAACCAAAAGCAAAACAGAAATTAAAATGGTAAAGCTGGGGGTTGGGGTGTGTATAGAAATAGATCAGGAGTTAAGAGCACTGGCTGTTCTTGCAGAAGACCAGGGTTCAGTTCCCAGCACCCAATGGCAGCTAACAAACATTGAAACTCCAGTTCTCGGGCTGGAGAGATGGCCTAGCGTTAAGAGGCCGACTGCTCTACAGAGGACCCGGGTTCTGATCCCCAGACCCACATGGCGCCGAAAACCTCTGAAACTCTCCAATTCCAGGAGAACTCCAGTTCCAGGGAACTGACACCCTCTTCTGACCTCCGCGGCATTGCACGACACGGGTGCACAAACATGCATGCAGACAATACATTCATATACATACATAAATAAATAAAAAATTAAAAAAATAATAAATGAAACTCCAGTTCTAAGGCATCCAACATCCTCTCTGGCCTCTGTGGGTACTGCATGCAGTGGTGCACTTTCATCATGATGCATGTGGTGCACTTTCATACATGGCACTTTCATACATGCATGCAGTGGTACACATTTTTTTTTTGTCTTTTCGAGACAGGGTCTCCCTGTAGTCCAGCTGTCCTGGAACTCATTCTGTAGACCAGGCTGGCCTTGAACTCACAAAGATCCGCCTGTCTCTGCCTCCCAGTGGTACACTTTCATATCATGCTGATGGGTAACTACATACATGCAGCAGTACACTTTCATACATCATGCATGCAGTGTACAACTTACATGCATGATGTGTACACTTCATACATGCATGCATGTGGTACACTTCATTGCATGCATGTGGTACACTTCATACATGCAGCATGCACAACACATAATAAAAAAAAATAAAATGATTTTAAAAGATTTTAATAAAATGGTAAGCATTCGTTCCTCCTTGTTTCCGTGTCGGAGAGCCTTGCCTGTCCCCTGCTCCTCTTTCCCCTCAGTGCTGCCTAGCTTCTTCTCAAGGCACACATTACTATGTCAGTTAGCACTGCCTGCTGGTGGCTTCACTAATCATCTGTAACCCTCCCAACCTGAAGGCCTCATAACCGCCTACCTGTAACCGGTGCTCACAGCAGCACTTGGCCTACGTGAGCCCTGAACACTGGGCATGATCACAGGGGGTCTGGAGTGCTACATATGTTCAATGCTAGCTACCTGGAAATTCTGGCCACAGCAGTCAGAGAGGCGATGACAAAAGGACACACTTCTCAAAGGCCGATTCTGTGAGGAGGGGCGCTGCATAGGTCAGCCCACTCCCCACTTCTGATCTACCTGGCAGGATGCAGATGCCTGCATTTGCTGCAGAAGCTTCCAAAGCTTCAGCCCCCAGATCCCTCGGGGCTGTGAGGGGTGCTTCAGTGTGTGTACATGGTCATATAATTTGTCAGATTTTCAAAACTAAATCATGTTGGGATGCCTCACCTTAGAAGGGCTTCAGGCCCCACCCGACCCAGATGTCTCTGGGTATGTTCTATTCTTCCCATTTCACAGAGGAGAAAGATGAGGCTCAGCAAGATTAACCTTCCAGGGGACAGGAAGGAACAAGACTTGGACATAAGCCTGTCTGTCTCCCAAGTCTTTTCCTCCATATACAGTCCCTCCAAGCCCAGGGAAAGGAGCCCTGGACAGGGCTGGCATGTGGTTACAAAGGGTAGCTTTATAGCTATGTGGGATTCTGAGCAGAGAGACGGAGAAAGAATCTCTGGTCAGAAGGGTTCTAAGTCCAGAGCTCAGAACCCTGAGTACTTGGCACCAGAACCCTGGTAGATCTGAGCCCCCCACCCCACCTGCCACCCAGATGTACTGTCTGCTTTTCTAGCTTCTGAAGGCACCATGTCATCCATTAACCTAGATCACCCTAAATAAACCTGCTTTCTGTCACCTTCCCCTTCCTGGGTGCCTCCTTTGGGGCTGCACGGCCCAGTTTAATAATACCAAGCTGGGCCAAACAAGAGCTGGCATGCACCTCTAGGGCAGGCTCTCCCTTGGCCATTCTGCCAGGGACCAGTTTCGGCTGCCCAGGCATTCAGTTTCCTTCGTTAGAATGGGCCCCGAGCTGGCAGCCACTGACCTCTGTCTGGACCTACTCCATCATAGCAGGGATGAAAGAAGAGAAAAAGAGCGTAATAGGGCTGCCCCTCCCCAGCAGCTGGGGTGGAGAGGAGTAGGAAGGGGGTGCAGTACTGGGCACCCCACAGGCTTGAAAGGCCTCACTCAGTTGAAAGCAATCCCCAAAGAGACAGGACACAAAGCCTTCTTGAGGTGAAGGTCAGTGGGGACAGGCTCACTTCAACCAACAGCGTCAGAACCAGTCAAAAGAGAGAACGAGGGCAGAGAAAGTGACGAAAGGGGACCTGAGGAGCCCCGGCTCTGGATAAGGAGAAAAGACCAAACTCTGAGATTCCAAGTGGGAATTCTTCCAGAACTGGGAAAGTTTTGTGTGTCAATGGACATTAGCATAACAAACGCTGAGCTTTCTAGATTGAGGGTGGCAGCGCCCCGCCCCCCCACCACGTGTCCCCAAGAGACTTTCAGAGCCTTGGGAAGCTGAGCTCTGCGGCTCTGTAGGGCCACCTGTTTTCTCTAGACTCTTCAGCCTGGCTAAAGGGATTGGGAATGTATCAGAACCCACCGTGTGTGGGATTGGAAATGTATAAGAACCCACCCCCACCTTGTGTGGGACTGGGAATGTATCAGAACCCACCCCCATCGTGTGTGGGACTGGGAATGTATCAGAACCCACCGTGTGTGGCGTGTCTGGCAGGGGCAAGAGCAGATGGAGATGTGTGGAGGGTCTCTCAACACCAAGCTGAGTGGCGGCTAGCCAGCGGGTGGGCAATGGCTGCAGACACCCAGACCAGATGTGGGGGGATGGCAGACGCCCACCCTATGCTGGTCAATGACTGTGTAACCTTGGGAAACTCTCTTAACCTCTCCCAGCATTATTTCTCAACAAGAATGATGAGTTCAGAAAGCCCAGCATAATCCTAGCACCCAGGAGACTGAGGGCAAAGGATTTTGAGTTCAAGTCCAGCCTAGGTTACAGAGAAAGAACCTATCTCAAAACATCAAAAAATAATTTTAAAGTTAAAATCAAACCAGGTATGGTGGTGCACGCCTGTAATCCCAGCACTTGGGAGGCAGAGGCAGGTGGATCTCTGTAAATTCAAGGTCAGCCTGGTTTACGTAGGAAGTTCCTCACCAGCTGGGGCTATAGGGATACCTTGTCTTAAAAAGACCAAAAAAAGCCCGGCGTGGTGACGCACGCCTTTAATCCTAGCACTTGGGAGGCAGAGGCAGGCAGATCTCTGTGAGTTCAAGGCCAACCTGGTTCTCCAGAGTGAGGTCTAGGCCAGCTGGGACTACAGGGAGACCTGTCAAAAATACAAAAAAAAAAAAAAAAAAACCAAAAAAAAAAGACCAAAAAAAGCTGTGCGTGGTGGCGCACGCCTTTAATCCTTGCACTGGGAGGCAGAGGCAGCGATGTTTGTGAGTTCAAGGCCAGCCTGGTCTACAGAGTGAGTTCCAGGACAGCTGGGGCTGCAGGGAGACCCTGTCTCAAAAAGACCAAAAAAAAAAAAGTGAAAAGGGGAGAACGGCCTCTACAAAGTTGTCCTCTGACTTCCATATGTTTATTGTGGGACCACACACACACACACACACACACACACACACCAGCGCTCAGGAAGGAGGATTCTCACAGCATCACAGCATTAGTATGAGCTGTGCCACCAGCCCAAACTGGAGTGGGTGGCAGAAGCTTTGTCCTGGTTCAGGCCTTGCAATCTGCAAGGCATGGGGCCTTGGGACAGTCCCTGTTCTCCTGTGGCCTCACTGTACCTATTCCAACATTTTAAATGCTTCCTTACAAATTCAAATAGCTCTTCCTGACCATGTCTCGTGTTCACCCATCCATATAGCTGGCTGCATCTTAAAATGCACCTGGAGAGCTTGGCAAACTCCCAATGACTGGCCAAACTGCAGACCAATTAAATCAGGAGGTTTTAAGGCTCCCCAGGTTACCCCAGTATGTGACCTACAGGAGTGGTCCTCTGCAAGAGCGGTTGGCGCTCTTAACCGCTAGGTCATCTCTCCAGCCCCTTGTTTTGATTTTTGATAGCTCCTTCCAGATTCCAATGTGGAGCCAGGCCCGGGAAGCCCTGGTTTAGGCTGTGCTGTGTCTGACAGGTAGCCTCTTCCCTGCTGTGCTGTGCTTTCACACATGTGGGCTGTTTGCCCACAGGTGCCTGTGCTAGAAATTCAGTTAACTTACTGATAAGGAACTGCCAGGTAGAAATGGCAGAGTGAGTGAACTGCCTAGGTGTTAGAATGCAGCTTCTGGTTCAGTAGGAAGCTGTGGCCCTGGAGTGGGCAGTCTAACCAGCTCCCAAGACACATGGTCCTGGGTACATGGGTACATGAGTCACATGAGTCACATGAGAAGTGGTAAGCCTTATGTAGCAAGGACTACAAACATTACAAAGTGTGCTCCAGTGGAAAAGAAAGCCCCCCTAACCAAGTCAGTACAAATGCCCACATGCCTCCCCAACCCCTTTCGACGGTCCCAAAGGGCTTGGCATGTCACAGTTCTGAGGGGCTCTGTCTGAGGAACCCTGCCTATTGCCTGGCCATAAAAGGGCCCCAGAGTATCTGGTACCACCAAATACCTAGCAAATACCTCGTGTCACATGGTACTTTTTAGCTGTGTACTTTAGGGACCAGCTGAAGGATCCCATAAGGTCTGGAGGTGTGGACAATGGAAGGTGTCTGGATCAGAGGGCAGGCTTGGGCTGAGGGGTTTTTCTTACCTCTCGGGTAAGTAGGTGTTCATTAGACAGTGTGGCTGTTGGGAGTAGGGTGTGAAACCCTGGTGGGAGGCTGTTAGAGCCTGGGGTTTCCTATGAGTAGCAAGAGGCAATGTGGGGCTTAGTGTAGGCCTAGCTGGGGTCGGCAACGCAGTGCTGTTTGCTATAGTCACATGGGGTAACACAAAAAATCCCACACACATGCCACTGGTTTCAGTGGAAAACAGTCCTAGGGATGAAGCTACGGGCTATTGCTGGTCATAGAAGGAGAGAGAAAATGGAGAGGGCCAGCAGAAAATCAATGTAAATAGGAATGTTTGCAGCCTCCCGCAACGGAAAATCAACGTAAAATAGGAATGTTCGCAGCCTCCCGCAACGGATAATCAACGTAAAATAGGAATGTTCCCAGCCTCCCGCAACGGAAAATCAACGTAAAATAGGAATGTTCCCAGCCTCCCGCAACGGATAATCAACGTAAAATAGGAATGTTCGCAGCCTCCCACAACGGAAAATCAACGTAAAATAGGAATGTTCCCAGCCTCCCACAACGGAAAATCAACGTAAAATAGGAATGTTCCCAGCCTCCCACAACGGATAATCAACGTAAAATAGGAATGTTCCCAGCCTCCCGCAACGGAAAATCAACGGAAAATAGGAATGCTTGGGCTGGAGAGATGGCCTAGCAGTTAAGAGCACTGACTGCTCTTGCAGAGGACCCGGGTTCGATCCCCAGCACCCACATGGCGGCTGAGAACCGTCTTTAACTCCAATTCCAGGAGAACTCCAATTCCAGGGGAATCCAAGACCCTCTTCCGACCTCCGCAGCATTGCACGACACAGGTGCACAGACCTGCATGCAGACAATACATTCATACACATAGAGAAAAATAAAATAAAAATAAATAGGAATGCTCACAGCCTCCCGTGTGTCTTGCTGTTGGGCTCTACCGCATCTCGGCTGATGCTGAAAAGGCTGCAGCTGGCTGGGGCGCAGCAGGATGGCGCTCAGGTCACAGAGAAGCCAGGGCTGGAACTGTGCCTGGTTTACACAAGGTCTCACTGGGAAGAGGAGGCTGTGCTTCAGACCCAGGCTTTTCTGACTCAGGGGAATCCTCCCCTCCTCTCACAGACAACAGACAAAATTGGTTGCTCCCTACGGCCAGTCCTGAGTTAAGCACTTTAAATCCCCCCCCCTTTTATTTTATTTTTGGTCTTTCTTGAGACAGGGTCTCCTTGTAGCTCCAGCTGTCCTGGAACTCGCTATGTAGACCAAGGTGGCCTTGAACTCACAAAGATCCACCTGCCTCTGCCTCCCAAGTGCTAGGAATAAAGGTGTGTGCCACCACCCCTGTCCCCCCCTTTTAAAAACCAAGCTATCACACATGGGTCTCCTGTGGGCTTCCTTCTCTATCTGACCCAAAGGCTAATTTTTTTCTATTATTTATTTTGAGATAAGAGCCTGCTACCTAGCCTAGGCTAGCCTCAAACTTTCTATCTCTAGCCTTGGTCTCCGTGCTGGGATTACAGGCTTGTACCACATCCAGCCCAAAGACCCATTTTTTTCCAATGGGCCCCTGTACCCAAACTTGAAGTGTTCTTCCCCAACCCGTCAGGCCTTAGATCCTGGCCTTTCCTCGAACAGGTGGGCGGGGCCTGGGAAGGGGTGTGGTGAGGGTAGAAGTGACCAGGAAGCAGGAATGAGCCCTAATAATCACTGATTTCAAAGCATCTACGTGGTTCTGTCCTGATGCCACTTGCCCCCACCCCCACCCTCCTCTAAAGTTCTGGGAATCCCAAGAAGGCACGGCAGTGGTCCAAGTATCTCTGTGCCTAGAACATGGCAGATACCCTAGGGCATGGGCTCACTGCAAGGCAGGGGGATGCAGGTGCAGGGAAGGGCTGTGTCTCGTCAGCAGAGATGGCTAGCAAAGTCTTCTGGGACCCAGGAACTACCCCAAAGAGCACAACAGAGCCAGCAGGAGGGCACCCTCTGTGGGAGAGGGCCACCTGGCAAGTGTGCAGGTGGGAGGGCCTTGTGGAGACACTTAGAAAGTCACCAGGCAGGAGGCAGGAGCCTGCAGAAGGGTTCCGGTCAAAGGGCCTTCAACAAGTATTCATCAGGTCCTAATAGGCGTCAGGACTTGAGGCATAGAATCTAGTGATTAATAACAACAAAACTCTCTGTAATCTGTAGAGCATTTTACCACTGTTTTACAGATGAGGACAGCAGCCTCAGGGAAGTTAAGAGCCCACCCATATCAGGGTAGGATTCCACTACCAGGGCTCGTGCCAGCTCTACGGTTCGTAATCAGCTGAGGGGAAGGGAGGGACTAGGGCCATGACACAGGAGGGATTTAAGCAAGACTAGACAGGGCAGACTGAAAGAAGAAGTTAGTGCAGAGCTGTCACAATAGGCAGGAATGATAATAAGGGAAGACTGGGCCCAGGACTCACAGTGAGCTGCAGGAGCTTTGTACTGCATAACCTCCCAGGGCCGCCATTCCCATAGCCTGGTTCCTTCTTAAAGCTATGGAGCACACAGATTCCAGGGAATGGATGAAGGTACCAGACACACAGGATTGGGAGTTTGGGGAAAAGGCTTTGGGTCTCTGAGTAATAGCTGTCAACCAAACCCCACTGTTATCACAAGTTTTGTTTCCTCCTGGGGAGGAAGTGACAGCTAAACCCTAAATGTACTGGCGCCACAACCCAGCTAAGCCCTAAATGTACTGTGAGCCACAACCCAGGCCAGGTGCTTTTGCATTTCTGCGACAAAGATTCTGGTGCTTAAAGGGATCCCAAGAGTCAATGAGTTTGGGAAGCTGCTTCTGCCTAGATAAGAGGTCCCTAAGGTTCCTGGGGTCATTTGAAGTCTTGAGGCATGATGGGCAAGATGGCTCAGTGGGAAACGGTGCTTGCTATCAAACCTGAGGACCTGAATTCAATCTCCAAGACCCATATGGTAGGAGAACTGACTCCCACACTTTGTCCTCTGACCTACATGCGCACATACACACAACCAACCAACCGGCCAATCGAAAATAAAACAAGTAAAACAAACAAATAAATATTAAGTCCTGAGGCAAAGAAGCGCAGCTCATATCCAGGCTTCCTACAGAACAGGCCTTTCTTGAGGCATTCTTAACAGTTTCCCCAGTCTCTTGTTCTTTAGCTGAATGTCTTCAAGTCAGGACTTCTGTGTCCAGACGAAGCCAGCAGGGTGGGTGGGGGGTGTTGGTGGTGGGGCACACTGACTCTTCTGCCCTCCCCCTTGCCCTGTGATCCTCAGGTTGTCTCCTAGCAACACCATGCCCAAGATAAAGAGCCAGGGACCCTCTGAAGCCCTTCAGAGTCCTTCTAGTCCTTTCTTCAGGCTAAGGCAGGGGGTGAGGAGAGGCCTGGATTTGGAGCAGGCAGGAGCTAGCTAACAGGTCCTGGGGTAGACAGGTAGGGGTGACAATCCAGGCTCTGCACACTGTATTTCTAAACCCTTCTCGTGACTTAACTGCTGCCTGTGTCTCAGCTCCTCACAGTGAAATGTGTTGAAAGATCAATTACTCTAAGCAGAAAGATGGAGTGGGGGTGGGAGGCGGCTGGCCACATAGAGCGCGGCACCTGGCTGACCCTGTCCACATCCCCCAACAGCCCCACCCTCTGTCTGGCTCTTGCTGAGACCTGGCTCCAAAGGGAAGGTACACTGTCCTGAGACTGGAAACAGTAGAAAGACAGAGAGGCGGAAGAACAAGACATTGAGGAGGGAGGAGGCACAAGAGGAAGACGGAGAGGGAGAAAGTGAACAGCAGGGAACCCTGAGCGCCCCATACAATCCCTCTCCATCTCCTGGATGACTCCCGTCAACTTCTCCCAGAGAAGAAAGGAGGCAGTGGTCTGGGGGGGGAGGGGCCCACAGTGCTGACTACAAGAAGCCAGGCAGGACCTCTGGGGAGAGTGTAGGGTGAGGTCCTGAGATAGGGAACCTCATTCCTGGAGCTCAGGGATGGGCCAGCCTCATACTCTGCAATCCTTGGATCAGTCTACAACATGGAACAGCCGGGCAGGGCGGAGCTCCCAAGAGGCTGGTCTGTCTCCGCAGAGGGTGCTAGCTGGTCCCAGGTGACCCTAGACACCATGTTTTCAACTCTCAAACTCTCGATCTTCTCTCTCTCTCTCTTTCTCTCTCTTTTGAAATAGGGTCTCCCTGTAGCCCCAGCTGACCAGGAACTCACTATGTAGACCAGGCTGGCCTTGAACTCACAGAGATCTGCCTGCCTCTGCCTCCCGAGTGCTGGGATTAAAGGTGTGTGCCTACACGCCTGACACAAAAAGTACAAATCTTAATGGTTCCATTCTCAGGGAGTTATGAAATGTTCCCCAGGCACATGCCTACTTCAGCAATGCTTCACCTGGAAGGAGGGAAGTGGGACATAGGGGAGGATCTTGCAGGTGACACACAACCACGCCTCCTGATCTGGAGTGTGATAGATACATAATGGAAAACCTAAAGGAACAGGCTGTACTGTGTCCCCTGATGGCTGACCATCCCATAACACCTGAAGCTGAGCTCCCACCTGTAGAGTCAGGTGGGGAAGGACGGCCACCTCCTATCATCAGCGCACTGCTGGTGGTAGCCATTGTGAAGCCGAGTCATCAGATGAAAGCAGATCTCAGCTTCGAACTCTGCTAGCCAAGAGACCTAGTTCAGGGAGTCAGCACGGTGTCTGTGTGTACACAGCTTGGGGCTAAGAGAGAGACTGAGGCAGGGCCTGGGAGGATCGGACTGTACCCCCAGATACGCCACTTTGATGTAGGACTATTTTGAGCTACAGCAGGCACCAGAGGCAGCTCACTGCTCTCTAGTGCGTGGGAAAGCAGGGCAGACCTCTCCCTTCAAAAAGAAGAGCCAGGCACAGTGACTCAAGCCTGTAATCCTAGTCCTTAGGAGGCTGAGGTCGGGGGATTGCTTTGAGCATATGCCTGGCTTAGGTACAGAGTGAGAGAAGACACAAATTTGTAAATTTGTACCAGAAAGTAGAAAAGGAACAGAGACTATGCGGTTCTACATAGTAAATCTCAACAACTTCACCTGACCTACACTTCCTCCCCTAGTCCCACAGTTTGCTGACAGGAATCCACCTCCCCTTCGTCTAGCCACTTCTCCACAACTCATTCCCCTTCTTTAGATTGACAGGCAGCCCGAGGTTTAGCACTTGTTTGGAGTTTCACTTATTTTCTGTGTACACCCTGTGCATAAAGAATTTCAGGCCAGACATGGTGGCACACACCTTATTTTTTTTTAATTTTATTTATTCTTTATGTGTATGAATGTACTGTCTGCATGAAGGTCTGTGAACCTGTGTTGTGCAATGCCGCGGAGGTCAGAAGAGGGTGTTGGATTCCCTTGGAACTGGAGTTAGAGACAGCTCTCAGCCGCCCTGTGGGTGCTGGGGATCGAACCCGGGTCCTCTGCAAGAGCAGTCGGAGCTCTTAATCACTAGGCCATCTCTCCAGCTCTGGCACACACCTTTAATCCCAACACTGGGGAGGCAGAGGCAGGCAGATTTCTGTGAGTTCAAGGCCAACTTGGTCTACATAGTAAGTTCCAGGACAGCCGGGGCTACAAGGAGACCCTATCTCAAAAAGACCAAAAAGACAAAACACGGGGCTGGAGAGACGGCTCAGCGGTTAAGAGCGCTGACTGTTCTTGCAGAGGACCTGGATTCAATTCCCAGCACTCACATGGTGGCTAAGAGCCATCTTTAACCCCAGTTCCAGGGGAATCCGACACCCTCTTCTGACCTCCACAGCATTGCATGACACGGGTGCACCAACCGACATGCAGACAGTAGATTCATACACATAAAAAACAAAACAGGGGCTGGAGAGATAGCCTAGCGGTTAAGAGCGCCGACTGCTCTTGCACAGGACCTGGGTTCGATCCCCAGCACCCACATGGCGGCTGAGAACGTCTGTAACTCCAATTCCAGGAGAACTCCAGCTCCAGGGGAATCCGACACCCTCTTCTGACCTCCGTGGCATTGCACGACACGGGTGCACAAACCTGCATGCAGACAGTACATTCGTACACATAGAAAATAAATAAATAATTAAAAAACAAAACAAAACAAAACAAAACAAAACAAAAAGAATGAATTTAAAACATCAGATGAGTGTAGCAGCATACACCTTTAATCCTAGTGTTCAGGAGGCAGAGGCAGGCTGATCTCCGAGTGATCTACATAGGGAAAGAGTTGAAGGCCAGCTGGGGCTATAGAAATACTATGTCTCAAAAAAAGAAAAAAAAAATCAGCTGGCTGTAGTGGTACACACCTAGAACCCTAGTATTCAGGAGGCAGAGGCAGGAGGACTGCAGCAAGTTCAGAAGTTTGAGGCCAGCCTGTTCTACAGAGTTCCAAGCTACACAGGGCTCCACCAAGAGACCTTGTGTATATGGGGGGGGTGTATCAATAAAATTTGTATTTTATACGGGCAGGCATGGTGGCACACCTTTAATCCTAGCACTTGGGGAGACCCTGTCTCAAAACAATTTTTTTTTAAATTTTCTTTCATCAGTTTAATATACAGGCTCCAGGTAGAGGACCTGAGAGAGCAGACAATGTTGTTTCTCCTCTTCCATTCAGGAGGTGCTAGCTTGGTGGTAGAGGGCCTGCCCTACAATGTCAGAGGCCCTAGGTTCAACTCCCAGTGCGTGCTACCTCTCCCCAGAAAGGTCATGCTGTGTCAGGAGCAAGAATGTAGAGAAGATGGGGGGGGGGGAGCAGTTGTTTTCTTCTAATGGAATGTTTGAGCATTTTTCCTCAGGCCCAGTAGGCATGTCCTCCCCCCTGCCCCTGTGACCAGGACCTGGCTGACCAGACAAGGGGAATTCTGGGAGTGTCTACAGCTGAGTTTCCCAGTTCATCAGGAAGCAGGTGAGAGGAGACCTGGGCTACAGGCCTGTCTGTCAGGGAGGTCAGCACCCCTGGGCAAGATGTACACTCAACCAAAATAGATCTTATAATCTATGTGAATGGAAAACTCCCAGCATGCTCCAGGGGCCTTCTGGGGTGCACTCCATGCATTCCTTCAAAAAACACACCAGTTAGCTCCCAGTTAACAAATGGGAAAAAGTGAGGCTGAGAGAGCTTGGAGACTTTTACCAGCCCGACTGGTGCTGGACAGGATCAGGACGCAGACCCAGGATCCTCAGACTCCAGTCTGTCTTCTCACCAAGTTTAAACTCACACTTTGGAACTTAGCCTGGAACCTATAGCCCCCATCTACTTCGGAGGCCGAGGCAGGAGGATTGCTCAAGCCCAGGAGTATGAGGCCAGTCTTGGCAACACAGTGAGAACTTCATGTTCAACAAACAAACTCTTGGGCTCCAAGGCCAGTCAAATAGGCTTACCCCCACCTGCTTCTGAAACCAAAGGTTGGCAATGGATTTGTAGGCAGCGCCTCTCCCCAACCCCTCACTTCACAGCCAGGTCAGCTGCCTCTCTCTACTTCTGGGCAGGGACAGGGCCTGGCTTACGGCAGATGCAGTGTCCCCCAGGAGTTTGCTCAAACAAGAGGTGCAGGGAAAAAGCAGTTCAGTGACAGAGCCGGGAGGCTGAGCATCACTCCTGGCAGGGACTCTGTCTTGTCTGTCACAGTAGCTGGGATGTGGCAACAGGAACCTGGCAGGCCTCACCACATGCCAGAGTGACAGCCACTGCTAAAAACAGCACTCTGGTGGATGGAGAGAGAGGGAGGAGGCCGGGAGCCATGGCTCCTGCTGTGTCTATGGCATTTAAGGGTGGGGCCAGTGAGAAAGAGTCCACGAGTCACAGAGGTGTGGCCGGGAGGCCAGGCCAGCAGCAACACCACTATCATTAGAGCTGCTGAGAAAGGTAGTGGCTTCCGCACAGGAGAAGGCCTGGGGCGTAGCTGTGAGAAGCTCTGAGCCTCCGCCCAGGACTTTTAGACTTCTTTCAGAAGCATGCAGGCATGGTGCAAGCTTTGAGGCCTTTGAGCTGGGCCCGTAAGTGCTCCCAGTCTCCTCAGAGGAATTCAGACCTTCCCTGGCACAGATTCGACTTTCCCATCTGTGATTCATTCGTCCGCTGTGCAATCAATGTGCTCCAACAGCTTCCATGCACCAGGTGCACTGCTGGCTGCCGAGTGAATGACCCAGGTGGGGTCCTGGACCCCCAGAGCCTAGTGGATACAAGTGAGACACGAGAAATGAGAGTGAAGTGTGATGGACTCGACTAGGATATGGGCCAGTGACAGGGTACATAGCAGTGACAGGGTGTGGAGCAGTTAGTTACGGGTGCAGGGCAGTGGAAAGATTAGTATGCTCAGGGAAGGCTTCTCTGAGGAGGCTGACAGGGACCTGACCACGGAGGGAGCCTGTATAAAGGGTAGAGGGACAAGGGTCCTTGGTAGGGGAACAGCAAGGCAAAGGCCCAGGGGACCGGAGTGAATGTAAGTTTGAGGAAGACAGGAAAGGTCAATGTGGCTAAACACTGAGAACCTCCGGAAGGGGCCAGGGTCAAAGGTTCAGGTAAAACTGAAACCCCGTACTACAGGGTATGGGTTAGGGGTGAGGACTTTATTCAAGCAAGATTGTAACAGAGACACAGAGGCTGGGTTGCCAAAGACCCTGACTCTTCCCTGGGGCTCACAGGCGCCCGATGGGAGGCTGAAAGCAAGATAGCGACTAGCATTTCTGCCTTCCTTTGGCATCTGCCTCCTCAGTCTTAAAACTTTGGGTCAGACTCCTGCTCAACCCTGCCCCAGAACATGTTAATCACTCAGAGTGTCAGCCTAAACACAGCAGATACAGGGCTGATTAGCCCTTATTTACCTAACTTATCTTGTCCCTCTTCAAGGCTGAAGGCTCCACGATAAAAATAGCAAAGGAATTTTTGCTTTTACGATGTCTTGTTCCAGACCTCTAGAGTGGCCCCTAAGGAGTCTCCAATCATTGTCCTAACTTGCAGTCCCCTTGAGTCCCACAGTCTTATAGGCAGATGACCTCATGAGGAGACCGCCTCCCAGCAGGAGCCACTGCCCCATGATGGAAACTGAAGCCCCCCCCACCCCCCGACTTAAGCAGAAGCCAGGAGCAAGGGGTAAGGTTGAAGACTCCGAAACCCCCTCCCCAAACAAGAGCTGAGGTAATGATCAGCCAGACCGCTGTGACCAACACTGATTAGCATACCTCTTCCCCGGACTCACTTCTCTACTTAGACTGAAAGCTCGGGGCAGCCTCCCGAAAGAGGCCTGAGATGTTTGCTGTTCCACCTTCCTGTATGGCTGTACTGAGCACAGGCCTTTCCTGCTTTCTACCATGACTTTTCCATTTGGTTTCTGGGGCCAGTGGTCAGACTGTTGGAACTCAGGAGCCTGGCCTGGGACTCTGGTTATAAGAAAACTAGTCACTGGAGGGTCTTAAGAAAGAGAATTCTGAAGCAGGGCAGGAAGACAGGGAAAATTATGGGGACATGGAAAGGAAAGGCACTCCTCTCCAGAGTCTGGTTAACGCTTACCATCCGAGAAGCAAGAATTCCCGCACCATTTGCATTTGCTGTGGAGGCTGCTGGGATAGTGTTAATATTCCTTTCATATACAGACATTCTACGTTAAAACAGCAGTGACTCAGCTTACAGCCTGTCCTTGGGGCTTTGTTCCTTTCTGAAGACATTTTTCTGGGCATCTGAAACAAAGCTGCTAACTGTTGACAATGAAGATAACCCTAGGTTCCTGCTTCTTTGTGATCTTATCAACTGCAGTACTGACATGTACTACTCAGGAGTCATCCTAGGATCTCATTTAGGTTTCTTATCAACCTCTGAAGATCATAGCTTCAAATCTCACTAAAATTCTATATATGACATTGCAAAGACTAGGAAGGGTTCTAGAGAGATGGCTCAGCGGATAAGAGCACTGGCTGCTCTTGTAGAGGAACTGGGTTCGGGTAGAACCCATGTGGTAGCTAATAACTGCCCTTAACCCCAGGTCTAGGAGATACGACACCTCTTCTGGGATCCGAGGGCACTGCATGCACATGGTACACTTACATACATGCAGGCCAAACACTCATAAAATACAAATAAATATAATTTTTAAAATGTTTTTTAAAAAACTATGAAGGCAGCCCGGCGTGGTGGTGCACGCCTTTAATCCCAGCACTCGGGAAGCAGAGGCAGGCGGATCTCTGTGAGTTCAGGCCAGCCTGGTCTACAGAGTGAGTTCCAGGACACCTGGGGCTCTGCCTCCCGAGCGCTGGGATTACAGACGTGCACCACCATGCCCCACTCTAGGAACGCTCTCTTAGAGATGCACACTTATGTTCTCAGGTGTGTCTTTAATTCTAAGCACCTCTCATTCTCTTTGAACCCTCATGGTTAAAATCTATATTAAAATGCCTTGTAATAAGAACATAAACTCTGTTTCATACTGGCTTACCCTGAAATTATTTTCTGTATCAAAGCCACAAATCCCAGTTTGGTCTGAGGTCCCTAAAAGATGATGGGAATTCCTCAGGTTTCTGTGGGCACAGCGGAGCCTCTGTGGCCCTTCACAAGTTCCAGCTCCTGACTTGAGGGTCTGGAAGAAAAATTCTGGCAGTTATATGGAGGATTGATCACACAAAGGTAAGTGTGCTGGCCACGAGTTGGGATGCAGCTTTGGTGCTGCCTGTGTGAGAAGGGCTGGGTGCTGCATGGGTGAGAAGGATGGTGCTGCATGGGTGAGAAGGGCTGGGTGCTGCATGGGTGAGAAGGGCTGGTGCTACATGGGTGAGAAGGATGGTGCTGCATGGGTGAGAAGGCCTGGTGCTACATGGGTGAGAAGGCCTGGTGCTGCATGGGTGAGAAGGGCTGAGTGCTGCATGGGTGAGAAGGATGGTGCTGCATGGGTGAGAAGGATGGTGCTGCATGGGTGAGAAGGCCTGGTGCTGCATGGGTGAGAAGGATGGTGCTGCATGGGTGAGAAGGCCTGGTGCTGCATGGGTGAGAAGGATGGTGCTGCATGGGTGAGAAGGATGGTGCTGCATGGGTGAGACGATGGTGCTGCATTGGTGAGAAGGGCTGGTGCTGCATGGGTGAGAAGCACTGGGTGTTACATGGGTGAGAAGGCCTGGTGGCTCAGGACATATTCTGAAATAAATCTAACAGGCCTTTGTAATGCTCTAGAGGAAGAAGGGAGGGAGAGGGGCAAGAAGGGAAAGTGGAAGGGAAGAGGATGGATTGGTCGATGACAACACGGACCCTTGAGCAGCTAGCAGGGGTTACTGCTCACTAAGATGGTGAGTTTGAAAGCCCCATTCTTGAGGCAAGGGATTGGCTGAACTAAAGGGGCGGTGCCTATCTGTGTTACAGGTGCTTAAATTCCGTCCCTATGGTACCTCAGATTAGCCACCAAAAGACCTAGAGAGAGGTCCCTATTACTAGCCTTGTCTTTCAGCTTTCTCCAAAGAAAGACAGCTACTTCAGCGTCCTCATCTCAGCCCAGCATCTGGCCCAGAGGAGGTAGGGAATGGCTTAGGGACTATTCTAGACTGAAGCAGACTAAAGAAACACGACGGCTGAACATATTGTGTGATTCTGGCTTAGATCTGAGAATGGAAATGCAGGCTGAAGACACATCATTGGGGAAATGTGAAAACAGTTCATGTTAGATAATATGTCCATATTAAATGTCCTGTAGGTGACAAGAGTATTATGGTTGTGTAGGAGGTGGTTGTTGGCCTTAAGGATGGCCAAGAATTTAATAATCAAGGCCAGGCAAGGTGGCACACACCTAGAATCCCAGCACTCAGGAGAAGCCTCAGGAGTTCAAGGTTGTCCTTATTTACCTAGGGAATTTGAGGCTAACCTCAGCTACCAGAGACCTGCCTCAAAAAAAACCAACAAATTTAAAAATCAGCCAGGCGTGGTGGTGCACACCTTTAATCCTAGCACTTGGGAGGTAGAGGCAGGCGGATCTCTGTGAGTTCAAGGCCAGCCTCGTCTACAGAGTGAGTTCCAGGCCATCTGGGCCTACCCCCGTCTCAAAACGACTAAAAAAAAATGTTGGGCTGGAGAGATGGCCTAGTGGTTAAGAGCCCAGACTGCTCTTGCAGAGGCCCCGGGTTCGATCCTCAGCACCCACATGGCAGCTGAGAACCGTCTTTAACTCCTGTTCCAGGGGAATCTGACACCCTCTTCTGACCTCCACGGAATTGCACGACACGGGTGCACAAACCTACATGCAGACAGTACATTCATACACTTAAAAAATAAATAAAATTAAAAAAGAAAGTCTTAAAAAAAGTTAAAAATCAAATCAAACATCACAACCTTTATATTGTCTACTAAAACAAAACAACACAACTAAAACCAAACTACACACAGGCATAGAACGTGAGCAAGTGCAGAGGATGTAAGCACGCCCACATGCCGACGGCTGAGTCCAAATGAGGCATTTGTTCTTTTGCTCTTATTATTTTTCTAAACCTTGAAAAATTTCAAATCAAAAGCCAGAGAAAAATTCCTCTCTTCCCCCTCCCAGCAAGTGGGACCTCTTCTCTCCAACAATCTACACTCTCTTGTAGGTCTGTCTGTGCCGGCTCACTGGATACCAGGAATGTTCCCCTCCTTAATTAAGCATCCACTGCTCTTTCTATCGGGCCTGTGAATGCCTCTAGCCAGTGTATAATCCCAAACCATGGACAGAGGATGTCTTCCAAGCTACAGAAAAAAAAAAAATCAGCCAGGTGTGGTGGTGCACGCCTTTAATCCTAGCACTTGGGAGGCAGAGGCAGGCGGATCTTTGTGAGTTCAAGGCCAGCCTGGTCTACAGAGTGAGTTCCAGGACAGCTGGGGCTAAGCTGCCTGTTTGATTTTTTTTTTTTTTTTTTTTTTTTTTTTTGGTTTTTGGTTTTTTTTCCTATAGCCCCACCTGTCCTGGAACTCACTCTGTAGACCAGGCTGGCCTTGAACTCACAAAATCGGCCTGCCCTCGGCCTCCCAAGTGCTAGGATTAAAGGCGTGCACCACCACACCACCTGGCTGATTTTTTTTTTTCTGTAGCTTGGACAGACATCCTCTGTCCATGGTTTGGGATTATACACTGGCTAGAGGCATTCACACGGCCCGATAGAAAGAGCAGTGGATGCTTAATTAAGGAGGGGAACATTCCTGGTATCCAGTGAGCCGGCACAGACAGACCTACAAGAGAGTGTAGATTGTTGGAGAGAAGAGGTCCCACTTGCTGGGACGGGGGAAGAGAGGAATTTTTCTCTGGCTTTGATTTGAAAATTTTTCAAGGTTTAGAAAAATAAAAGAGCAAAAGACAAAATGCCTCATTTGGACTCAGCCGCGGCATGTGGGCGTGCTTACATCCTCTGCACTTGCTCACGTTCTATGCCGTGTGTAGTTTTGGTTTTAGTTGTGTTGTTTTGTTTATAGTAACAATATAAAGGTTGTGAGAGTTTGATTTGATTTTTAACTTTTTTTAAGACCTTTCTTTTTTCAATTTTTTATTTTATTTTAAGTGTATGAATGTACTGTCGCATGTAGGTTTGTGCACCCGTGTGTGCAATTCCGTGGAGGTCGAAAGAGGGTGTCAGATCCCCTGGAACAGGAGTTACAGACGGTTCTCAGCTGCCATGTGGGTGCTGAGGATCGAACCCGGGGCCTCTGCAAGAGCAGTCTGGGCTCTAACCACTAGGCCATCTCCTCACCCAACATTTTTTTTTTATGAGTCGTTTGAGACGGGGGTAGGCCCAGATGGCCTGGAACTCACTCTGTAGACGCAGGCTGGCCTTGAACGCACAGAGATCCGCCTGCTCTACCTGCCCATGCTAGGATTAAGGTGTGCACCACCACGCTGGCGATTTTTTTTTTTTTTTTTTTTTTTTTGAGGCAGCGTCGCGGTAGCTGAGGTTACCGCCAAATTCCCTAGTAAATAAGGAACCGTGAGCTCCTGAGGCTGTCTCCTGAGTGCTGGGATCTAGGTGTGTGCCACCTTGCCTGGCCTTGATTATTAAATTCTTGGCCATCCTTAAGGCCAACAACCACCTCCTACACAACCATAATACTCTTGTCACCTACAGGACATTTAATATGGAAATATTATCTAACATGAACTGTTTTCACATTTCCCCAATGATGTGTCTTCAGCCTGCATTTCCATTCTCAGATCTAAGCCAGAATCACACAATATGTTCAGCCGTCGTGTTTCTTTAGTCTGCTTCAGTCTAGAATAGTCCCTAAGCCATTCCCTACCTCCTCTGGGCCAGATGCTGGGCTGAGATGAGGACGCTGAAGTAGCTGTCTTTCTTTGGAGAAAGCTGAAAGACAAGGCTAGTAATAGGGACCTCTCTCTAGGTCTTTTGGTGGCTAATCTGAGGTACCATAGGGACGGAATTTAAGCACCTGTAACACAGATAGGCACCGCCCCTTTAGTTCAGCCAATCCCTTGCCTCAAGAATGGGGCTTTCAAACTCACCATCTTAGTGAGCAGTAACCCCTGCTAGCTGCTCAAGGGTCCGTGTTGTCATCGACCAATCCATCCTCTTCCCTTCCACTTTCCCTTCTTGCCTCTCTCCCTCCCTTCTTCCTCTAGAGCATTACAAAGGCCTGTTAGATTTATTTCAGAATATGTCCTGAGCCACCAGGCCTTCTCACCCATGTACACCAGGCCTTCTCACCCATGCAGCACCAGTGCTTCTCACCCATGCAGCACCAGCCCTTCTCACCCATGCAGCACCATCCTTCTCACCCATGCAGCACCATCCTTCTCACCCATGCAGCACCCAGTCGCTTCTCACCCATGCAGCACCAGGCCTTCTCACCCATGCAGCACCATCCCTTCTCACCCATGCAGCACCATCCTTCTCACCCGTGCAGCACCATCCTTCTCACCCATGCAATAGCAGCCCTTCTCACCCTGCAGCACCAGTCCTTCTCACCCATGCAGCACCAGCCCTTCTCACCCATGCAGCACCAGTCCTTCTCACCCATGCAGCACCATCCTTCTCACCCAGTAGCACCAGCCCTTCTCACCCATGCAGCACCACCTTCTCTCACCCATGCAGCACCATCCTTCTCACCCATGCAGCACCATCGTCTCACCCATGCAGCACCATCCTTCTCACCCATGCAGCACCAGGCCTTCTCACCCATGCAGCACCATCCTTCTCACCCATGCAGCACCATCGTCTCACCCATGCAGCACCATCCTTCTCACCCATGCAGCACCATCGTCTCACCCATGCAGCACCTCCTTCTCACCCATGCAGCACCAGTGCCTTCTCACCCATGCAGCACCCATCTTCTCACCCATGCAGCACCCATCTTCTCACCCATGCAGCACCCAGTCTTCTCACCCATGCAGCACCAGTCTCTCACCCATGCAGCACCATCCTTCCCACCCATGCAGCACCATCGTCTCACCCATGCAGCACCATCGTCTCACCCATGCAGCACCATCCTTCTCACCCATGCAGCCCCATCCTTCTCACCCATGCAGCCCATCCTTCTCACCCATGCAGCACCATCTTCTCACCCATGCAGCACCCAGTCGCTTCTCACCCATGCAGCACCATCTTCTCACCCATGCAGCACCAGTGCCTTCTCACCCATGCAGCACCCAGTGCTTCTCACCCATGCAGCAGCCACCTTCTCACCCATGCAGCACCATCCTTCTCACCCATGCAGCACCATCTTCTCACCCGTGCAGCACCATCCTTCTCACCCGTGCAGCACCATCCTTCTCACCCGTGCAGCACCATCCTTCTCACCCGTGCAGCACCATCCTTCTCACCCATGCAGAACAGCCCTTCTCACCCATGCAGCACCATCCTTCTCACCCATGCAGCACCATGCCTTCTCACCCATGCAGCACCATCCTTCTCACCCATGCAGCACCCAGCCCTTCTCACACAGGCAGCACCAAAGCTGCATCCCAACTCGTGGCCAGCACACTTACCTTTGTGTGATCAATCCTCCATATAACTGCCAGAATTTTTCTTCCAGACCCTCAAGTCAGGAGCTGGAACTTGTGAAGGGCCACAGAGGCTCCGCTGTGCCCACAGAAACCTGAGGAATTCCCATCATCTTTTAGGGACCTCAGCAAACTGGGATTTGTGGCTTTGATACAGAAAATAATTTCAGGGTAAGCCAGTATGAACAGAGTTTATGTTCTTATTACAAGGCATTTTATATAGATTTTATTACCATGAGGGTTCAAGAAGAATGAGAGGTGCTTAGAATTAAAGACACACCTGAGAACATAAGTGTGCATCTCTAAGAGAGCGTTCCTAGAGTGGGCATGGTGGTGCACGTCTGTAATCCAAGCGCTCGGGAGGCAGAGCCCCCAGGTGTCCGGGAACTCACTGGTAGACCAGGCTGGCCTGACCACCAGAGATCGCCTGCCTTGCTCTCCGAGTGCTGGGATTAAAAGCTGCACCACCACGCCCCGGGCTGCCTTCATATTTTTAAAAACATTTTAAAAACTTTATTTATTTGTTTTATGTATGTTTTTCTGGTGTTCTGCACTGCGTGTAAGTGTACCATTGCATGCAGTGCCCTCGGATCCCGACAGAGGTGTCGTAAATCTCTAGACCTGGGGTTTACGAGGGCAGTTATTAGCTACCACAGGGTTCTTACCCGAACACAGTTCCTCACAGATCAGCAGGCTCTTATCCGCTGAGCTCTCTCTCAGAACCCTTCCCTATCTTTGCAATGTCATATATAGAATTTTAGTGAGATTTGAAGCTATGATCTTCAGAGGTTGATAAGAAACCTAAATGAGATCCTAGGATGACTCCTGAGTAGTACATGTCAGTACTGCAGTTGATAAGATCACAAAGAAGCAGGAACCTAGGGTTATCTTCATTGTCAACAGTTAGCAGCTTTGTTTCAGATGCCCAGAAAAATGTCTTCAGAAAGGAACAAAGCCCCAAGGACAGGCTGTAAGCTGAGTCACTGCTGTTTTAACGTAGAATGTCTGTATATGAAAGGAATATTAACACTATCCCAGCAGCCTCCACAGCAAATGCAAATGGTGCGGGAATTCTTGCTTCTCGGATGGTAAGCGTTAACCAGACTCTGGAGAGGAGTGCCTTTCCTTTCCATGTCCCCATAATTTTCCCTGTCTTCCGTCGCTCCTGCATTTTTTTTTTTTTTGCGGTCAGAATTCTCTTTTTAAGACCCTCCAGTGACTAGTTTTCTTATAACCAGAGTCCCAGGCCAGGCTCCTGAGTTCCAACAGTCTGACCACTGGCCCCAGAAACCAAATGGAAAAGTCATGGTAGAAAGCAGGAAAGGCCTGTGCTCAGTACAGCCATACAGGAAGGTGGAACAGCAAACATCTCAGGCCTCTTTCGGGAGGCTGCCCCGAGCTTTCAGTCTAAGTAGAGAAGTGAGTCCGGGGAAGAGGTATGCTAATCAGTGTTGGTCACAGCGGTCTGGCTGATCATTACCTCAGCTCTTGTTTGGGGAGGGGGTTTCGGAGTCTTCAACCTTAACCTTGCTCCTGGCTTCTCTTAATCGGGGGTGGGGGGGGCTTCAGTTTCCATCATGGGGCAGTGGCTCCTGCTGGGAGGCGGTCTCCTCATGAGGTCATCTGCCTATAAGACTGTGGGACTCAAGGGGACTGCAAGTTTAGGAATGAATTGGAGACCTCCTAAAGGGGGCCCTCTAGAGTATGGAGACAAGACAAAATCGTAAAGCAAAAATTCCTTTGCTATTTTTATCGTGGAGCCTTCAGCCTTGAAGAGGGACAAGATAAGTTAGGTAAATAAGGGCTAATCAGCCCTGTATCTGCTGTGTTTAGGCTGACACTCTGAGTGATTAACATGTTCTGGGGCAGGGTTGAGCAGGAGTCTGACCCAAAGTTTTAAGACTGAGGAGCAGATGCAAAAGGAAGGCCAGAAATGCTAGTCGCTATCTTGCTTTCAGCCTCCCATCGGGCGCCTGTGAGCCCCAGGGAAGAGTCAGGGTCTTTGGCAACCCAGCCTCTGTGTCTCTGTTACAATCTTGCTTGAATAAAGTCCTCACCCCTAACCCATACCCTGTAGTACGGGGTTTCAGTTTTACCTGAACCTTTGACCCTGGCCCCTTCCGGAGGTTCTCAGTGTTTAGCCACATTGACCTTTCCTGTCTTCCTCAAACTTACATTCACTCCGGTCCCCTGGGCCTTTGCCTTGCTGTTCCCCTACCAAGGACCCTTGTCCCTCTACCCTTTATACAGGCTCCCTCCGTGGTCAGGTCCCTGTCAGCCTCCTCAGAGAAGCCTTCCCTGAGCATACTAATCTTTCCACTGCCCTGCACCCGTAACTAACTGCTCCACACCCTGTCACTGCTATGTACCCTGTCACTGGCCCATATCCTAGTCGAGTCCATCACACTTCACTCTCATTTCTCGTGTCTCACTTGTATCCACTAGGCTCTGGGGGTCCAGGACCCCACCTGGGTCATTCACTCGGCAGCCAGCAGTGCACCTGGTGCATGGAAGCTGTTGGAGCACATTGATTGCACAGCGGACGAATGAATCACAGATGGGAAAGTCGAATCTGTGCCAGGGAAGGTCTGAATTCCTCTGAGGAGACTGGGAGCACTTACGGGCCCAGCTCAAAAGGCCTCAAACAAAGCGTTGCACCATGCCTGCATGCCTTCTTGAAAAGAAGTCTAAAATCCTGGCGAGGCTCAGAGCTTCTCACAAAGCTACGACCCCCGGCCTTCCTCCTGGTGCGGAAGCCCCTACCTTCTCAGCACTCAGGCAGCTCTAATGATAGAGGGGTGTGGCTGCTGGCCCTGGCTCCCCCGGCCACACATCTGTGCTCGTGACTCTTTCCTCACTGGCCCCACCCGTAAATGCCATAGACCACAGGAGCCATCGCTCTCGGCCACACCCCCCTCTCCACATCCCGGGCCCCCCCTCCTCCCTCTCTCTCCATCCACCAGAGTGCTGTTTTTAGCAGTGGCTGTCACTCTGGCATGTGGTGAGCCTGCAGGTTCCCTGTTGCCACATCCAGCTACTTGTGACAGACAAAAGACAGAGTCCCTGCCAGAAGTGATGCTCAGCCGCCCGGTCGGTCCACCTGAAAAACTGCTTTTTTCCCTGCCCTCTTGGTTGAGGCAAACTCCCGGGGGGACAACTGCATCTGCCGTAAGCAGGCCCCCTGTCCCTGCCCAGAAGTGAGAGAGGCAGGCTGACCGGGCGTGTGAAGGGAGGGGTTGGGAGAGGCGCTGCCTACAAATCCATTGCCAACCTTTGGTTTCAGAAGCAGGTGGGGGTAAGCCTATTTGACTGGCCTTGGAGCCCAAGAGTTTGTTTGTTGAACATGAAGTTCTCACTGTGTTGCCAAGACTGGCCTCATACTCCTGGGCTTGAGCAATCCTCCTGCCACTCGGCCTCCGAAGTAAGATGGGGGCTAAGGTTACAAAGGCTAAGTTCCAAAATGGTGAGTTTAAAAAAACTTGGTGAGAAGAAGACTGGAGGTCCTGAGGAATCCTGGGTCTGCGTCCTATCCGTCCACACCAGTCGGGAGGGTAAAAGGTCTCCAAGCTCTCTCAGCCGCACCTTTTTCCCCATTGGTTAACTGGTGCGGCTAACTGGTGTGTTTTTTTTTTGAAGGAAATGCATGGAGTGCACCCCAGAAGGCCCCTGGAGCATGCTGGGAGTTTTCCATTCACATAGATTATAAGATCTATTTTGGTTGAGTGTACATCTTGCCCAGGGGTGCTGACCTCCCTGACAGACAGGCCTGTAGCCCAGGTCTCCTCTCACCTGCTTCCTGATGAACTGGGAAACTCAGCTGTAGACACTCCCAGAATTCCCCTTGTCTGGTCAGCCAGGTCCTGGTCACAGGGGCAGGGGGGAGGACATGCCTACTGGGCCTGAGGAAAAATGCTCAAACATTCCATTAGAAGAAAACACTGCTCCCCCCCCCCCAGTCTTCTCTACATTCTTGCTCCTGACACAGCATGACCTTTCTGGGGAGAGGTAGCACGCACTGGGAGTTAACCTAGGGCCTCTGACATTGTAGGGCAGGCCCTCTACCACCAAGCTAGCACCTCCTGAATGGAAGAGGAGAAACAACATTGTCTGCTCTCTCAGGTCCTCTACCTGGAGCCTGTATATTAAACTGATGAAAGCCAAATTTAAAAAAATTGTTTTGAGACAAGGGTCTCCCCACGTGATAGGATGAAGGTGTGGCCACCCTGCCGGCCGTATCAAATCAATGGTTTATTGATACACCCCCCCCCTCACACAAGGTGCCTCCTTGGGGAGCCACTGTGGTACTTGGAAACTCTGTAGAACAGGCTGGGCCTCAAACTTCTGAACTTGCTGCAGTCCTCCTGCCTCTGCCTCCGGAATACTAGAGTTATAGGGGTGTACCACGAACCAGCTGATTTTTTTTTTTTTCTTTTTTTTGAGACAATAGTATTTCTATAGCCCAGCTGGCCTGGAACTCTCTGGCTGGCCTTGAATTCCTTAACTTCTGATTCTACTGCCTCTGCCTCCTAACACTAGGATTAAAGGTGTATGCTGCTACACTCATCTAAAGGTGTTTAAATTCAAATTCTTTTTGTTTCTTGTTTTGTTTTTTTTTTTGTTTGTTTTTTAATTATGTATTTAATTTTCTATGTGTACGAATGTACTGTCCTGAATGCAGGTTTGTGCAACCCGTGTCCGTGCAATGCACGGAGGTCAGAAGGAGGGGTTGTCGGAGTCCCCGGGAGATGAGTTCTCCTGGAATGGGAGTTACAAGACGGTTCTCCTTCTCGGCCGCCATGGGGGTGATGGGGATCGAACCCAGGTCCCTGTGCAAGAGCAGTCGACGCGCTTAACCGCTAGGCTATCTCGCCAGCCCCTGTTTTGTTTTTTATAGTGTTAATCTACTAACTGTCTGCATGTCGGTTGTGCACCCGTGTCAATGCAATGCTGTGGAGGTCAGAGAGGGGGTCGGATTCCCTGGAACTGGGGTTAAAGAAATGGCTCCTTAGCACCATGTAGATGCTGGAATTGAATCCAGGTCCTCTTGCAAGACAGTCACGCTCTTAACCGATGAGCCGTCTCTCCAGCCACCGCTCTTTTTTGATTTTTTTTTTTTTTTTTTTTTTTTTTTTTTGGTGTTTTCGAGACAGGGTCTCCCTATAGCCCCAGCTGTCCTGGAACTCACTCTGTAGACCAGGCTGCCTTGAACTCACAAGATCCGCCTCCCTCTGCCTCCCAAGTGCTAGGATTAAAGGCGTTGCCGCCACCACACCTGGCTGATTTTTTTTTTTTCGTTAGCTTGGACAGACATCCTTGTCCATGTTTGGGATTATACACTGGCTAGAGGCATTCACAGGCCCGATAGAAAGAGCAGTGGATGCTTAATTAAGGAGGGGAACATTCCTGGTATCCAGTGAGCCGGCACAGAACAGACCTACAAGAGAGTGTGATTGTTGGAGAGAAGAGGTCCCACTTGCTGGGGAGGGGGAAAGAGAGGAATTTTTCTCTGCTTTTGATTTGAAATTTTCAAGGTTTAGAAAAAATAATGAGACAAAAGAACAAATGCCTCATTTGGACTCAGCCGTCGGCATGTGGGCGTGCTTACATCCCTTGCACTTGCTCACGTTCTTTTCCTGCTGTGTGTGTTTGGTTTTAGTTTGTGTTGTTTTGTTTTAGTAACAATATAAAAAATGTGTGTGATGTTTGATTGATTTGTTTGAACTTTTTTTAAGACTTTTTTTTTCAATTTTATTTATTTTTTAAGTGTATGAATGTAATGTCTGAATGAGGTTTGTGCACCATGTCGTGCAATTCCGTGTGGAGGTGCGAGAATCGAGGGGTTGTCGATTCCCCCTGGAACAGGAGTTACAGACGGTTCTCAGCTGCCATGTGGGTGCTGGAATCAAACGGGGGCCTCTGCAAAGAGCAGTCTGGGCTCATTAACCACTAGGCCTCCATCTCCTCCAACATTTTTTTTTAGTCGTTTTGAGACGGGGGTAGGGCCAGATGGGCTGGAAAAACTCACTCTGTAGACGGGCTGGCCTTGAACTCACAGGATCCGCCTGCCTCTACCTGCCCAATGCTAGGATTAAAGGTGTGTGCACCACCACGCCTGGCCTGATTTTTTAAATTTGTTGGTTTTTTTTTTGAGGTACAAGGTCTTGGTAGTGAGGTTAGCCTCAAAATTCCCTAGGTAAAATAGGGACAACCTTGAACTCCTGATGGCTTCTCCTGAGTGCTTGGATCTAGGTTGTGTGCACCTTGGCTGGCCTTGATTATAATCTCGGCCATCCTTAAGGCAAAACCACCTCCTACACAACCATAATACTCTTGTCACCTACAGGACCTTTAATATGGACATATTATCTAACATGAACTGTTTTCACATTCCCCAATGATGTGTCTAGCTCGCATTTCCATTCTCAGATCTAAGCCAGAATCACACAATATGTTCAGCCGTCGTGTTTCTTTAGTCTGCTTCAGTCTAGAATAGTCCCTAAGCCATTCCCTACCTCCTCTGGGCCAGATGCTGGGCTGAGATGAGGACGCTGAAGTAGCTGTCTTTCTTTGGAGAAAGCTGAAAGACAAGGCTAGTAATAGGGACCTCTCTCTAGGTCTTTTGGTGGCTAATCTGAGGTACCATAGGGACGGAATTTAAGCACCTGTAACACAGATAGGCACCGCCCCTTTAGTTCAGCCAATCCCTTGCCTCAAGAATGGGGCTTTCAAACTCACCATCTTAGTGAGCAGTAACCCTGCTAGTGCTAAGGGTCCGTGTTGTCATCGAAAATCCATCCTTCCTTCACTTTCCCTTCTTCCCCCTCTCCCTCCCTTCTTCTCCTAGAGCATTACAAAGGCCTGTTAGATTTATTTCAGAATATGCCCGAGCCACCAGCCTTCTCAACCATGTAACACCAGTGATTCTCACTCAATGCACATAGCCTTCGCCACATGAGCACATCGTCCACCATGCAGCACCATCCTTCTCAACATGGCAGGCACATACGCGCACCATTGCAGAACCACGAGTCACCATGCAGCACCAGGCCCTTCTTCACCCATGCAGCACCAGGTCCTATTCTCCAATGCAGCACTCATTCTGCATCCATGCAGCAACCAGCCCGTTCACCCATGCAGCACTCAGGCCCTTCTCAACCATGCAGCACCAGGCCTCTCCTACCATGTAGCACCAGGCCCTTCTCACCCATGCAGCACCATCCTTCTCACCATGTAGCACAGCCCTTCTCACCCATGCAGCACCCAGCCTTCTCACCCATGCAGCAACATCCTTCTCATCACCATGCCATGCAGCACATCCTTCTTACCCATGCAGCACCACGGCTTCTACCCATGCCGACCAGTGCTCACCTCATTCACAAATTGAGGGCGGCGCCCTTCTCACCATGCAGCACCATCGTCTCACCCATGCAGCACCATCCTTCTACCCATGCAGCACCATATCCTTCACCCCATGCAGCCCCATCCTCTCACCATGAAGCAGGCCTTCTACCGGCAGACCATCCTTCTCACCCATGCATCACATGTCTCACAACAATGCGACTTCCTTTCACACCATGACAGCACAATGTCTAACCCATGCAGCCATCTTCACTACACAGGGGGCAAAGACATTAGTATCAACCAGGAAACCCAGCACCAGCGGGACACCCATGCAGAAACCATCCGGGAGAAACGCAACAAACAACAGAACCTTTAACAAATTCGCCAGACCATACCGCTATAACAAAAGGCAGCACACAGGTATCACCATAGGAAGAAAACTCCTTCATCAACCATGTGTAAGATAAAGCAGGCAGGCTAACCAATGAGCACATCCTGATCAAACATGCAGCACCAACGGGGGAGCACACACATGAAGTGAACAAATGCGCTCAAAAAGCAGGCCAAAAGAACGATCAAAGGCTAGAACCAAAGACCTGCTAAAACGTCGAAGCAAAGCAGGCGCAAAAACGGCAAGAGAAGCACGGCGAGCAACGTGGAGACTCTCCCTTCTCCCCCGCCGCCCCCCNAGCTATGCCAGGCATTAGCCATTTTCAAGGGTCGAGACTCTTGCTCCCTGGCCAGCCTCTCCTGCTATACTTGGAGCCAAGCACTCACCGGAACTGGCCAGTCCACAGCCTAGTGCAGCCCTGGCTTTGTGGAATTGCTCAGAGGACTTCAAAACACAGAGGCCCGTTCTTTCTAGTCAAGCATCCAGCCAGGGCGCAGAGACTGTAGCACCCAGGCCGTTCCAACAGGCCTCAAAGCTTGAGGGCCTCTGCTTTAGACACTGGGTTTGCATTAGAATTACCAAGGTGGCTTAAAAGAAAAAAAGATGACTCATTACATTAGAATCCTCATGAGGTGAGACCCAGGTGCCTATATTTGTTTTGTTTTGATTTTTGTTTTTTTTAATTTTTAAAAAATTTTATTTATTTCTGTATGTGTATCAATGTACTGTCTGCATGCAGGTCTGTGCACCCGTCTCGCGCAATGCCGCGGAGGTCAGAAGAGGGTGTCGGATTCCCCTGGAACTGGAGTTCTCCTGGAATTGGAGTTTCAGACGGTTCTCGGCTGCCATGTGGGTGCTGGGGATCGAACCCCGGTCCTCTGCAAGAGCGGTTGGCGCTCTTAACTGCTAGGTCATCTCTCCAGCCCCTTGTTTTGATTTTTGATAGCTCCTTCCAGATTCCAATGTGGAGCCAGGCCCGGGAAGCCCTGGTTTAGGCTGTGCTGTGTCTGACAGGTAGCCTCTTCCCTGCTGTGCTGTGCTTTCACACATGTGGGCTGTTTGCCCACAGGTGCCTGTGCTAGAAATTCAGTTACTTACTGATAAAGGAACTGCCAGGTAGAAATGGCTGGTTCACAGGAGAAAAGGAGACCAGAGTAAGCACTATGTGTGAGGATTGCCCTCCCCCATGCTCTGCCATCCAAGTGCTGAAGTAAGATCTCAGAATTAGGTGTGAACCTGGTTTAAAAAAAAAACAAAACAAAAATCTCCCTCTGCCCAGCTCAGGAAAGATGGGACCACTCCCAATAGCTGGTGTCAGTTGTAAAGATGCCCGGGGCACCTGAGCATCAGTGTGGGGCTGTCCTGTCCAGGAGGGGTGCCTCAGGCCAGCTCTGCTCAGACTTCCAGGGGATGGTTAGAGCTGGAGGTAGGGGCTGGAGGGAGAAGCAGCCAAGGGGGAGGGAAGGAACAAAAAGGGCTTCCACACCTCTGCTGCTTCTGTCCAGCCGCCTGAAGCTCAATCAGAGTTTGCTTATTACCTCCCAAAGATATGAGCTGAGGATCCTTATTCCTCCTCTAGAAGCCCTGGACCTTAGGATAAAACCAGGCTTTTTGTTTTGAGGAAGCACGAATGCAAACATGGAAAACAAGACAGTGACACATAGCCCATTAGCGAAAATGATTTCCTTTTGGTCAAGAGGATGCAATTGCCAGGCATGGGTGATATAATACTACAGTTTCAGGCCTAAACAGCAGAGGCAGGTGGATCTCAGTGAGTTCAAGGCCAAGAGGGCGTCAGATTCCCCTGGAACTGGAGTTCTCCTGGAATTGGAGTTTCAGACGGTTCTTGGCCGCCATGTGGGTGCTGGGGATCGAACCCGGGTCCTCTGTAAGAGCGGTCGGCGCTCTTAACCGCTAGGCCATCTCTCCAGCCCATTGTTTGTTTGTTTTTAAAGGATGAAATTTCTAGCCTGGGTGAAGACCTAACATTCCAAGCTACACCCAAAACATGAAAGAGTTAATTCAGTTGTCCTGGTCAATCAACTGGCAAGGGACCGACCTTCAGGAGGCTAGATCATCTTGAACCACCATAAAGAGAGAGGCTGAATAATTATCCTTTAAAAAGAGATAAAGTATTTTTCCTTCCCAGAATTCCTACCCCTTTGTGCAGTTCCCATGAGCCACCATGAGTTTTGGTTGGGTCAGCCCACCTTTCTGAGTCCTGACTCTGAAAGTTACAACTTTTTCTTTTTTTTTTTTCCTTTCTGTCTCTTTCTGGCCAGAACCCAAGTGTTTTTTTTGTTTTTTGTTTTTTTTCCTGGTACTGTGGGCTTCTTTCTCTAAAGCTTGCCTCTTCATCATGTGGCTGCTTGTCCTCAACGTGGCTGACCTCCACGTCGGCTTAACTCATGCCAGGGCTTTTCCTGTTCTTTCCTTCTTTCCTCTGTTCTTCCCCTCTGGGCAGCTCCTGAAATTGCCTGCCCTGAGGTTTTTCTTTTAAACTAGTAAAACTGTCTTTGAATGAACTTTGGCTTTGCTTGACTTTCAAACAAAATTTCTTGCCTTAATTATTTTTATTTTATGTGTTTGAATATTTTGCCTGCATGAAAGTTAGTGCACTAGATGCATGTAATGTCTGCAGGGATCAGAAGAAGGTGTTAGATACCCTGGAACTGGAGTTATGAACAGTTGTTAGCCACCATGTGGGTGCTGAGAACCAAACCCAGGTCCTCTGCAAGAGCAGCGAATGCTCTGAAACACTGAGCCATCTCTCCAGCCCCCTGTCTTTTAATTCTTTAATCAGAAAAGAAAATGAACCTGTTCATACACCCCCTAGGCAGCATCAGTGGGGACCACATGGAGGTGGGAAGGACTAAGAATGGCTCCTCCTGAGCCATGACACTCCCATTGCCATGCATGCAAGCAAGGTGCCACCCACAACCTCTGCAGCTCAGCAGAGCCCCAGTACTGTTCCTCAGAAAAAACAATTTTAGAATTTAAAAGTGCCATTGTCATATGCGGTCTTAGAAACCTTTCAGGATGGATGAGGTGACGTGATAGAGGTCTTGGATCTCTAGGACAGACGCTGGGGGATCTGTAGCTCTCTCAGGCCAGTTCTAGAAAGAATCTCGGGGCATAGATGGGGTTTGAGAAAGCCTTCTCTGAATACAAGATGAAGGAATTTGGGGCTCAAGATGAAGTCCAGGTCCCCAGCAAGCCCAATTTGTTTTTGCCATTGTGTGTATTGGGGATAGAACTGAATCTCCTCCCTCCCTCCCTCCCTCCCTCCCTCTCTCCCTTCCTTCCTGTCTTTCTTTCATTCATTGGTCTTTTTGAGACAGGGTCTCCCTCTAGTCCCAGATGGCCTGGAACTTGCTATGTAGACCAGGCTGGCCTTGAACTTACAGAGATCTGCCTGCCTCTG
Source organism: Rhizomys pruinosus (assembly GCA_009823505.1). Taxonomy (NCBI): domain Eukaryota; kingdom Metazoa; phylum Chordata; class Mammalia; order Rodentia; family Spalacidae; genus Rhizomys; species Rhizomys pruinosus. Next base: position 1,153,560 of record VZQC01007772.1, on the reverse strand, counting down.
CCTCCCGAGTGTTAGGATTAAAGGTGTGTGTACCACCACACCCAGGTATTTTGTTTCTTGAAACAGGATTTCACTATGTATCTCTGGATAGCCTGGAACTCACTTTCTAGACCAGGCTGGCCTTGAACTCACAGAGATGCACTTGCTTCTGCCCAAGTGTTGGGAGTAAAGGTGTCCACTACCATGCCCAGCAAGAAAAAACCTCTCTCTTTTTTTTTGGTCTATTTGAGACAGGGTCTCCCTTTAGTCCCAGCTGGCCTGGAGCTCATTATTTAGACCAGGTTGGCCTTGAACTCACAGAGATCTGCCTGCCTCTGCCTCCTGAGTGCTGGGATCAAAGGTATGTGCCACCACCCCCAGCAAGAAAAAAACTCCTTTTTTTTTTTTGGTTTTTTTCAAGACAGGGTCTCCCTGTAGCTCTCGCTGTCCTGGAACTCGCTATGTAGACCAGGCTGACCTTGAACTCACAAAGATCCCCCTGCCTCTGCCTCCTGAGTGCTAGGATTAAACGCATGCGCCACCACGCCCAGCAGAAGAACTCTTAATGACCAAAAAAAGAGTCCAATATTATTAAAATACAAAAGTCTTTGACTTGAGAAATAAGAAATACCAACACCAAAAAGGTGACAAGACTAACACACTCCAGGGACCAGTGAGATGGTTCAATGGTAAAGGCACTTGCTGCTAAGCCTCAAGATCATACCCTAGTCCCACATAGTAGAAGGAGAGAACTGACTCTTCAATGCTGTCTTCTGATGTCCCCACTCATGATATAGCAAGTGTGTCCTGCACACACATACACACAACATAAATAAGCGTTAAAGGGACTGGAGAGATGGCCTAGCGGTTAAGAGCACCGACTGCTCTTACAGAGGACTCAGGTTCGATCCCCAGCACCCAAGTGGCAGCTGAGAACCGTCTTTAACTCCAGTTCCAGGGGAATCTGATGCCCTCTTCTGACCTCCGCGGCATTGCACGACATGGGTGCACGGACCTACATGCAGACAGTACATTCATACACATAAATAAATAATAAATAAAATAAAAAAATAAGCGTTAAAAAAAACAAAACAACATTAAAGCACTGGGCCTGGTGGCACAAACCTTTAATCCCAGCACTCGGGAGGCAGAGGCAGGTGGATCTCTGTGAGTTCAAGCTCAGCCTGGTCTACATAGCAAGCTCTAGGCCAGCTGGGACTAAAGGGAGACCCTGCCTCAGAAAGACCAAAATACAAAAACATTTAAAAACCCTGGAACCTGACACTATTCCAGTGAGCTTCCCAGAAAGGAACATGTTTTAATACTTTGCATCCTTTAAATAGTTTCAACTTATGACAGCTATAGTTAGACCTCCCCAGCGTTGGGTCCTGCAGTATATTCAACCAACCATGCAACCATGAATGGGGGTTAGGGGGAAGCTGGGGGAGTAGCTCAGTTGGACCCATGCTTAGTACATGCAAGGCCCTGGGTTCAAGGTGATCCCCAGTATCAAACCCCAACAGCAAAAAGACTAATGAAAAGACATCTGCATTGCACATGCACAGCCTTGTTTCCTTGTCATGACCTCCTAAACAATGTACTGCAGGGAGTACTTACATAGCATTTGGCTTGTATTAGGTATTATAAGGAATCTAGAGATGATTTCCGGGACACGAGATGTGCATAGGTCATATGCAAATACGGTGTCATTTTCTGCAAGATGATTGAGCACACCCAGAGTTCACTGTCCTTGGAGGTTCTGGAATCAATCTAGGGGCTGGCTAAGTCATTCCTGCCATCATAGTATGGCTATAGATAAGATGTAAATAAATGGGAGTGCTTGTGTTCCAATAAAACTATAAAAACTGGTTGTTAGACTGTAGTGATGCTATAGCAATAATGGCTACTGTGGGGAGAGAATCAACTACAAGGATGATTATTATATTGCTTTTGTTAATTCTCAAATTGTGTTAAAATATGTGTCGGGGGCTGGAGAGATGGCCTAGCAGTTAAGAGTGCCGACCGCTCTTGCAGAGGACCCGGGTTCGATCCCCAGCACCCACATGGTGGCTGAGAACCATCTATAACTCCAATTCCAGGAGAACTCCAGTTCCAGGGGAATCCGAGACCCTCCTCTGACCTCCACGGCATTGCATGACACAGGTGCACAAACCTACATGCAGACAGTACATTCATACACATACAAAAATAAATAAAAATTTAAAAAACCTTGTAAAATATATGTGTCAACAATAAGCAATAATGAGTTTTCCTCAGTGGTGACTAGTGAGAAGGGAGGACATGGAGGGGAGACTCAGGTGCACTGGTGAAGTGCAGGTTTGGTGACAGAGGAGCAAACAATATCCATGGATTATATGGTCTTTGGTACAACTGGTAAGATATAATTGGTATAGCCGCCTTGGCAGAAAATTTTGCCTGCATCTATTAAAGGCAAAAAAATAGAACAGCCTATTAAATAATTTTAAAATGGATTGGTGGCTCATATCTGTAATCTTAGCACTTGGAAAGTTGAGGCAGAAGGAAGAGAGGCCAGCCTGGGCTACGTAATGAACTCTGAAACAGCCGTGGCTACAGAATGAGAGGCTGTCTCAAAGCAACAATAGCAACACAAATCTATTTTCAAATAAAATCTGCACCCTCTTTTCTATAGTAATTCCATTCTCAGTATCTAATCCTCTTGGATGCTTGCAGAAGCAGGATGCAGGTCCTGCCCTGGTGTGGAGGAGAGGATCTTGTCAGGGCCGGGCCACCCCGAGAGAACCTGGTGTCACTATCATCTCACGGCGCACGTGGAGACACTTGGAGAGTAGAGTTGAAGCAGTGACTGAGGCGAGCCCAGGCCCCCAGGAAACTGGGTGCAGCTCCACCTCCAGGGTGGGGCAGAGGGCACCTGCAGAAGGGAATGCCTGAGGAGATCCTCAAAGTAGGCAGCTCATGACAGTCAGCAGGCTGAAGAACTGCTGGCCCAGGAAAAAGACAAACCGCTACAAAGACCCAGAAGCAAGACAGAACACAACCTTCTCAGAAAGTCGGGAGAGGTGGGCTGGAGAGAAGGGTCGGTGGTGAAGAGGACTTGTGTTCAAATACGAGGGCTGGCGGTCTTCAGATCTCCGATCCCAGCCCCCATGTAGCAGACTAGCTGTGATCTTACCACACTTGTAACCCCAACACTGAAGGGCCAACTCGAGCTCTGGGTACAGGGAGGGATTCTGCCTCAAATGAATAACAGGGGGATGACAGAGGGGCAGCACTATGTCTCCCTTTCACTTCCATCATGCACAGGTGCATCCATGCCCACACATGTGTGCACACATCTCACACATGCATGTATGCACAAGGTGCATCCATGCCCATGCATGTGTGCATATGTCTCACACACACATCCACAATCAAATAAAATTAACTTTGATAGAATAGGAGAGATTTAGTGCCCCAGTTTGGGAGTGTGAGAAACACTGTGGTGAGAAGCAGGTGGGACCTGATGTCATTCCAGGCAAGGAAGGTCACAGAAAGGGGTGGCATAGTCTGAATAGATCCTTAGGAAGGTCCCTGTGGCTGTGGGCTGGGGTTTTAGAGAGAAAAAGGCAGGGATCTAGGAGGATGCTGGGTAGGTGGTGGCCATGATAAAAGGGAGTTTTAGAGGGGTTGGAGAGATGGCTCAGTGGTTAAGAGCACTGGCTGCTCTTGCAGAAGACCTGGATTCAAACCTCAGCACCCACATGGTGGCGAACAACTGTCTGTAACTCCAGTTCCAGGAAATCTACCACCCTCTTCTGTCTTCTTCAGGCATTGCACTACATGGACATGCTTGCATATATGCAGACAATACACGCATACATATAAAATAAAAATAAACCAAAAATAAAGTAAAAAGGGGGGTTATAGAGTGCATAAGGAGCAAAGGACTGGAGCTGGCAGCATGAGGGCACCACAGGTGACTCTCTGGTTTGGCCTTAGGTAAATGATAACACCAGATTCTGACACGGCAGGCACACTGGAGGAGCAGGCGGCCTGGTGCCCTTCTTGGTTGATGGGCTGGCTCCCTGGAAATAGTAGGCAGATGATCCAGCACCCCAAATCTCATAGTGCTGTGGGTCAAGTTTCATGTCACTGCCTGCCGAGGGGTGACTACAGCCCCTGGCCAGTGTCCCCTGGCCTTTGCAGCCCGTGGGTTCATGTCTCTCCAGCTCTCCTCACTGTGCGGAGTGGTGGGCTGCACAGAAGCGACGCCAGCTGGCAGTCCCTGGAGCAGCTGGGCTCAGGAGGGACTTGGCCTGCGACACTATTCCTAGACACCTTCTGGGCATCCTTTGACCAGACTAGCATTATCTGGATTAAGAAACTCTGCAGCCTGACTGATGGCCAGGACTGCCAAGCCGTCAGTGACGTTTCCCCTGGCAGGCATCGAAGGCTCTGAGGATACAGGCTGGGCAACATTCGGACCTGGAACTACACAGGCATCAATTACCCGGAATAGACTTGTCCAAGCCAAAGACCCTATTTAGTGCCCACGCCGGAGCTCTTCGCCAGGGAAAGGGGCAGATGGAAGGTGCCCACCCTGAAGCCAACGGGAGAGCACTTCCCTTTCTCAGTGAGTCTACAAGGGGTGATGCTGAAGGTCTTGCCCACACCCTGAAGGGTTCACCTCCCTCCACTAAGGGTACTTGGCTGCATTCCTGCCATCCTCTCAGTATGCCATCCTCTACCTCCCAGGCCGATCCTCAGATGTGTATTCCCTGGGGACACACAGGAAACCCATAGGATCTGGGTGACTTTTGGTCTTGGTCTCAGGCTGACCTCTAGGGGACATTTGGGACACAGCAAGGTGCTGAGGGCTGGGCCCACAGCATTGGAATCTGTGCCCCGCTGCCCCCCTCAGCTCCTGCCTTTGAAGGTCCTGAGCCAGAGCTGGGCTGAGGATTCGGTATGTGCATGCGCATGCGCAGCTGGCTGGCTGGCCGGCCTTGGAATGTTCCCCTTTCCCTCTCCCCCCACTTCATGACACTCAGGAGTCCACAAAAGGGAACTAGCCCAGGTCCACCAAACTGCCCTGCTAAGAACAAACAAGACTGCCCACCATGTCCACCTGGCCTAGGGCCCGTCCTGCATGGTGGACATAGGAAGTTTGCCTGGGACAGGCTTAAAACCAAAAGCCTCAAACACCGTAGAGAGTCCCATGGGAAACAAGGGGAGTGCTGGGTGCTGAGGTGGCCCAGCCTGGGTTTCCGCCTCCCTAGAACCCTAGGTTTCTCAACCATATTGCCTTACAGAACACTCCCTCTTAGGCCAAGTCCTCCAACTTCATTTCTTTGCTCCACGTGCCAGCTTTTCTAGCATGGATGGGGCGGCATCGGTGCCAGGAAAGCAGCTGGAGCCATAGCGCGCCCCTGCTCCTGGGTACTCCTGCAGGTATCCCTGGCCTCACGCTCCTCTGTCCTCCAGCTTTTCAGCACAGGCTCCATTTTGACGTGATGTGAAACACTGGAACCAAGTGTAAATGGGATAAAGAGGCACTGGGGACTCCCATCACTGGTCTGTCTTCTCCGTCAATCAGAACTAGACCTGTACGGACACCCTTGCTTTGTAGCCGAGGAACCTGACCCTCTGGGATGTTGAGGGGGAACTTGTTGAGGCTGTATGGCTGGTCAGTGGCCAAAGTGAGGTACACACTTCATTTTGGTTGAGGGCACAGCCTCCGCAAGGGCCAAGAGACTCCCGAGCCACTCATCGTCTGCCCCCTAGGGAGGGTCCTCTGTCCTGGTTCTGGTTGTTGGTCCACACAGCCACACACGTTAACCTCATACGCACTGGGCCCATGGGGCAGGCTGAGTCCTAACTGTTGCCCCTGCACATGCCTGGGTAATTGGAGCCATCCCTAAAGGCTCTCATGTTGAACAGAGCACGCTGAGACTGGGCCACCTGACTCCTACCGTGGCCCCATACCTGCTGCGAGTTTGATCTCTGGCCACCTTCAAACTTCTAAATAAAACTTGTAGGAGGCCACTGGTATGGGTGAAACTCCTGCACTAGGTATAGCAGATGAAACCAAAACAGGCTTGTTCATGATGAAGTTTCATGTCACCAAGCCCCAAACCAAGTTGCTATGTGATCTTCCCAGAAATCAGAAGAGATAACTACCTAAATACCTAAATGGGACAATTTTAACTGACATAATAAGGAAGTACCCTGTGCCTTAACCCTTGCAAAAAAGCAACCTGATGCTAATCAAACAGCTTCTTTTCTATTCTATTTCCTTATTCCTGCTTTACAGAACTCTGTTCTGCTACTGCCCGGGGAAGCTCTTGAGAGCAAATAAAAGTCAGTTTGACCTGCTGACCTGTGTGTTAGACCTGTTGTCTATGTGGCAGATCCCTGAGAAGACAGAGAGGGAAGGGAACAGGGTTTACTTTGGCTCTTGTTGGAGAGGTCTCAATCTAAAGGCATCTGTGTTCATTGCCTTGGGCCTGAGGGGAGGAGGGGAGGCAGAACACCATGGTGGTAGGAGTGTGTGGCCAAGGCTGCTCACTTCCTGATGGTCAGGAAGGGAGAAGGAAGGGAGGAGGGAGGGAGGAAGGAGGGAAGAGGGAGGGAGGAGGGAGGGAGGAGGAAGGGAAGAGGAAGGGAAGAGGAAGGGAGGAGGAAGGGAAGAGGAAGGGAGTTGGAAGGGAGGAGGAAGGGAGGAGGAAGGGAAGAGGAAGGGAGGAGGAAGGGAGGAGGAAGGGAAGAGGAAGGGAGGAGGAAGGGAAGAGGAAGGGGGGAGGAAGGGAAGAGGAAGGGGGGAAGAAGGGAGGTAGGGTTCGAGGGAGAGGGATGTGCTAGTGGGTTTCTTCTTTCTTCCCCTTTTATTCCCGCCTGTGGATGGTGCTGTCCACATATTCAGGAAGACCGTCTCCCTTCAGTTAATCCTTTCTGAAAGCACCCTCATAGACACACCCAGAAGCCCCCTTTACTAAACCTAGGTGCTTCTCAATCCAGTCAAGTCGACAAGATCAATCATCACCATCTAGGTAACACTCTACCACTGGCCTCATCCCAGCCTAATCATCACAGTCTCTAAGTTTGATGCAACTTTGTGTTTTGACAGAGCTTTGGTCCTTCCCAACACCATCAGCTTGACCATGCCCAGCCTGACAGCCTGGCATGGGCTTCATCCCTCCTAGTCCTGCCCACAGACTCCGGCTTGGACTCACCACACCACCTAGAAATTTCCAAAGATCATGAACAGGAACAATTGCTAAAGTGGTCCTAGGCTACTTTCAGATGTAAAACATACTCATTTGTGAGGGAAAGGGGACCCGAATGAGGCACTACGCAGAAGGAAAGAGGTTTGGGAGCTGACTTGGGTGAAAACCCAAAGAACCCTCATCTAAGCAGAAGATTCCCTGGACTGTCGATAGGGAACCTTACATGGTTCTCTGTAGCATGAAGCTCTGAATGGAAAAACAGTTCAAAGCTTTATAACAAACACACTGTTGGGTAACGAAGCAAGAACAACTATGGCATAATAATATAGACATACTTGTGTGCACATGTATGCACATGAGTATGTGTGTGTGAATGAATATGCCTGTGTAACATGCGTGCACTTTTGTGTACACATATGTGAATGCGTGTGCATGTATGTGGGTGCGTGGAGGGGGAGTGTGTGTTGATGCCAGGAAACTAGAAAGATCCTCAGGAGAGGGGAAAACAAGCTTTAACGGAAGGAAAGAGAGCACATTTGATATGACCGTTTAAGGGGACATGGAGTGGAAGAGTTTAAGTGGGGAGGGGGGGCAGGGAGATTGGGGAGACAAAGCATAGGGTCACCCAATGCCAACGATGTATGAAAATGCACAATAAAATAGAATTAGAAAAAACTGGTACTATTTGCTCCTTACTTCTGGCACAGGGCTCCTGAATCTTTGGTATTTTCTTATAGGAATGACATTTACTCCTAGTCACTTCCTTTTGACCACACAGTGTTTATGCTAATGAGGTCATTTGAGGAGGAACCTCTGGGTAGCTGCAGGATAGAGCTGGCCAGGGAAAGAGCACACCTGGCACTTCCAGCCCCTCCCAGCCCCCACCTCCAGGGGGAAGAGGAGGCTAGAACCTGAATTATGAAATCACATTTTTATTTATTTTGGGTTGTGCATGTGTCACAGTGCACTAGTGTCAGTGAGAGGATATCCTGTGAGAGTCAGTTCTCTCCTTCCACCATGTGGGGCCTGGGGACGAAACTTGGGTCCTCAGGGTAGCAAGCGACTTTACCCACTGAGTCATCTCACAGACCCCTGAGTTATGAGACTGTTGAATGACCAGATCTGGGGAGCTTCGGGGAGGTGAACATGTTGGTGCATTGGCAAGCAGTGCCCGTAGATGGAGTCGATACACATGAAGCCTACCGTTTTATGTTAATCATAATTGTGTATAATGCATAATTGTAGGTATAATGCCCTAAGTTGTAGTGAATTACTAAATTGGGGGAGAAGAGGGAGCCTCAACATTTACAGCTGACCAGGCAGAGCTGGAGCTGATGTCTGAAGTGACTACTGAGAATGCCAGACACTGTGTGGGCAAAAACCAGTCAGGGATCTATCTGCTCAGATATGACAGAACAGGAGGAAAGGAAGACAGCTCAGGCCCTGCCCACCTGACCTCTTATCCGTCATCCCTCTCTGGGTCTGTCTGTCCCCAGCACCAGCAAGGAAGAGGAAGGTGCTGTGAGGACCCAGCTCTTCTTCCTCTGCTGTGGCTACCCAAGGTGCCTCACTGCACCTATTCCAAAAGCTATGTCTTCTCTTGTTTTGAGACCATTGTGATCGGTAGCCTTGACTGGCCTGGCACTTGCCCAGGCTGGCCTTCAACCTATAGCAATCTTCCTGCTTCAGATTCCCTAGTGTTAGGAATAGAGCACGTGCTGCCGTGCCCGGTACACCCAAAGCTATTGATTGACTTCGATGCAGAGGGCCATCAGCAGGAAGGCCTAGTCCATCCAGACACAGCAGAAGCCAAGCAGAGACGCGGGAACTCCAAAACCATGACCTTACCTGCTCCACACAATCTGGGATTTCCGGAGCACATGGTGGGCTCCCTGAGTTCTCCACAGACAGCACATCCTTCAGCAGCTCCTCGCACCCTGTAGACAGACAGGCAAGACAGACAGACAGACAGAGAAGGGTCAGAGCCTTAGCCTGCATGGCTTCTTTGCTTCTGAATAATGGGCCTTAGAGGGAAGGACTGGAGGATGCAGGAGACACAACTGACCATGCAAAGGGAGGGGCAAAGATGCCTGGCTGTGTGTGGCTGGTTCAGGGAACTCGAGGGGCTCTGTGCTGCCTCCAGCCCCCCACCTCACATTTCTTTGCCCCTCATATCTGCTGAGGAATTCTTGCAACCTTCCCACTTGCCAGAACTTGGAGGAAGCTGCAGAGAAGACTTCCACCCTGACTGCACAGACGGGTACACCTGGCTTTCTGGGCCACACTGGGGAGGAGGAGGACCAGCAAGGCCCGGAAGACGGGGCCGGAGCCATTTCTCAGGACAAGGAACAGTTTTTTTTTTGTTTGTTTGTTTGTTTTTTTTTTAATTTTATTTTTATTTTTTTTTAAATTAGTTTTTATTGATGCTTTGTGCATTTCATACATTTTTCCAATTCAGTTCAGGCTTATTTCCCTTTCCCTCCCCCCCACCCCCACCCCATCCCAGATCATGCATTCTGCCATAACTGTCCTGCATCTTTCTCTCATTTTTTTTTTTCATTTTTAGCTATAAGTGATAATCCATGAGTACAAGCATCCTTCATGCAAAACCTATCTGCAGGCTGTTGTGCCCAAACACCTACAGCCCCACCATCCAGTGGGGGGTGACAGGTTGTTTGTTCAATCAAGTTGATCAAATGAGTGTCCAGATTACATTGCTGTAGTTTCACCATTCACCCCAATCGCAGCCCTTACATTCTACCACGCCCCCTCTTCCGCAGGTTGTTCCCTAGGCTTAGAAAAGGGGCACAGGTGGATGAGAGGTAAAACAGTCCACTCTCTCTGGAGCTGTTGACTTGGACTCTGGTCAATTCTGGCTGTTTCCTTTCATGGGCTGACAGTTTGTCCAGGAATAACCTTTCGATCCTGGCCTGGCGCGTTATCAAGGAACAGTTTTTTTAAACTGTCCTTTGAATGTGAGAAAAAGAGAAAGAGGGATTTTATCTTGTCCCTTTAAAAGGAATGGGGGATGGGGCTGGAGAGATGGCCTAGCAGTTAAGAGCACCGACTGCTCTTGCAGAGGACCCAGGTTCGATCCCCAGCATCCACATGGCGGCTGAGAACCATCTTTAATTCCAGTTCCAGGGGAATCCGACACCCTCTTCTGACCTCTGTGGCATTGCACGACACGGGTGCACAAACCTACATGCAGACAGTACATTCATACACATAAAAAAATAAAAAAATAAAAGGAATGTGGGATGGATGAAAAGAGGGAATTAGGAAGGGCTTAGAGGACAGAGGGCAGTTAGTAAATAGGAGGGCCTAGGAGTTGAGAGACAGCAGCCAGCTCTATCCAGCTGTACCCAGAACTCTATTTATTTATTTATTTATTTATTTATTTATTTATTTAATTTATTTATTTATGTCTTTTTGAGACAGGGTCTCCCTGCAGCCCCACCTGGCCTGGAAATCACTATGTAGACCAGAGATCTGCCTGCCTCTGCCTCTTGAGTGCTGGGATTAAAGGCATGGGTCACCCTCTTTGTCTCTCATTGCTGATGACTGAGTCCAGAACTTTGTACTTGTTAGGCAAGTTCTCCACCACTGAGTAAATCCCCCAAACCACCTCTCCCTGACTATGTTTAAGGCTCCAAGTCCATCACATGTCCTGAGAAACTCCTGGATGTGGTCATTCCAGAGGGAGAAAGAGGAGCAGGGGAGAAAGCTGAGGGGAGCCATTCTCCAGAGAGGACAGATATGGGAGGAACAGAGAGGACCATTCCCTGCTCTGGGCATCCCTGAGCCTGGGGTGGAAGGCGGTGGCAGAGGTGCACAGAGACCTACAGCTCTACACATTGTCCACAGCTGGGGCAGCTGTGGATGCCCAAGACCATCTCTCTCAGTCTCCATAGATTACTAGGAACAGAATCCACTCTGGGCTCTAGAACCCCCCCCCCCAGGGGCTTCCCATTTGGTGCCCAAGTTATGCTGACCTTCTAGCTGAACAGGACACCCCCCCCAGCTGGACAGGATTCTAAGGTGGACAGGACCAGAGGACCTCACCTTTCATGGCGAACACCCCTCGGCAAAAATCCTTGAAGTTGATTCTCCCCAGGTCGTTGGGGTCCAAACACTTTACGAGCTTTTCCACCTGCGAGAAGGAAAGAGGACAGGTGTGAGGGCCCAGGACATTGGGGTGCAGAGGTGGAATGGAGGGGAGTGTCTCACTATGCCAGAAGGATACCAGTGTTCCTAATTTAGTTTTTTCCCTGGAATCACGTTATTCCCTTCAGTTTAAGATTCCAGTGAAGAAAAGCAGACAGTGTGGCTCTTCCAAGTCTGGGCACCATCCTGCCAAGCTTCTCTATGCCTAGCCCCAGAGACAGGACACTGACGGCCAACACTCTGCTACCAGGCTGCTTGCTTTGGAGATAGGGTCTAGCAATGTAGTCCAGGCTGGCCTGGATTCTCTATGCTTCCCTAACAGCCTCCAAAGTGCTGGGATTACAGATATGCACAACCACGCCTGGCTATGAAAATTTGTTTATTTTTATTTATTTATTTGAGACAGGGTTTCAATCTGGCTAGCCTCAAAGTTTCTATATAGCCAAGGATAACCTCGAATTTACAATTCTCTGTCTCCACCTCTAGAATGCTGGGATTGCAGATGCGTACCACCATGTTTATTTTATTTATTTATTTATTTATTTATTTATTTATTTATTTATTTTTTGGTCTTTTCGAGACAGGGTCTCCCTGTAGTCCCAGCTGTCCTGGAACTCACTCTGTAGACCAGACTGGCCTTGAACTCACAAAGATCTGCCTGCCTCTGCCTCCCAAGTGCTAGGATTAAAGGTGTGCGCCACCACGCCCGGCTCTTTTTTTTTTTACCTTTTTTAAAAATTTTATTTCTGTATGTGTATGAATGTACTGTCTGCATGCAAGTTTGTGCACCCGTGTCGTGCAATGCCTCGGAGGTCAGAAGAGGGTGTCGGATTCCCCTGGAACTGGAGTTCTCCTGGAATTGGAGTTTCAGACGATTCTCGGCCACCATGTGGGTGCTGGGGATCGAACCCGGGTCCTCTGTAAGAGCAGTCAGCGCTCTTAACTGCTAGGCCATCTCTCCAGCCCCATTCTTTCATTTTTTTATGTGTATGAATGTACTGTCCGCATGCAGGTTTGTGCACCTCTGTCATGCAATGCCAAGGAGTTCAGAAGAGGGTCTTGGATTCCCCTGGAACTGGATTTCTCCTGGAATTGGAGTTACAGACAGTTCTTAGCCACCATGTGGGTGCTGGGGATCGAACCCGGGCTCTCTGCAAGAGCAGTCAGTGCTCTTAACCACTAGGCTATCTCTCCAGCCCCTTTTTTGGTCTTTTTGAGACAGTGTTTCCCTGTAGCCCCAGCTGGCCTGGAACTCACTATGTAGACCAGGCTGGTCTTTAACTCACAGAGATCTGCCTGCTTCTGCCTCCCAAGTGCTGGGATTACAGGCATGCACCACCACTCCCGGCTACATTTCAGCTTCTAGACATTTCTTTCTGAAGCCTACTTCTAAATCAGCCTGCACCTTACCAGCACCTTCTCCACAACATTCATTCATTCATTAACGAGTGACTGCTGTCTCCTACTTGTCTGACTCTGGCTGGGGCTGATGGTGATAGCTGCTGCTAGTTACACATGGTCACAGGTACACACATATGCCAAGTCACACATATACACATTCCCCTTGTTAGGCACCCTCCCTCGGGTAATCATCAACACTACCTATAGCAGAGCAGGGCCAGAATTGTTATAGAGTGTTATCTTTTGAGCCTAACAGCCATCATCTCCAGCAGAGATGCTGTGACTAATTTCAAGAGACCCCCAAGATCAGGTCTGTTGACCGTTGACATTTCCTCACAGGAGGGGATGTGGGAGCTTCATTGATCTTTACCTGAGATTCCAGCCTCTTCCTCCTATAACGCCCAGCCCACTGTGTGTAATTCTCCCCAAACTATATGTGGTCCCCTGGCCTCAGGACACGCTAGAGTGTATTCTGGAAGGAGAAGTGAATGAGATGGGGAGGCATCATCCAAGCTGGAGTAAGACTTTTTGATGGTGAAACTGTTTTGAGTTCCCTCACAGTCCCGTAAGAAATCCCTCACCCATGCTCTGTAAGTAAGCCCAATAAGCTTGCTGGTTCCCCAAGTCAGACTCTAGTGGAATCATGCCTTGGTGTGCCATTGGTGCCCGGTCTGAGGGCAGTGGGGGACAGGTGTTTGTTTATATCTTTCCCAGGAAAAGCTTCACACAACGAGGATAAGCTCTTTCCAGAACTCTCTCCAGCTGGGCTGCAGATGACAGGAATGAGAGCACTCTGGGAAGGCAGACCCAGCATGCAGAATAGGGATCTCTGTCACAGGCAGGCCTGCCCTCCCTCCCACACTGCCTGTCACATGCAAGAAAGTGCAGGGAGCTGAGCAGATCCATCTGCTCCCAGACTGTTTTTCCTGCACATCCACAAGACACTTGCCCTGCCTGGCAGTTGCAACAGGCATCTGAAGCCCTGGCCACTGTGGTAGCCCAGCATTAAGGGCTCTTCCCAGTGGGCTTCAGAAGATGAGCCAATTACCTAATTATATGGCAAACTGAGCAATGTCATTGTGATCTGAAAACAACTGTGCTCTTATATTGTGAATCCCTTAAAATATAATAAAAAAATAAAAAAATAAAAAGAAAAGAAAATTTAAAATAAAAAAAAGATGAGCAGCGAGCAGAGCCCCCACCACAACCACTGTCCCACATGTGGTGACCGTGTTTGTCCCTCTACTTCAGTTGGTCTTGCTTTTCCACTCTGCTGTGGGTCTGGGGCTGAGGGATGACTGAGGGGCTGTGCATGTCTTCTTCGAGACGCTCCTGAACCTGCTGAACCATCCTTTGTATCTACACATCCCCAACTCTGAGAGTAAAATGCCGTGACAGAGGTTCAGCCCACGCACTGTCCACAGCTGGCACAGGTGTGGAAGCCCAAGACCCTTTCCCCAATCCCCCATGGGGCTGTAGAATTTCAGGTAAGAGGGAAGGAGGCTTTTTGCTAGCTGGAGTCTGGTCAGAACCTCCTCAGCACTGCAGCTGTCACCCCCCCCCCCCGCCACAAGCCTCTGACATTGCCAGTGGGGGGGGGGATGACGTGGCTTCTAAGAATAGTAATGCCTGGGTGCCACCTGCAGGCTCTGGGGGAGCTCACCCACAGCCCCAGCTGGCCGTCCTCATCTCTTCCTCCCATCTCCTCCCTGACATAGTGAGTCTGTGAATGCAGGCAAGGCCTGGACACCCTGCATTCCCCAGCCTCTAAGACCTCCACCTCCTAGCCCTCCCCAAGGTCCGCGGCTATGCCTTAATCATCTTTGGTACAAGTCAAAGACATTTGTCCCAGGGTGTTGAGTGACTAAAGAAGGTCCCCATCCTTGCATACACTGAGAGACAGTGGGATTCAGTAATCCATGGACTAGAAGTATTTAATCTCAGGGCTGGAGAGATGGCTCAGTGGTTAAGAGCGCTGACTGCTCTTGCAGAGGACCCAAGTTTGATTCCCAGCACCCACATGGCAGCTGAGAACCGTCTTTAACTCCAGTTCCAGGGGAATCTGACACCCTCTTCTGACCTCCTCGGCACTGCACAACACAGTTGCACCAACCTACATGCAGACAATACACTCATACACATAAAAAAAATAATGAATAAATAAAATTAAAAATAAATACAGATTGGAACTCCTTCAAAAAAAAAAAGAACAGAGTGAGTTCCAGGACAGCTGGGGCTACAGGGAGACCCTGCCTCGAAAAGACCAAAAATAAAAAAAAAATTAAAAAAAAAGAAGTCTTTGATCTCTATGTCCCTGATGATGAGTAGGGGCTGGGGACATTGCAGAATCAGGATGCCCATCCCCTGCCTCCTAGAAAGCCAGCACAGAACATGTGGGGGCCTAAGGATGTCTGAAGACAAACAGATAGATGTGAGTAATCCCACAGAGATGTGGTCTAGGCTGCAGATGGGGGCTCAGGATGGCCGTGACCTCCCTTCTCCACAGCTATCTCATGAGGCTCTTGAGAGTGGTGGTACCAGAGTGCTACATGTACACTACAGGTCATCCCTGTAGAAAGCAGTGTGATTAGCACATTCTTATGTCACATATGGTTAGTATCCATGAAGACCACAACAGTAGGTCCAATGGCTATTTGAAGAAGGCTCTAGCAGTGTGTTATATAGGGAGGGATGAATATTCCTTGGTAGAACCGTGAGGGCTCACATGAGCCACGGTATGACCAAGTGCTCATTTCATAACAGCTATCTAAACAGATGCTAGCAGAGTCTAGCAGAGTTCCCCCACCATATTACAGTTGAGGAAACTGAGGTACAGAGAACTTAAGACATTTAGACCAAGTCACTGGCAGTGGTAGTTCCTGAACCAGGTCTGGCTGACCCTAGAGAACCAGTGGTTGCTCTCTACTGCCTTCCTGCCCTCTGGAAGGTGGGTGGTCTCTCCTGGGCCAGAGTCAGGCTCTCACCTGTGAATGCATTAAGCACTGAGTCAACTCCCCTCTACCCCATGTATGAGAACGGCTCTGAGCTGGAGGCAGTGTAAGGCCCTGGGTTCTACCCCTGACATGGGGCGATCAAGTATTTGAGGCAAGTCTAGGCTACAGGAAAGATCCTGTCTCAAAAAAACAAACAACAGTAAAAGCCAAACACACAAAACCCTCCAAGCACAATGAAGGAGCTTTGAGATGCCTGACTTTGACAGTGGTGATCTGCAGCACAGCTGGGGATGCACTCATTCTGCTCTCCCAGCAAGAAAGCCAAGTCCCAGGAAGCAGAAGGGGCTTGCTCAAGGTCATCGAGCAGGTACAGATGATGACCACTCTTGGCTATCGGTCTGCAAGCCATGTGTGGCCACTGCACAGTCCTGGGGGATCCCCAGCTCCCCTGAGAAGACATACCCAGGCCTGGCAGGGAGCCGCAGGAACAGCCGGTGCCTGCACAGCTGGACCATCAGCTTGCTGCCAGGGGAACTGGTGGTTTCGCTGTCAGTAAAATCTCGATCTTTCCTTTTTGGGGCCAATTACTGGGCTTCCCCTTCTTTTGCTTTTCTTTCAGGCTGGTTTTCTCTAGTCATCCCCCAGGGTCACATCTCTAGCTCCGACTGAAGGATGCTGCGATGCTGCGGGCCTCACTGTGCAGTTTTCCACCTGCTTACTGGCACGATCCTCTCTGAGCCCAGCTGCTCTCCCATCCCTCCCTTATGCCAGCTCTGCAAACCAGCTGACTGATTCCAAGGAGCTCCTTGCTTCCTGAGGCCTCAGCTGCCTCCTTGAACAAGGGAGATAAGTGGGCTTAGCTTGCTGTGGCTCTCGGCACCTTGAGGTGCTGAGTCAATATTAGCCATTCCTATTAGTAATCAAAGCAAATGGAGAGTTCTGTTCAAGCACTCTACATATCGATTTATTTCAGCCTCACTAGTCCTGAGCTATGAATATGATTAGTATTCCCATTTTACAGGTGAGGAAACACAGAACGTTCAGGCATCCATGGTTAAGGTCACATAGCTACAAGGAGGCAGCTGAGCTTAGGCAATGCTCAGTAATTAATTCTACTGGAATAATTATGATCACTATTGTTCTTATTTTATGTTTGGGGGCTTGCTCCGACCAGAGAATGAACAGATCCGTCTTCTGCCTACTTTTCATGTTGGAAAACTGGCATCAGTTCAGGGAACCCTTGCTTGAGAATTTGAATATTAGAATTAGGAAAAATTAGATGTTGTACTGCTAAAATAAAGGTTGCCAGCTAGCATCCCAGGCAGACTGCAGACAGAAGCAAAATCTGTTACTGAGATCCCAACATTAAAATTCTGGGAAGTAAGGAAGGTGTGGTGGCACTGTAAGGTCCAGCAGGAGGACCAGGAGGTCCAGCCCAGTCTACATGGGGAGACCCATCTCAAGGAAAACAAATCCCCAAACGCAAATAAAACCAACCAGAGAAGCCTGCTGGCTCTGGAAGAGCTGGGGCACGCGCCTAGCAGCCTGTCCCTTACACTGACTACAGCTGAACACCCGCACGGAAGACATGAGGAGACTCCGCCAAGAGAACGGAGGAAAAACAAAAACTGAATGTTCGGATTTATTTTTTCCTTTCCATATTTCTATGCAGCAACTGTGAAGAAAATGCCCCCCAAAGAAACCCTCTTTCTGACGCAAAGCTGGAGCGGGGCTCTTCTGAGACAAATGAAATGCAAAAGAAATGTCCTGGTTGTGTCGTTCCCTCTTCCCTGTCTGTCTCTGTTTCTCCTCTTCCAAGCCCCTTCCCCACAAGGCAAGCCCAGGTCCCAAACCTGAGCGGTAGCAGCAGCCACACAATCATGGAGGAGGGACCCAGCACTGTGACAGTGGAGTGATGGGGTAGAGTAGTGGGAGGATCTTTCCAGAAAGCAAAACAAGGAAAAGCAGCCTCAGATCTGGAGAGGGCAGGAACAGGAGAAGGCAAAGAGGAGTTTAGGGCTGGAAACCCATGCGGTGTGGTTGAGTCCTGAGTCCTGCCCTGAGCAGCCTGCACATCAAACAGACATTCAGAACTGGCCGTGCACTGAGGAGTGAAGTAGGTTGGCCCCGAATGTGAATCCTTGGGGTGGCTCTGAATAGCTTGGCAAAAGCTTTGAAAACTGAATTAGCTCTAAGCACAGCTTACAGAACGGACGAGCCAGGGTGTGAGGCTTCGATCTAACTGGATTAATTCCACAATTAAAAACAAGCACAATAGACATTCCTCAAAGAACTTAAATGTCCAGGACACATGGGCTGGAGAGATGGCCTAGCACTTATGAGTGTTTGCTTCCCAGCACCGACATGAGGCAGCTCACAACAGCCTGTAACTCCAGCTTTAGAGGATCTGATGCCCTTTTCTGTCTTCTATGGGCATATGCAGTCCTGCCTCTACACACACACACACACACACACACACACACTCACACACACGTGCGCACACAAGAACACATAGTTAATAATAAAAAATAAATATTAAGAAATGTCCAGCCGGGCGTGGTGGTGCACACCTTTAATCCTAGCACTTGGGAGGCAGAGGCAGGTGGATCTTTGTGAGTTCAAGACCAGCCTGATCTACAGAGTGAGTTTTCCAGGACAGCTGGGGCTATAGGGAGACCCTGTCTCAAAAAGACCAAAAAAGAATAAGACTTGGTACTGCTTTTGCCAAGGATCCAAGTTCAGTTCCCAACACGCACATCAGATAGCTCACATCATAAAATTTGATGCCCTTTTCTGGCCTCTGGACACCTGTACTCCGGGGTACCTACCCCCCTGACACGCATACATGTTAACTTAAAGACTAAAATCTTTTTAAATTTCACTTGTGTTTCATCAAGCATGATTATATTAAATGATTTTTTTAAAGTATACCCCAAATTTAATCTCCAGCACCAAAATTAAATAACAACATTTTGTTGAGGAATAACACCTGGGTCATCTTGGGGTCAGTATCTGTTTTTTGATCATTGTTTCCACTTTATATTGTTATTAGCTTTCCCTGTTTCTATATTAAATACCTTCAAATTGTGCCCTGGACATTTCTTTTTTTCTTTTTTCTTTTTTTTTTTTTTTTTTTTTTTTTTTTTTTTTTTTTNTGGTTTTCTTGGTCTCTGCTGTCAAGTAAAATTCGGATCTCCTTTGGGGCCATATTACTGGGTTCCCCTTCTTTTGCTTTTCTTTCAGGCTGGTTTTCTCTAGTCATCCCCCAGGGTCACATCTCTAGCTCCGACTGAAGGATGCTGCGATGCTGCGGGCCTCACTGTGCAGTTTTCCACCTGCTTACTGGCACGATCCTCTCTGAGCCCAGCTGCTCTCCCATCCCTCCCTTATGCCAGCTCTGCAAACCAGCTGACTGATTCCAAGGAGCTCCTTGCTTCCTGAGGCCTCAGCTGCCTCCTTGAACAAGGGAGATAAGTGGGCTTAGCTTGCTGTGGCTCTCGGCACCTTGAGGTGCTGAGTCAATATTAGCCATTCCTATTAGTAATCAAAGCAAATGGAGAGTTCTGTTCAAGCACTCTACATATCGATTTATTTCAGCCTCACTAGTCGAGCAATGAATATGATTAGTTTTCCCATTTTAACAGGTGAGGGAAACAGAACGTTCAGGCATCCATGGTTAAGGTCACATAGCTACAAGGAGGCAGCTGAGCTTAGGCAATGCTCAGTAATTAATTCTACTGGAATAATTATGATCACTATTGTTCTTATTTTATGTTTGGGGGCTTGCTCCGACCAGAGAATGAACAGATCCGTCTTCTGCCTACTTTTCATGTTGGAAAACTGGCATCAGTTCAGGGAGCGGAAAAAAACCCCCCTTTTGCTTGAAATTTGAATATTAGAATTTAAGGAAAAAATTAATGTTTGCTACATGCTAAAATAAAGGTTGCTCAGCTAGCATCCCAGGCAGACTGCAGACAGAAGCAAAATCTGTTACTGAGATCCCAACATTAAAATTCTGGGAAGTAAGGAAGGTGTGGTGGCACTGTAAGGTCCAGCAGGAGGACCAGGAGGTCCAGCCCAGTCTACATGGGGAGACCCATCTCAAGGAAAACAAATCCCCCAAACGCAAATAAAACCAACCAGAGAAGCCTGCTGGCTCTGGAAGAGCTGGGGCACGCGCCTAGCAGCCTGTCCCTTACACTGACTACAGCTGAACACCCGCACGGAAGACATGAGGAGACTCCGCCAAGAGAACGGAGGAAAAACAAAAACTGAATGTTCGGATTTATTTTTTCCTTTCCATATTTCTATGCAGCAACTGTGAAGAAAATGCCCCCCAAAGAAACCCTCTTTCTGACGCAAAGCTGGAGCGGGGCTCTTCTGAGACAAAATTGGAAAATGCAAAAGAACTGCCTGGTTGTGTCGTCCCTCTATCCCATGATCGTCTCTGGTTTCTTCCTCTTTCCAAGCCCCTTCCCACAAGGCAAGCCCAGGGTCCCCAAACCGAGCGAGGTAGCAGCAGCCACACATCTGGAGGAGGGACCCAGCCACTGTGACAAGTTAGGTTGGAGTGATGGGGTAGGTAAGTGGGGATCTTTCCAGAAAGCAAAACAAGGAAAAGCAGCCTCAGATCTGGAGAGGGCAGGAACAGGAGAAGGCAAAGAGGAGTTTAGGGCTGGAAACCCATGCGGTGTGGTTGAGTCCTGAGTCCTGCCCTGAGCAGCCTGCACATCAAACAGACATTCAGAACTGGCCGTGCACTGAGGAGTGAAGTAGGTTGGCCCCGAATGTGAATCCTTGGGGTGGCTCTGAATAGCTTGGCAAAAGCTTTGAAAACTGAATTAGCTCTAAGCACAGCTTACAGAACGGACGAGCCAGGGTGTGTAGAGGCTTCGATCTCAACTGGTTAAATTCCACAATTAAAACAAAGCACAATAGACATTCCTCAAAGAACTTAAATGTCCAGGACAACATGGGCTGGAGGAGGTATTTGGGGCCTAGCACTATAGAGTGTTTGCTTGCCAGCAACGACATTGAGGCAGCATCACACAGCCTGTAAACTCCAGGCTTTAGAGGGATTGATGCCCTTTCTGTCTTCTGTGGGCGATATGCGTCCTGCTCTACACACATCTACACACACACACACACACAACACACACACACACAACTCACACACACTGTGTGCACACAAGAACCACATATTAATAATAAAAATAATATTAAGAAATGATAACCAGCCGGGCGTTTTGGTTGTGTGCACACCTTTATCTATCACTTGGAGGGCAGAGGCAGGTGGATCTTTGTGGTTCAAAGCCAACCTGATCTAAATAGTGACAAGGCAGTCCAGGAAGGCTGGGGCTATAGGGAGAACCCTGTCTCAAAAAGACAAAAAAAAAAAAAAAAAAAAAAAAAAAAAAAAAAAAAAGAAAAAAGAAAACAAAAGACAAATGTCCAGGGAAATTTGAGGTATTTAATATAGAAACAGGGAAAGCTAATAACAATATAAAGTGGAAACAATGATCAAAAAACAGATACTGACCCCAAGATGACCCAGGTGTTATTCCTCAACAAAATGTTGTTATTTAATTTTTTGGGTCTGGAATTAATTTGGTTATACTTAAAAAAATCATTTAATGAAAAAGAGAAAGAATTAAAAAATAAAAAAATTTTTTAAAAAAGATATTTAGTCTTTTAACATTAACATGTATGCGTGTCAGGGGGGTAGGTACCCCGGAGTACAGGTGTCCAGCCCAGAAGGGCATCAATTTATGATAGTGAGCTATTTATGTTGCGTGATTGGGAACTGAACTTTTGGATCCTTGGCAAAAGGCAGTACAATTTTTCTTTTTTTTTTTTTTTAAGGCAGGGCCTCCTCTGCAGGTTACCATCTGGACCTGGAACTCACTATATAGGCCAGGCTGGCCTTAATCTCACAGAGATTCACCTGCCTCTGCCTCCCAAGTGCTGGAATTAAAGGTATATACTACCACACCAGGTCTCAGGTGGACATTTTTTAAATAAATGGAAATAAATTCTCAACATAAAAGAATAAGCTATACAAATGAATTAAATGAAAATTTAGAATTTAAAAAATGCCTGACATAAAAAATAAAAAACAGGGCTGGAGAGATGGCCTAGCGGGTAAGAGCACCGACGCTCTTGCAGAGGACCCGGGTTCGATCCCCAGCACCCACATGGCGGCTGAGAACCGTCTGTAACTCCAATTCCAGGAGAACTCCAGCTCCAGGGGAATCCGAGACCCTCTTCTGACCTCCGCGGCATTGCACGACACGGGTGCACAGACCTGCATGCAGACAGTACATTCATACACATGCAAAGAAAAATAATAAAATAAAAATAAATAAAAAAAAATAAAAAACACTCCATGGTTGGAATTAGTAGCAAGATGGAGACAACAACCACAAAAAAACCAAATTTAACAAAAAGTGATAAAATTTAGCAATTATCTGGAAATTTTTAATCTTTAGCCCTAGGCATAGTAGCACATGCCTTTAATCTCAGCATTCAAAAGGCATAGGCAGGCAGATCTCTATGAAGTCGAGGCCAGTGAGTTCCAGGTCAGCTGGGGGTACAGGGAGACTCAAACAAACAAACATATAATAACATTTCATCAAAGAAGCTTCTTTTTGTAACAGATGGAGAGTACTGGTCAAAACATAGATAGGTGTCTGTGAGAGGCTTAACCCTAAGTGACATCCTCAATGCAACCTCTGCACATAGGATGAATGCATCTCTCACCTCTCACCAGGGAAGTCTCCTTAAGCAGCAGATGGTGCTTAACACAGAAACCCACAATTGTGTGCAGAGAAGAGGATGCAGAGTTCTTAACCCTGAATAGGACACCTATTCCAAACCTCTGCTCCCAAGGCTCAGGGATCAGCGCACAAAGACTGAAGAACCAGAGAGGGGACTGGGTAACCAAAAGGAAACAGCATTCATATGTCAGTAAACATGAACTCACAGCAGCGGTGACAGTATGCCTAGGTCCCATGGAAACTCAAGCCAGACAGAATCCCAGCACAGACGTGAGAAAGTGGGAAATAAAACAAACATAAAACAAAACAAAAACCCCAAACCTAAGGAACTTTTGGTAATTGATGGTGCTAGGAGGCTGAAAGACAGCATCCTACAAGGATGGGGCTCTTGGAGGGCCCAGTGGATGGCCCCATACTGAAGGACAGATCAGACTCTATAGGCATTGTTAAATATATGAGAGTACATTAAATCAGGCAAGGGGGAATGGGGAGGTATGGATAGGGGAGGGATCTAAATACCATTAACTATATTGTACAAAACCCACAAAATTCAATAAAAATAAAATTAATAAATAATAACATGAAATAAAAAGAAAATCAATGTACTCTAAAAATGATTAGAGGGGCTAGCAAGACGGCTCAGTGGATAAAGGCGTCCACTGATGGAAGGAGAGAACCAACTCCTGCGAGTTGTCCTCTGATAATCATGCATGAGCCTATACACATGCACACAAAATAAACACAACAAAACATTTAAAAAATAAAAATGATTACAAATGACAAAATTACCATGATAAAAAAAAACTCTTCCACCCACCACCCCCACCACCACCACCACCACCACCACCACCACTTTCTCCCCCCCCCTAAAAAACCAAAAAAAAAAAAAAAAAAAAAAAACTCTAGCAAAGTAGGAATAAATGGAGATCTCTTTATTCTCCTGTTCTAGAGAAATGAAATCTTACTTTCACACAGACAAACTGCACAAATGTTTACAGCAGCTTTATACTCTTGGTAGATTAACCAGGCTCCAGCCAACGGACCACACTGAAGAACATTATTTGGGGACACATATTCGACTCTCTCTATATATAAAACTGGGTGGGGGCAGATTTAAATACTATCAAATTATACTGTATGAAAACACAAAAATTTCAAGAAAAAAAACTCCTTCAGGACTGAGGAAATGGCTCGGTGGATAAGAATGCTTACTCTGCAGACATAAGGACCTCAGTTCCAATTCTCAGCATGCACATAAAAAGTAGGGCATTGCTGTGTGTGCTGGGAGGTGGCAGAGACAGACAGACCCCAGAGTTTACAGGCCAGCCAGCTAGCTGGCCAAAAAGGTGAGCTTCAGGTTCAGTGAGGGACCCTAACTCAAGGCCTTCAGGTTCAGTGAGGGACCTTAAGTCAGGCTTCAGGTTCAGTGAGGGACCCTAACTCAAGGCTCAGGTTCAGTTAGGGACCACTAACTCAAGAACTTCAGGTTCAGTGAGGGACCCTAACTCTAGGAAATAAATGTGAGAAGTGATAGAGGAAGACACAGGTCCTCTTTTGCCTCCACAGGCAACACACATGGAGAAGACACAGGCAATGCATGCATACTCACACTCATGTGTCACACATATACAAACCATACACACATACATAACAACAGTAGAAAAAGGCGAGGCAGGGCGGGAGAGATGACTCAGTGGTTTAAGGAGCACTGGCTGCTCTACAGAGGAACTGAGTTTATTCCCAGCACCCACATAGGCAGCTAAGAAGCCATCTTAGCAGGGCGTGGTTGGCGCATGCCTTTAATCCTAGCACTCCAGAAGGCAGAGGCAGGCGGAATCTCTGTGAGTTCCAGCCTGGTTAAAAAAAACAAAGAAAGAAAAAGAGAGAGAGAAGATGAGAGAGAGAGAGAGAGAGAGAGAGAGAGAGGAATAAGGAAGGAAGGAAGGAAGGAAAAGAACAATAGAATGTTTAGTTACCATGTGAACTTGTTATGTAGAAATAAGACGATAGACCATAAGGCAGATTGTGTTAGATACCAAGGGTAAAGAAAGGGGGGATTGTGAATGGGAAGTGGAGATGAATAATCCTGCGGTCTAATTATGTAGTGGGTGATGGAGCTTACAAGGCGAGCAGTTGAAACACCCTGGCTTAAGAAACAACGCCCACTGACTCTGGCATGGTAGTGCAATGCCTTCATCCCAGCAGGGTGGGAGCCCGAGGCAAGGCAGGCATGATCTCTGTGGTAGTTTCAATACCAAGCCTCGATTCTTACCAGAGTGAGCTTCTTCTGTCTAAAAAATACCAAAAAAAAAAAAAAAAAAAAAAAGAAAAGAAGACCAAGTCGAGTGTAAGAATGGTGAGGTTTCAGACAGCTGGGCTAACAGGGAGACCTGTCTCGAGAAAGAACCAAAAAAAAAAAAAAAAATAGACAAAAATGTGAGAGAGCCAGGAAGGTTTTGAGTCTGCCTGCACAGACCAGAAGTTAGATGTACAGGCCGGGTTCCAGGCTGGCTGTTCCTGTGCAGTTCCGTGCTGCCCTTGTTCCCTGCTGCCCTAAGTCAACTGTTTCTTCAAGCGGAGTCTAATACCTTCCCAGCACTTCTGGGTTACAGGGTCATCAAGGAGTACCAGCTAAAGGTGTCAGGGCCCCTGAGGCCAGACTGCAGCTCCGAAGCTCAAGACACATCTGACGGGGACGTGGGCATAGAACTTACAATGGGGGCAGCTGAAGTTCCTGAACCACTGGGACAATCTGCTGGGAACTGGCCAGGGGGAGAAGTGGGTGTGGTAAGCAGCAAGAGGGAGCAGGGCGGGAGGGAGCCGGCCAAGGCAGGTAGCTGGGGTGGCCAGAAGCCAAGCGGGAGGCCTGGGGCTGGGCATGCAGCTCAGCTGGAAGCTCCGGGCTGAATCTCCAGCATAAACTGGGTGGGGTGGCACACCTGTGTAGTCTCAGCACTGAGGAGCTGGAAGCAGAGGGATGAAGCATTCAAGGTCCTCGAGGGTCTGGGGACGGGGCTGGTCAGCAGGCTGGCTGCAGTGCTTCCTCCTAACAGCATGACCTACTAGCTGTAGGGCACCTCAGGCCTCTTGCTTCTTGTAAACAGCTCAGAAAATAGTCCTTCATGGGCCTGGCTGCCTTCCTTACTAGAGGAGGCAGGAGGAGCCACATCGGGCCCCTGGCTCTGCTCTCCTTCCAGGCCAGTCTCTTCCTGCTACCCACAGGGCTCTGGCCTTCCCCTAGGGCCTCAGGGTCAAAGGCTCCAGCTGTTTGTTTATTCACTTTCCCAGGCGGCCTGATGTCAGGCACACAATGGGGCCAGTGTTCTAGAGTCCACAAGACAAAGGGTACAGGCATCCACTTGGTTCTCTATTAATTCTCAGGGAGGGAGGAAGAGCTGGAGGAGAGCTCTGCAAAGCCAGGTGCAGACCCAGCGAGGAAGAATTTCCAGAGGGTCCTGCCAGTCCCTGTCCCCAGGCCCCTCTGGAGTCCACTTGCCCTGCTATCTATTCCAGAAGCCTATACTCCAGAGTGCTGTTCTGTAGAACAGTCAGAGCATTACATCCGTGTGTCCACAGGTGCTGGTGTGCCACAGCCCATGCCCAGGCTTCCATGCACACTCGCCGAGTGTGGACCAGTCACAGTAACCTCAGTTTCCATGTATCTGTGACAGTACTGGCCGGCTCCAGGGCCATGCTGAGGATCCACAAGATGACTCAGTAAAGAACAAGGAGCACTGGACTGCAGCGGGCAGCTGACGACTCAGGTGGATAGGGAGGGAGGTGAGGCCTCCTGGGAGGAACGGAAGAGGTGGACTGTTGTCTTTCAATGGTCTTGACAAGCCCCTTCTCTCTCTGCACCTCAGTTTCCCCATCCAGAAAAGCTAAGCACTGGATGACACCAAGAGCAGCCTGAGAGTCTACATCTCCCCAGTGCTGCTGGGTGGGCATGAGGTTAGAGGAGGAGAAAACCAGATAAACAAGGAGCTAAGGGCAGGGCAACATCTACAGCCAAGGCGGTGTCACCAGAGCCCTGAGGACTCAACTGAGTATTTTACTTCCCTTCTTTTATTTATTTATTTTTATATTATATTTTATTTTATTATTTATTTATAATAATAATAATTATTTTTTTTGTCTTTTTTGAGACAGGGTCTCCCTGTAGCCCCCCAGCTGGCCTGGAAATCGTGGTGTAGACCAGGCTGGCCTTGAACTCACAAAGATCCACCTGCCTCTGCCTCCCAAGTGCTAGGATTAAAGGTGTGTACCACCACGCCTGGCTTAAATTTTTTTATTTAAAAAAATTTTTTTTAAGTTCTTTTTAAAATTTTTTTATTAATTTTATTTATTTCTGTATGTGTATGAATGTACTGTCTGCATGCAAGTTTGTGCACCCGTGTCGTGCAATGCCGCGGAGGTCAGAAGAGGGTGTCGGATTCCCCTGGAACTGGAGTTCTCCTGGAACTGGAGTTTCAGACGGTTCTCGGCCGCCACGTGGGTGCTGGGGATCGAACCCGGGTCCTCTGTAAGAGCGGTCGGCGCTCTTAACCTCTACCCCATCTCTCCAGCACCTTTTAAGTTCTTTTTAAAAATTTTTTTTCTATTTATTATTTTTTATGTGTATGAGTGTACTGTCTGTATGTAGGTATGTGCACCCGTGTCGTGTAATGCCGCAGAGGTCAGAAGAGGGCATTGGATTCCCCTGGAACTGGAGTTAAAGACGGTTCTCAGCCGCCATGTGGGTGCTGGGAATCGAACCCGGGTCCTATGCAAGAGCAGTTGGTGCTCTTAACCGCTGAGCCATCTCTCCAGCCCCTTGCTTCCCCTCTCTTTAAGCTCCCCAGTAATGACAAGGCCAGTCCTGCTGGGCACTTCCCTCTCCTCCCAAGAAAGGCAGCTCTGGAGAGGCCCAATGGACCTTCTGTTTCTCCAGAAGCCTTGGGACGCTTCAACCAGGACCAGGAGTTGTGAGGGGCCAAGCCTGTCAGGTGGACTCATCTCTCTGGCCAGTGTTTGATTAAGTAAATGCTTGGTAAATATCCCTGGCCAATGAGATATGAAGAAAGATCTAAAGGGGGCTCGGGAGAGAGTATCGCTGATGGGAGAGAGGGTAGACCATCCACAGGACTTCTCTTCCCTCCAGAAAAGGATGCCGTGTGGCAGAAGATCAGTGGAAGGAGGCTGCGTCCTGGATGACGCCTCTGAGCCTCCAAAGTAGTCCTGGAACCACCCTATGCTGGGCCCTTGTGTTCTCAAGACACAAATACAAACATGAATGCACGTAAGCATTTTTCTCAGCATTTGAGTCATTTGGGGGTGTTTTTGACTTCCAAAGCTGAGGGTCCCTGATGAAGAAGCTCTCTTGATTGCAGAGCTAGCTCACTGCTAAGAGTACTTCCGGCACAGGCATGAGGGCCGAGTGTGGATCCCAGTACCCATGTTGTAAAGAGTGGGGCATGGATGACAGGGTACTAAGGGGGGTGAAGACTGGAAGACAGCTGCAGCTTGCTGCCCAACGGCCTAGCTCCAGGCTTAGTGGGAGACCCTATGTCAGCAGAATAAAAAAGAGTGACAGCAGGTCACCCGCCACCATCCTCTGGTCTCCATGTTACACACACACACACACACACACACACACACACATACACACACACACGCACACACACACATGCTGAACCCTCTCCAAGGACCTGCTGGGGAAAAAGATGGGGACTGAGGAAACTTAATGAGCCATGCTTCTTAGTATATGGTAGAGAGGGAGATTGGGGTGCCTCTGGCCAGGGTGCCCAGGCGTCCAGAAGGGACAGATGGTACCATGGCAGGGGCCGCATCCTCCTGAGTGGTGTTGCTTCATCCTGGCTACAGGTGGAGTCCTTTAAGGTCTCCAGCAAGTCCATGTGTCACCAGGAGCCCCTCAGTCAGCCTGAGCTGCTAAGGCCTGACCACCCACGACAGTTTTGTTTGGTGTCTTAATAGGAAGGAAAGTGACAAAGGTGTGGGTGGCCTCCGGAGGTGAACTGACTCCTGCCATGTGTCTGTCCTCTGTCCCTGCCTTGAGCAAACATTCCCTCAGTCCTGTGGGGGAGACTGACAAGCTCCCAAAATGGACACATGTCCATTTTGGACATGTGAGGGACCTTGTGAGGGAAATAAAAATAGCCCCAGGAAGAGCATAAAGGTGAGTTGGTGACTGTTCAGACTCCCACATGCCTGGGGCATATGTCACTCTGAGCTCTGTGGAGACAGAGCTGGGCTGCAATCCTCCCCTTTCCATTCACCATCTGAGTTAGCAAGAGTGAATGACTTGCCCTTTCTGAAAGGTGGATTCCATCCCCTTATGTACTAGGATTTAGAGACCGTGAGACTTAGCCTGGGGGCTGACAAGGAGCAGGCTCTGGATAAGCAGTGCTTTGGCAGGCACAGGTGTGGCTGTCAGCACAGGTGTGTCCATATTCTGGGATGGCCAATCCTTCCATTTCTCAGTATTAGGGGGAAGAACAGTAAAGTCTTTTAATTATTTAAAAAACAAACAAAAAATGGTTCACAGTATTCCAAGGGAGGATAAGACAGTAGCAGCCATAATACAACCTTCCCTGAGTTCTGGCAGTGGTAGCCAGAGGAGGCAGAGTCTGGAGGGCAGGTAATACCACATGGAGTGGGGGTGGGGGCAGTGGAGGTGGCTGCACTGGACCTAAACAGACACCCCCAGCATGCATCTGTGGGGAACACCAAGGTGGCTGGATAGGGGTGGGCAGAGCAAGAAGGGATAGACAGCGACCCAGGCCGGCTCCGATGGTGCCAGTGAGTTTAAGGATCCAGTGGCTGCTTTGGTGACTACGGGAGGACTAATGGAGGATGGCTGGGAGGGCACTGCCCCCTCTGGTTTGGGAGTGTGGATTTGTAGGGGTCCAAGGAAGTAAGTTTGCACCCAAAAGGTGCTAGAAGCTCATGGTACCAAGGGAAAAGGCAGGGAGACCATAGTGAGGAGTCCATGGCCAGCCAGTGCCGTGTACGGATGGAGAGGAGGAAGGGCTTGCTTTGCTCGGTGTGTGTCAGGGAGGCTGATTGTGAGGGCTCATCTCAGGGGTCAGGAAGGACAAGGGGACAGTCCATGGAGAGCAGCCAGGAAGGCAGAAAAGCTCGTCCTCACTGGTCTCATTAATGACACTGGCCTGTCTCCATGGGCAGCAGCGCAGAAGCGGGAGGACAGAGGTGGCGTAGGGTTAAGGAGAAGGCTCTGTTCCTGTGGCTTCCATGATCAGGCCTTGAGGACAGCCACAAATGTGGACACCACCACCCAAGGGAAACCTCTTCTCTGTCACCCAGCCAACACCAGGCTCTAGGTGTGCTCTGAGGGCCATAAGATGTGGGCAGCAGGGGCACGAGGATGGCGGCAGAGCACAGGCATGGGCAGCGCAGTGCAACAATGAGGCTGGGGAAACAGAGAGCACATCCGCCCTGGGCCTCTGCTGCTGAGCAGGGCCTGAGACTGCTGCTACAGGTTCTCCTGTAGCCCAGGATGGCCTTGAACTCCTGACTTGTGTACCCAATGGTCTGTGGGGATGACGGGTGTGTTGCCACCATGTGCCACTATGCTGATTTTATGCAGTGTCAGAGATCAAGCCCTGGGCTTCCTGCATACTAGACAGGCATAGGCATTCTACCAACTGAGGTAGAGACCAGCCCCCCTAAAATACATTTCTTTTTCTTTCTTTCATTCTTTTTTTGGGGGGGGAGATAGTTTCCCTATAGCTCCAGCTGGCCTGGAACTCACTATGTAGACCAGGCTGGCCTTGAACTCACAGAGATCCCCCTGCCTGTGCCTCCCAAGTGCTGGGATTAAAGGCCTGCACCACCACGCCTGGCTGAGACTACATTTCTTTTTTTCTTTTTTTTTTTAAACTTCTTAAATTTTTTTAAATTTTATTTATGTATGTGTATGAATGTACTGTCTGCATGCAGGTTTGTGCACCTGTGTCATGCAATGCCGTGGAACTCAGAAGATGGTGTCGGATTCCCCTGGAACTGGAGTTCTCCTGGAATTGGAGTTTCAGACAGCTGGCCTTGAACTCACAGAGATCCCCCTGCCTGTGCCTCCCAAGTGCTGGGATTAAAGGCCTGCACCACCACGCCTGGTTGAGACTACATTTCTTTTTATCTTTTTTTTTTTTTAAACTTCTTAAAATTTTTTTAATTTTATTTATTTATGTATGTGTATGAATGTACTGTCTGCATGCAGGTTTGTGCACCCGTGTTGTGCAATGCCGCAGAGGTCAGAAGATGGTGTCGGATTTCCCTGGAACTGGAGTTCTCCTGGAATTGGAGTTTCAGACAGTTCTTGGCTGCCATGTGGGTTCTGGGGATCGATCCCGGGTCCTCTGCAAGAGCAGTCGGTGCTCTTAACTGCTAGGCCATCTCTCCAGCCCCGAGACTACATTTCTAACAGGTCCTAAAAGTGGCCCATCGCAGACATCTTTGGAGTAATGAAGCTCTAGCTGACCTCTGTGGACCTGTGGGAAATTCTGAAGCACAGTGCAGAAGGGAGTCCAACCTGTGAACACTGGGATCTTTGGGAGGATTAGGGGCAGTGAGGTCAAGGCTGTTCCCACCTCTGGGGCTGGTTTCCTGACAACCTGGCAGGCGGCTCAACCTGCAAGAGGAGGGCCACTTGTCCTTGGACACTGTCCCTGGAAGGGAGAGGCACACCACAGCCCCACCATGGGAGGGCAGTCCTTGGTGTCCTCCCAGCAGAGTGTAAGGGACTCTGTGGACATCACTGCTTCTTGGAGAGACTGGAGGGCAATGTTCATTTCAGGGCTTTGTTGGAGTTTCTGCTGAACTCAAGTCCCTTCTCCCTCAGAAGCCAGTGCATGGTCTCCAGGGAGTGACATTTTACCTTCTGAAACAAAGCAAACCATGGAAGTTCCAGTCAGAAGGTCCGGTGCATGAATGAAAGCTACAGTTCTGGGAACCCACTGCTGGGGTTTCAAGATGGGGGGGGTGAGCACAGCCTCACCACCCACCCAAACACAAGCAAACTGCTCACTGGCCAGCTTGGCCTAATCGATAGGCCTCAGTTCAGTGAGGGACCGTTTCAAAAAATACAGGTGGAAAAAAAATACAGGTGGATACACACATGCAATGGATAAATGAATGTTTTAAAAAGGTGGAGAGAGCTGGAGAGATGGCCTAGTGGTTAAGAGCGCTGACTGCTCTTGCAGAGGACCCGGGTTCGATCCCCAGCACCCACATGGCGGCTGAGAACCGTCTATAACTCCAATTCCAGGAGAACTCCAGTTCCAGGGAATCCGACACCCTCTTCTGACCTCTGGGGCACTGTACGACATGGGTGCACAGACCTGCATGCAGACAGTACATTCAAACGCATAAAAAACAAAAGGTGGAGAGCCGTGGAAGAAAGACACTCAGCCTGTGGCTTCCACGTGCATGCACACATGTGTACAGCCTTCTCGGAGAAGTAAATTTGAGACACACAGAGCCACAGTCAGCGCTTTCCACTAGTGCCTTCCAGAGCCCCTGCTCGCAGTGCCCCGCTCCCTCCTCGTGCACTAGGCCCGGTCACCCCTATGGCTGTTCCCCTTTGCACATGACAGTAAATGGGCCATTTCTGTAGCAGAAACAGAATCTGGGTGTACGGGGGTCAGGGGAACATGAGACTTGAGAGCCAGGACACACAATGCACCCCCTGTCCCCCATTACCAGCAACTCCCAGGCCAGCTTCCATTCTGCCCGAACCCTGGACCCTGGACCCCAGATGCCCTGCCCCTGGACCCTGCCCCCTGGGAAGGCAGATTCTGTGTGGTGACCAAACATCTTCCTAAGGGGAGAAACTAGCGGACTTGGACTCTGCAGCATGGCCGCAGCCATCGCAGCCCTGTCTACGGTGGAGGAGCCGGGCCAGGGGAATCGGCCTTTTCGGAGCTGCCATCCTTTCTCAGCAGCAGGGCCCCTCTAGTAGGCCAAGGAAAGTCTGCAGGGCCTGGCAACTTCCACCATAGGAGAAAAAGTTCCTGCATCTACTCTTGCCGAAGGCGCTGTCTGAGAATGCAAGCTTCTTTCCCAGCAAGCATAGCAGCACCACAAGGCGAGAGGCCTCATACATGATTCAGGCCTTGATGCATAATTCAGATCTCTTCTCCCAAAGAAAGCATGTAGACTGGAGGCAGGACAGATGGAGGAGAGCCTGCTAGAAGGGCCCACGCATCAGGGGACAAAGCTGCAGCACACCTGGGCTCTCACCTGGCACCTGGCCAGGCCTGGTGCAAAGGAGGCTGCCTCATTAATACACAGAATCAGGCTCACAGGCTTTCCAGGCCAGGAGAGAGGCAGGCAGGGTTTGAGCAGCGTTGGGGTTCAGGCCTCCCAGCTCCAGGGCACAGGGCTGAGGGCACAGGCCTACTCTCCAAATACTGACTCAGCTCTGCTCAGCCTGGCACCCAAGCAGGGGACCCCTGCAGGCGCATGTTCAAAGTCTTCCTGGCAATTCCAGTGAACGCCCCTGGGATAAGAGCAGGGCTGACAGAACACCGGGCAGACTCCGCCAGGCAGCGAGGGGCGGGGCTGCTCTCTACCCAGGGCCCCATCTTTGAGCCCACACAAGCCCTATGAACTGATTCCAGGCAGTTAGGTTGGGGGAAAGAGTCAGTTCTAGCAGCAGCAGAGGGAACAGAGGGACCGTGCCATCACCCTGCTCCTAGGACAGACTCAGTCCCCCAAGGCTGTGATAACCCACCTACCACCTGCCCCTCCCACCACCACCAAGCTCCCTGGAGTGAGCTCCCTGGAGTAACAGTAATGACAGTAATGACTACGATAATAATCGCTAACAGGGGCAGTTACTCTGAGCCTGTATTCCAAGCTTCCCGAGTTAACCCAGCAACGTTCCAAATGCCTTCCAAATACTTTCTATTATTGGCTCTGTTTTACTGATGAGGAAACTAAGGCCAGAAAAGTCAATGACTTGTTAGGAGGCGATGAAGTCAGCGCTCACAGGAGCTGGGACTCCTGCTGTGTGGTGCTAGCTTTTCCCTTTGCTCAGTGTCGGCTGTGCGGGCTGCTCACCCAAGTCTCCTCACCACCAGCAACCTGGGCCCACAGGGCGGCCACAGAAGCACCAAAGTAATGGGTGCCAGTGCCAAAGGGGCTCCTCCCGTGGGCATGAGCTCTAACCATTGTCAGTGTGGTGCTTCCTCTTCTCAGTGTCCACAGTGAGACTCCCCAGAACAAGGTGCTTAGGACGCCCGGTGCCAGGCCAAGTGCCGGGCCTCATTCTGTCACTCCACTCAGAGTAGCCCCCCGGGGAAGCATTATCACATCCTCACTCCACAGTCAAGACTAAAGCCAGCAAGTTGGAAAGCTGAGTCCACCCGTGACCCCTCCAGCCGCAGAGCCCAAGTCCTGGGCCCCAAAGCCTTCCAGCCTCCCAAAGTTTGACAGGAGCCTGGAAACGCGGGGAGTAAACGATTCACGGATCCCACGGCCTCAGGCCATGCTGAGCAGGGCCGGTCTGGCCTGTCCCCTGGCACTTCCTCTATTTACTCACCCGGACGTTCAGTGCCGACCATGCCCTCGGTATGCACTGCCACCATCCTCACAGCGAACCCCAGAAGGAAAGCCTTCCCTGCTCCTCCAGTGAGAGCTGGGACTGTGGGGCACCGGCAGGCCAAGAAGCCAGGTCTCCCTACACATCTGCAGCTCTGGCCAGGGCCAGGTGGCACACTCTGACTTCCAGCTTGGGAGGAGTGGAGGGAGCACCAATCAGGGATCTGTCACGTTCAAGATCTCCCTCCCCTTTTCCCTTCCTCCCTTCTGTGTTTTAAGAAAGGCCTTCCTGTAACTCAGCCTGGCCTGGAACTCGAGTCGAGGACAGCCTTGAACTCCTGATCCTCCTGAGGGCACCTGCCAAGTACTGGGATTACAGACACATCCCCTATGCCTGACTCACCAAGAGAACTCTCCACATCAAGTGAAAAATGCCAATCGTGGTAAAAACACTACACAGCTACTGAGCACCATCTGCTTGACAATAAAACTCTAACCAAGGGAGACCAGGGCCGGAGGGCGTGTTCATCATCGGTGGCTGAGGAAACTAGATCTACACACAGCTACCAACATGATACCTAATGGTGGTAAGCAAGTCACCCTATTTGTTTTTCAAACTGTGCATATCTGTGAACACAGTGTGGAGATCAGGGCACAGCTCTCATGAGCTGGCTCTCTCTTGCCACTCTGTAAGATCCAGGGATGGAACCCGGGTCCTCTGA
This sequence comes from Rhizomys pruinosus, assembly GCA_009823505.1. Lineage (NCBI taxonomy): Eukaryota > Metazoa > Chordata > Mammalia > Rodentia > Spalacidae > Rhizomys > Rhizomys pruinosus. The sequence continues at coordinate 1,118,797 of VZQC01007772.1, read as the reverse complement.
CCTGCAAAAAGTACCTCTCACTGCTAGGCCATCTCTCAGGTCCACCCTATTTAAGAAAAGATTTATGTTGTTTATATTTATACATGCAAGTGTGTGTATGTGTGTGTGGGTGCATGTGTGTGTGTGTGCGTGTGTATTGTGTACATGTGTATATGCATGCTTGGGTGCCAGAAGAGGGCATCAGATCCCCTGGAGCTGAAGTTACAGGTGGTTGTGAGCCTCTTTATATGGGTGTTGGGAATCAAACTCCGGTCCTGTGGGAGAGCAGCTAGGACTGCTGAGCCATCCCTCCAGCCCCCATCCCACTTTTTTTTTTAAATTTTATTTATTTACTCTGTGTATGAATGTACTGTCTGCATGCAGGTTTGTGCACCCGTGTCGTGCAATGCTGCGGAGGTCAGAAAAGGGTGTCGGATTCCCCTGGAACTGGAGTTCTCCTGGAATTGGAGTTACAGACGGTTCTTAGCTGCCATGTGGGTGCTGGGGATCGAACCCGGGTCCTCTGCAAGAGCAGTCGGCACTCTTAACCGCTAGGCCATCTCTCCAGCCCCCCATCCCACTTTTTTAAGTGATAAGGATAACGGGCTCCTGATCCACCATTCCCAGGAACCCTTATTGCTAATGGCTCCAGCGACAGTCCAGGACCACCCCTGAGGGCAGGGAGCTACCGTTGGCTCCACATCGCCTCTGGGCACCAGAGGCCAATTCTGGGCCCAGGCCTATCTCCTGTCACCTGAGACCAGTGGCACACTGCTTGCTCTCCTTGCTTCGCCCCTTCTGTACTGGTTATCCCCTGATGCACTGCTGTCAAGACACCTGGTTGCTTGTGCCAGCTCTTCCCTCTGCAACAGCTCTCAACCTGCAGCACCCCAGCCTTGACCTCTGCAGGATTCATCATTTCTCAAACAACAGCCTGCACTGGGGGCAGCTGCACTCCTCACCTACCCCAGCCTGCTCTCCTGACTGGACAGAGGAGGATGGAGCAGATGTCTCCCATGCACACTCTGACTAGCAAGCACCTCAGAAAGAAAAACATGAGAAAAGAAGGCATAACAAAATGATTGCCTTTGAAGAGGACAGGCTTACCTAGAAACCCCAGAGAAATCAGCCCCAAAATTACTAGAATAAATCAATTCACACTGGTGGTAAAATAAGAGAAAAATGTAAGAAAAAAATCAATTGTGTTCCTATTTGCTAGTAAGATGTAGCTCAAAACAAAAACGAGAACAAAGAAAAACGATGAGGCCAGGTATGGTAGTATACATCTGTAATCCTAGCATTGTGAGTTCAAGGCCAGCCTGGTCTACATAGCAAGTTCCAGGTCAGCTGGGGCTACAGGGAGACCCTATCTCAAAAAGACAAAACAAAACTAATGACAAAAAAAATAGTGGCCTGGATTATAACCTATCAGAAAGGGAAGAATCCATGAGCCCACAGGCAAGACTCAGAAGGGGGGTGGGTTTGGGGTGCAGCTCAGTGTAGAACAAGTACTCAGAATGCAGCATGATCCCTGTTTCAATTCCCAGCATGCATTCATGTACACACACACACACACACACACACACACACACATATCAATAGTTAAACATGGACATTTAGGTTGAAGGTATAGCTCAGTGGTACAGCACTTGCCTGAGCATGCGTGAGGCCCTAGGTTTGATCCCCACAACTGAGAACGAGGAGGAAGATGGGGTGGCAGGAGGTGTCACTTGGTAATATGCATGGGGGAGGGGGAGGTCAGTTTCTGAGACACCCATGCCACAGGCCAGTCCTCAGCTAGCAGCTGAGCACAAGAGACAATAAGCAGGGTCGGGGAGGTCCAGCCGATCGGGGAGGTCCAGCCGATTGGGGAGGTCCAGCCGATCGGGGACGTCCAGCCGATCGGGGACAAGCTAGGACTCCTCCTGAGGCTCTCGACTCCAAGAGCAGACATCCTATCCTCTCTTCCTCTGGAGGGCATCATCTGGAGTGCTGTGCCCTTGAACAGTACCCAGCCAGCACGGGCTCAGGTCCTGACCCTGAGTCAGGGGCAGTGAGCTAAGCTAGACAACCAGTTCAGGTCTAGTTAGCTTCCTTTTCCTATAAAATGGTTTAAAATAAATCAACTAATATTTGGAAGGTTTTCATTTTTTTTTTTTAAAGAACTGTCTTTGGATTTCCTTTTTATTTTTAACTAATTCATTCGAGGTGGATCTTTGTGAGTTCAAGGCCAGCCTGGTCTACAGAGTGAGTTCCAGGACAGCTGAGGCTACAGGGAGACCCTGTCTCAAAAAGACAAAAAAAAAAATTGTATGTGTTATGAGTGTTTTGACTGCACGTATGTAAGTGCACTCATGTGTTCAACCCCTGTGGAGGCCTGAAGAATGCATTGGATCCCTTCAAACTGGAGTTACTGATGGCTGTTAACTGCCATACGGGTGCTAGGAACCAAACCCAGGTCCTCTGCAAGAGCCCGTGGCCTCTGGTAATCCCTTCTCCTTGGAGATCAGATCCCGCCCTCAGGGCCCTGAGCTGCTTTCCCTCCCCCAGCAGGCCTCCTCTGTGTGCCTCTCTCTCGTGAGTCATGCTTCCTCCCGTCCCTGGGCCCTTCCAGCCTCAAGCAGCTCACCTCTGGATGTGCATTCCCATCTCCTACCTGACACATTAAAAAAAAATAAATAAATAAAAAATAAAAATAAATAAATAAGACTTTTTTTTTTTTAAAGAGTGGCTTTTCAGGGGCTGGAGAGATAGCCTAGCGGTTGAGAGCACCAACTACTCTTGCAGAGGACCCGGGTTCAATCCCCAGCACCCACATGGAGGCTAAGAACCGTCTGTAACTCCAATTCCAGGAGAACTCCAGTTCCAGGGGAATCTGAGACCCTCTTCTGACCTCTGCGGCATTGCACGACATGAGTGCACAGACCTACATACAGACAGTACATTCATTCACATACAAAAAGTAAATAAAATAAAAAAAAGAGTGGCTTTTCAATGCTCTACCAAAAAAATGCTAAGAACTGGAGGGGAAGTACCTGTGTTAAGTAGCTTGGTTTACTCATACTACGATACACTTATTACTGAACCACACACTGTACCCATCAATATGTACAATCCCAATTTACCAATAGAAATAGAATTTTTTTACAAAGTATTTATTTATTTATTTATTTATCTTTTTGAGACAGGGTCTCCTTATAGCCTCAGCTGTCTTGGAACTCACTATGTAGACCAGGCTGGCCTTGATCTCACAGACCTGCTTCTGCCTCCCAAGTGCTGGGATTAAAGGTGGCACTTTATTTATTTATTTATTTATTTATTTATTTATTTATTTATTTATGTGAATGTATTGCTTGAATGTATGTAAGTGCACCTGCGTCCTGTAATGCTTGCGGGTCCTCTGTAAGACCAGCCAGTGCTCTTAATATTTATTTATTTATTTATGTGAATGTATTGCTTGAATGTATGTAAGTGCACCTGCGTCCTGTAATGCTTGCGGGTCCTCTGTAAGACCAGCCAGTGCTCTTAAATGCCGTGCCATCTCTCCAGACCCAGAAATTGAAATTTTTAAAAAAGTTTCCCTCAAGTTGTCCTCTGCTCTCCATATATGCACAATGGTATGTGAGTGAGCACATGCATACACACACAGGCACATGCATGTGCATACACGTCCATTCTCACACAAATAAGAAATGTAATAAAAAACTTTAGGGGCTGGAAAGATGGCTCAGCAGTTAAGAGCACTGACTGCTCTTGCAGAGGACCCGGGTTTGATTCCCAGCACCCACATGGTGGCTAAGAACTGCAGAGGCAGGTGGATCTCTGTGAGTTCAAGGCCAGCCTGGTCTACATAGCAAGCTCCAGGCCAGCAGGGACTAAAGGGAACCCTGTCTCAAAACAAAACAAAACAAAACAAAAAACTCACAACGCCAGCCTGGTCTACATAGCGAGCTCCAGGCCAGCTGGGACTAAAGGGAACCCTGTCTCAAAAAAAAAAACAAAACAAAACAAAAAACCAACAAAAAAAACCTCACAACTTTAATAATGAGATTTATCCATGTGGGCACACATAGTTCTGATTCATGTTTGTTTATTAAATTATATGGAAAGGTTAAAAAAAAACTTTAATAAAAAGGCTTCTCTCAGCCTGCCTGCCTACAGTAGAAAGCTCCCCCAGGAAAGGACTTCTGTCTTGTTCATCTGTGAATCCTCCAGCCACAATTGTGACATGCAGCAGGCGCTAGAAAAGACCTGTTAAAGCAGAGACCAGAGCCCGTGCTCAGAGTAATATCCACTTGCCTGCTTACCGCGTGTCAGGCATGGTGGTCAAGGGCTAGTTGCCAGTACCCCACTTCAGTGAGGAGCCTGAGGCACAGAGTGGATGAGTAACTTCTCAGAGTCCGGCACTGTGGAGGTGCGGTGAGTAAAGCTAGTGCCCAAGCTCTCTCCTGAGGGTAGAGCCAGAGCTGAGACACAGGTCGGGCAGGCATAATCAGCTGCCTGCAGAGATTAAGGAAGGTAGCAAGCAGAAAGCAGAGCTGCCTAGAAACTTGAGGACCATCCTCCCAGCTCTGCTTAACCACAGTCGGAACGGGACCTGGGTGCAGCCACTGGCAACCCCTTCCCCAGGGTCCTGTGACCCCTGGGCCTTACACAGAGGCCAGCTTCCTGTCTTCCCAGCATAGTCCCAGCTGGTTGCTGCTGAGCTTCTAGAAGGTTCATGCACCACTCTTCTGCTCAGTCCTGCCTCCAATCAGACTACTCCGGGCTCAGAAAGCCAGAGGAAAGTCCTCTCAGCCTGCCTGCTGGGAGGTTCTTCCCAGCCCTGACCTCTGGGGGCTCTTGTGGGGAGTAAGAAAGCTGTGGAAGCAGCCAGGCCTGTGTTCAAACCCCGGCTCCTGCTCTCAGGCTAGGAGCCCACACAAGTCACTTCAGCTCCCAGATTTTCTGTTTGCTGAAGGATGAGAGAAGGAACAGAAAGTCTGGGCAACTGGCGGATGCGTTCCTTCCCCTTCCTGTGGATGGAAACCGCCTGTGGCAGGATGAACTCTGGCTCTCGAACAAGGGAGCCCACACCTGGAAAGTACCAGGCAGAAAGTCCTGGGGCTGAGAACAGCCAGGACACCTCCGCCATCCAGAGAAGGGTCTCAGCAGAGCACGCAGCGGGCCCGTGCTAGCTCTTCTGTATGTTTCTTATCTCTAGTCTCCTAATTAGTCTCTAAAGAACAGTCATGACCTCTGCTTTATAGAAGCAGACGGGACCATCCATGCTAGTAAACATCTTTAAAAAGAGTTAACTTCTTTCAGGATGGCCCGGACCATGCCACAACCAACTGAAGTGAGAATCATAAAAAGAGCTCATGCCAGCGAGGGCAGCATGTGCTGGGGTGTTGCTGTCATTCTGGGCATTCCTTACATTCTGTCTTCCTGGCACATACCACAGCTCAGGCCTGAGGGGCCACAGGGTGGTACTAAGAAGTCCTTAGGTGGGGCTGGAGAGATGGCCTAGTGGTTAAGAGCGCTGACCGCTCTTGCAGAGGACTCGGGTTCGATCCCCAGCACCCACATGGCAGCTGAGAACCGTCTGTAACTCCAATTCCAGAAGAACTCCAGTTCCAGGGGAATCCAAGACCCTCTTCTGACCTCCGCGGCATTGCACGACACGGGTGCGCAGACCTACACGCAAACAGTACATTCATACACATTAAAAAAAAAAAGAAGTCCTTAGGTAATGAAATTAGGGGCATATATATGGGAGGGCAGTCTAGCAGACATATTACTGGAGTGCATACTTTGGTCAGACCTCCCCAGATTCTACCTAGCATCCCCTTCTTGTCCCAGGATTCCATGTAGGACACCATGTTGCAGTCGCTTGTCATGTGTCCTTATGCTCTGCGTGGCTGTGGCAGGTTCATTTGAAGAAATGCTAGTCCGTGTTTGGTAGAATATCCCTTGGCAGGGGCTTGTCTGTTTCTCTCATGACTACACCATGGTTATGGGTTGGGGAGGAAGAGCAAGCTTTCATCCTTTCACATCATGCTGACCTTGGTGACACTTGGAGGCAGCATGTGCCATGTTTTGTTACGGTAAACTTGGTCTTTCCCCTCTTTCCCTACTGGAATCTTTAAAAGGAAGTCACAACATACTTTATGCTTATGGAGTGGGGTCATGTCTTGCCTCCTTGATGCAGAATTATCTTACAGAAATTATATAATTATATATATATATATATATATATATATGCATACACATATCATTTAAGGAAGGTCTCATGTACCCACAGCTGGCCTCAAACTGCCTATGTAGTTAAGGGTAACCTTTAACTTCTTTTTCATCTTCATTTTATTTTTTATTAGTGGACTGAAGTGTGGGCACGTGAGAGCCGCAGCACACGCGTGGAGGTCTGGGGACGACTTTCAGGAGTCAGTTCTCTCTCCTTCCACGTAGGTTCTAGGGACTGAACTCAGGTCATCAGGCTTTGTGGCAAGTGCTTTTACCTGTTGAGCCAAACTTGAACTCTGATCCTCCTGCCTCTACCTCCCAAGTGTGGGGATTAAAGGTGTCTAACACTGTGGCTACTTAAAAAATGTTTTTGAGCTGGGCGTGGTGGCGCACGCCTCTAATCCTAGCACTTGGGAGGCAGAGGCAGGTGGATCTTTGTGAATTCAAGGCCAGCCTGGTCTACATAGCGAGTTCCAGGACAGCCAGAGCTATGGGGAGACCCTGTCTCAAAAAGACCAAAAAAAATGTTTTTGATATATTTATTTATTTTTATTTTCTGTGTATAAGTGTTATGCCTACATGTATGTAAGTGCACTCCAGTCCTGTAGTGCCTGGGGAGGACAGAAGAGGGCATTGGATTCCCTGGAACTGGAGTTACATATGGATGGTCGTTAGCTGCCTTGTGGGTGTGGGGACTCGAACCTGGGTCTTCTGCAAGAGCAGCCAGTGCTTAACCACTGAGCCATCTGTCCATATCCCCATGTCTGATTTTTTTAAAAACACACACACACACACACAACACACATATATATATATATATATATATATATATATATATATGTTTGGTCTTTTTGAGACAGAGTCTCTCTGTAGCTCCACCTGTCCTGGAACTGGCTACATGGACCAGGCTGGCCTTGAACTTGGATAGATCCACCTGCCTCTGCCTCCCAATGCTAGAATTAAAGGTGTGCACCACAATACCCAGCATAAAACTTGTTCTTAGTCTACATTAATTGTACATAATGGATTCATTATGACATTTTCATCCGTTCATAGAATGTATTTGACCTTATTCACCCCTCACTGCCCTCTCTTACCTCCTCCCACTAATCTTCCTCTTTCCATCTAGCTTTCCTTCTACTTTCATGGTTGTTTGTTTGTTTGTTTGTTTGTTGCCTACAGAAGCCTGGGTGGGAGGCCGTTAACAGGGGCATGGCCATCTCACCGCTGGCTACACAGTTGAAGAGAATGTCTCCCCCTTCCCCAGCATCATTAACTGCCCATAGATGCTCAGGGAGGGTTACGTCTTCCCTCATGAGCCCCTCCCCCATAGCTACTGTTAACTGCCTATGAAAGCTCAGGGAGGGCTGGGGCCTCCTGAGACCCTCACCACTGCCAAGCAGGATGCTGACAGGCCCAGTCTTGTGCAGCCATGTCCATGTTCTAATGCAGTGACGGGAACCAAGTCCAGGCTTCTTGCACACTTGGGAAGCCTTCTACCAACTGAGCTACATCAGCCCCTAGATTCCTTCTGTTTGGAAGGTTTGCCTATTAATTCACCCATTTATGTCTTGTGGGTATTTCTTTCATACTGTGCAACTCATTGTGTTCAATCCTGGTCTCCCTGGTTTTCTAGGGCAGCCAATAAAATGTAGACATTGAACCCCATACCTAATAAATGATCAATTTTCTACTCCAGAGCACTGAGTTGGGAAGTCAACGTCACCAACTGATTGTTTCGAGTCAGGGTCTCCCTGTAGCCCCAGCTGTCCTGGAACTCACTCTGTAGACCAGGCTGGCCTTGAACTCACAAAGATCCGCCTGCCTCTGCCTCCCAAGTGCTAGGATTAAAAGCGTGCGCCACCACGCCCGGCCCCATCCAACTGATGTTTAAACAAACAAAACATAAACTGCTGGAGTCCACAGCACTTTGGAATGGAACGCCCTCTACAGGGAACAGTGTCCCTGTGTATATGAATCTCTGCTGTGCACCATCTATTTCCATAGGCCTGTGAGTATAGAGCAGCACACAGCCCTGTGCCTCAAGCCCTGTCCGTGGTACTGACCTGAGTTCTTACTCAGCCTGAGGATTCCCACACACACAGCACCAGCTGCTGCAGGCAGAACCGCCAGGAAGGAGGATCCCAAATGAGAGGAAGTGAACAAGATGAAAGTGAGTGGGAATGAAGGCCGAGTCACAGGCTTAGATCTAAAACATTAATGAGAGAAGAGGCCTGGCCTTTCTAACGAGTCAGGATCACGAAGGTCACAGCAATCAGGTGCACTACACAGTCCTGAAGAGCAAAGAGGTTTTTTAAAAAATCAGGCGGTGTGTGGGGGACGGGTGTGTGTGTGTGTGTGTGTGTGTGTGTGTGTGTGTGTGTGTAGAGATGGCTAGGCAGTTAAGAGCACTGACTGCTCTTGCAGAGGACCCAGGTTTGAATCCCAGCACCCACATGGCAGCTAAAAACCGGGGGTGGTGGTGCATGCCTTTAATCCCAGCACTCGGAAGGCAGAGGCAGGGGGGATCTCTGTGAGTTCAAGGCCAGCCTGGTCTACATAGCGAGCTCCAGGCCAGCTGGGACTAAAGGGAGACTCTGTCTCGAAAAGATTAAAAAAAAAAAATCAGGAGGAAAGCCAGGCATGGTGCTCACCAGCACTCAGGAGGCAGAGGCAGGTAGACCTCTGTGAGTTCAAAGCTAGCCTAGTCTACACAGTATGTTCCAAGACAGCTGGGACTAGAAGGAGACCCTGTCTCAAAAAAACCCACAAACAAACAAACAAACCAGGAGAGGCCAGGGGTCAGTGCTTCAAAAAAAATCAGATTTATGAAAAATGTCTGCATATGTGATGACAAGGTACGGACATCTCCAGGTACATGTATTGGGGGGGCACTAGGTTACAACACACTATGCAGTATAATCTCATCTCAGGAGAAAACTACATATTAACACTGGAACAGCTCTAGAAGGAGGTTACCAGAGTGTCACCTCCCTGGGGCAGGGGTGGGGAGGTCAGAATATCAGAGGTCTATTTTCAGCTATCCACATTTCTAATGTGCTGTAGACATATTAGGAAGAAATCGCTGGCCCTCTCCTATGCAGGATCTCTGGCTGGGTCTCTAGAGAGTGTGGGGAGCCACTGAAAAGTCAGCCCCCTGCTCCCCACCCCCTGCCCTGGTCCAGCCACAGCTTCATCATGCTACTGCTAGGCTAATCAATGGCACCTCCAGATTAGAGGTAGATCGAAAGTGACTTGGGGTTTGGGTGGGAGGGTTGGAAGTGACTTGGGGCTTAAGATGGAGAAGGGAGGATGAGAGTGACAGGGTGGGAAGGGCCAGGGACACATCGAAAGGCTGTCATGCAGAAGAGACACCCAGGTGAGTCCCTGTACAAAACCATGATGACCAGGGGACAAGCAGGCTAGTCTTTGGTGGGCCGGAGGAGTGTCTAATGACAGGAGCTGTCCAGCTTGGGAATAAGGTGGTACAGCTATTGCCTCCTGCAAGAGGCTGCCAGCAAGCCACCCCCAAGCCCAAGGCTCTGTGGTTCTGGAATTCCATGTTCCAGCCTGTAGCTTCCTGGGCTTCAGTTTGCTCGGGTGGGAGGCTCTGGCCAAGGAGGGTGGCTTTGCTGACTCTTAGGGAAGAAGAATGGAAGCAGTAGCAGAAAATGGGGAGGGAGGGAGGGGGAGAGAGAGAGGGAGAGAGAGAGAGAGAGAGAGAGAGAGAGAGAGAGAGAGAGAGAGAGAGAGAGAGAGAGAGAGAGAGAGAGAGAGAGAGAGAGACTCCCAGCAGAGCTGCAGCAGCAAACTCCTTGGGATAGGGGGCCAGTCCTCTCACCTGCTACCTGCCTCAGTCCTCCACCTACTGCTCTCAGAGATTCCCAGGTCCTGGCCTGTGCCCAGCTATGTAGGAAGGGATGGGTCTCACCTCCCACTTGTCAGGTGACACAGAAGCACAAGCCCAACTGGTCATAGCCCAGCTCCTTCCATGCTCTAAAATGCCAGCTTGACCTGTCCTGGGAACAGACTGTCAGCCAGTGGCCATCTGAGACCACGGCCCCCAAACTACTCAGGAAAGGCCTGAGGTCTCAGACGGCCTCTTGGAAACCCACTCCTCACGCAGGGACTTCTGTTACCAGAAGGAGATCCTGGCCACTGCAAGGTGGGAAGAAGAGGGTGGTATGAGCGCCCTCAGACACAGCCACCGGTGGATGTCAGGAGGACACTAGCTGCATGGCATCCGTTCATTCTACCGCCCTCGAACTGGCAGCACGCACCCTGCCATTCCAGTCCTGCTGACAATCCATCACCCACGCGGTCCACCACTCAACACCGGTCAGCTCCCAGTGCCCAGCGCGGCCCTGGCTGGCCTGCCGCAGCCATCCAGCCGTAGTGGGAGGTCACAGGGAACTGGGCCAGAAACCAAGGAGGCCCCAGGCAGTCACCTCCTTCTGTTCTAGATTGGGTGGGTGCAGGTCAGGAGCTGAGGCTGCAGCGCGCCCTGCTCCGCCCGTCACCCCTGGGCCTGGCGGGGTGTACGGACCGCGGAGACTTGTCTCCCCTGGTGCAGGTGGGGAGCGGGACGGGGTCGCCCGGAGGGCCCGGCGCTGCGGGAAGGGCCTCGGGCTGCAGCGGCCGCCGGGGGCGGCGGGGGCGGCGCGAGCTCCTCACTCACCTCCTCGCCCTGGCCGAAGCGCAGGCCGAGCGCCGCGACGCGCTCCACGCGCAGGAAGCCGTCGGGGTCGCGGCCGCACACCTCGAACACCTCGCGCAGGCGGCGCACGGAGCGCAGCAGAGCCGCGGGGGCGCCCGCCCAGCCCGCGCCGCCCGCCATCCGCGCCGGCCGCAGCTAGCCCGAGCCCCGCGCCGCCGCCGCCATGGCGCGCCCCGGAGCCCGCCTGCCCGCCCGCGTCTGCGGCGCGCAGCCTCCGCCCGGGGCGGCCGCTTGTGTCAGCCTCGCGCCGCGGCCCGCGTGGGGGCGGGGCGGGGCGGGGCGGGGCGGCAGACAAAAGGACCGAGAGCTGGGAGAGTGGGCGCCGCCACCGCGCGCGGCGCGAGTGCGGGACCGAGCTGCCCCCAGGCCCCGCCCCTCCTAGGCCATTCAGTGACGAGCCCCAGAACCACCCCCTGCGCGCATCAGACTCTCCCATCCACAGGCATCCTTCCTTCCACCTGTCTTCCCATCCATCCTCCCATCTATCTTTTCAGTCTTCCTCCCACTCATCCTCCTATCCATCCTCCCATCCCTCCTCCCATTCATCCTCCCACCCATCCTCCCACACACCCTCCCATTCCTCCTCCCACCCATCCTCCCATCCCTCTTCCCATCCCTCCTCCCATCCCTCCTCCCATCCATCCTCCCAGCCATCCCCTTTCGAGTCCAGGCTTGGACCCCTGAGGTCAGCCCATCCACACAGACTACAGGCTTTGTCAGTGTCTGTTTGTTATTAAAGTGTCCAGTGCTCAGGGTGTTCCAGATGTTTGGACCTGAGTTTGGTTGGTTGCTACATTCACTTTCTAGAAAACAGAGACCCTTTCTAGAAAACGGAAAAAGAGGTTGGACTACTTGTTCTGGGTCATACAGCTTGTGGAAGCAAGGAAAGGACTCAGAGAAGCAGGGGACAGCCTCATCCTGAAGCAGGAACCCTGGGAGGGCAGCAGGGAAAGTGGCATAGGAGCAGTTAGGAGAAGAAAGAACAAGGCCTTCCTAATGGAACCAAAGGAACACCCAAGCCTCTAAGCCTCTGCCCCTTCACACCTTGCTGGCAGCCCCACAGGACTAAGCTTATAGCCCAGGACAAGTCTCCATCCTGAGAATGGTAGCCCAGCCTGTACCTAGCCTCCTCCCAGGAGTACTCAGCTAAGGCTACACCCCAGTTCCCAGCCCCTGTAGAACCCAGGCTCAGTCTCCTATTCATCTTCTTGCTCTGTATGACAGGCCCTTGTAGAATGGTTACCCCCAGATCAAGTACAAGTCTTGCCTGAGCCCGAGCTCAGATCAGGTAGGCTTACAGCCTTGCACAGGTTTCCTCCTCCAGGGAGCCTTGTCTTGCCGCCTCTCTTCAGTTCCGAGCCCTTCTTCCAAATCTCCACTTATTTCTGAAACCACTATATGGGAAACTCTGCAGGTCAAGGTACATCTTAGTTATCTCATGTCCCTGATCTCTGGTCAAGAGTGGGCCCAGAGGAGATGGGCCTGCCCCATTGCTTGCAGGAGCCCAGAGCAATGCAGTGGCCCAGGCGGGGAGCACGAGGGCCCCATGACCTCCCCTTTCTGGCTCCAGGACCAAGCCTGGCTGTTAGCTGCCCTGGGCCTCATAGGTTTGAGGATCAGCGTATGCAGTGCACTTGACCAGAAGCCACTGGGGGTGGGCTGTTCTGAACTGGGAGTTTGGTTGCTATCGGGATGCCTCTTAGTGAAGCACAAACACTTTTGAGCCCCAATTTCTTCACTTGGACAATAGGACCAATTATAGGCCACTGGAGATCCAAGCTAAAGCATACTAAGTCTGGTTACTGCTTTCCCTCCATGCCCTGGTGGTCTGGAGCAGGAAGTGCAGGAGAGTGAGGGGGAGGGGCAGGGCAAGGCCTATGGTGGGAGGTGGGAAAGGAGCTGGGGCTGCTGCCTCCCCCCAGTACCCTCACATTCGTTCCTCCAGAGGCAGCTTTTGCCCATTTTCTTTAATCCAAGCTGCTTGAAGCAGGTGAGGCTGGCAAGATGTCTCGGCAGGTAAAGGTGCAGGTCACCAAACCCAAGGACCCAAGTTCTATCCCCAGGGACCCATGTGGAGGAAGGAGAGGACCCACTCCCTCAAGTTGGCCTCTGACCTCATACACACACACACACACACACACACACACACACACACACACAAAATCTAAAAAAATAAAAAGAAGCAGGGCATGGTGGCGCTCGGCACCTTTAATCCCAGCACTTGGGTGGTAGAGGTAGGCGGATCTCTGTGAGTTCAAGGCCAGCCTGGTCACAGAGGGAGCTCCAGGCCAGCTGGTACTAAAACGGAGACCCTGCCTCAAAAATACCAAAAAAAGGAAAAAAAGAAACCACTAAAAAAACTAAAAAGGAAACCAGGTGGGAGCTAGGTGGCAGCCACCGGGGTGGTCCTGGCAGGTAGCCCCCCGCCAAGGGAGACCAGAGAAGCAGGAGACCTTGCCTCAGCTGGCCAGAGCTTGGGGGCCTCAGATCAATCCCAGGAAGAAATAAGCCCAAAACCCATGACCGCATTCTAAATTCTCCCCAAAGACAGGATGGCATCAATTCAAAGGTCCTCGCTCCCCAGCTCCTTTGCAGCCCAGGCTGGTCTCAAACTCGCAATGCTACATTTCTCCAGATCTGAGATTGCACTAGGGCATCACGGCTGACTCCTTCCAGCCTCTCCTTACCCATCTGAAGCTCCCCAGCTCTCTTCTGCCTCCCTGGCCTGGGAGGTCCCAAGCTCTTCTCCCTCCTTCCTCTTCCTGTGGCCAATTCCCCTTCTTCTAGAGTCTGTGGAGGTGGTGCCTTCTACAAGAAGCCTCGTCCTTGTTTGGCCTCTCTAATGCTCCTGTGATTTTGTGTGCAGAGGCAAGTGCAGTCTGTGGAGTGTCCTTTACACAAAGGGTTAATACAGCAAGCCTCAAGACAGCACCACGCTGTCCCAAGGCCATCTGGGATGCAGGTCAGGAAAGCTAGGGAGATGGCTCAGTGGGTAAAGTGAATGACCTGAGTTTGGATAGCTAGCACCCACATGAAGGCTGAGTGCGTGATGCATCTGTCTCCCCAGTGCTGGGGGCAGAGATCCCGGAAGCTGAATGACCAGCCTGGTCAAAGCAGTGAGCCCCGGGACTAGTGAAAGACCCTGTCCCCCAAAACAAGTTGGAAAGTGATGGTGGAGGATCTGACATGGAGTTCTGGCTTCAACATGTACACTCATATCCACACTAACAAGGACATGGAACACACACACACACTCGAAAGATCAGTTATGAGGGTTCCTGAGGGCAAGAGCTGTGCTGCACAGTGCCCCCTACACACACAATCAAGTTCTAAGGAGTAAGTGAAGAGATGGTATTGTTGGCTAAAAACTGCCCTGTGCTTACATACCCACACCTTAACCGCTGGGACTTTTAAATGTCATCTTTCTAGAGAAGCACCTTTCTGGGCATCATAGTGCATGTCAGCACTTGGGAGATGGAGGAAGGATGAGCAGGGGTTCAAGGTCATCCTGGGCTACAAAGAAAGTGTGGGGCCAAGCATGGGCTACATGAGATCTTATTTCAAAGATAAAACACTTAGGCAGAGGCAGGTGAATCTCTATGAGTTAGAGGCCAGCCTGATCTACAAATGAATTCCAGGCCAGCCAGGGCTACATAGTTAGACTCTAAAACAAAACAAAACAAAACAAAAACAAGGGGCTGGAGAGATGGCTCAGTGATTAAAAACACCTGCTATTCTTCCAGAGGATCCAGGTTTGATTCCCAGTAACCACACAGCAGCTAACGACTGTCCATAAACTCCAGTTCTCAGGGGTCCAAAACCTTCTGGTCTCTGTGAGGCATTGCACATATAAAACAAAATAATAAATAAATATTGACTACAGTTCTCAGGGGTCCAAAACCTTCAGGGCTCTGTGGGCCATTGCACTTATAAAACAAAATAAACAAATAAACAAATAAATAAATACTGATTTAAGGCCAACCTAGGCTACATATCAAGAGCCTGATTCAAAAGCAAAAACGAAACGATAAACAAACAAAAGTCCAAAACAGAGTAACAACAACTGAAAAAGGGGATCACTTTTGCAGATGTGACTAAGGAGCTCCTGTGATGGGGGTTAAACAGGGAGGGGGGGGGCAGGGATAACTGCAACTGTGCATTTCCTGGTAAGGATCAGAGGCAGGTTCCACACTAGAGGGCAGTGCGACCAAGGGTCGGACCTGGATACTTGCAGCCATGGTCTAGGAAGCCAGCTTCGATCAGAAGCTAAATGGGCCAGAGAAACTCCCAAGACTTCTGCAGGGCCATAGCCCACCAACACAGGCATCTGACCCCCTGTCTTCCAGAGCCTTGAGTGAGCACATTTCTGCTGTTTAAGCCATCAAGCTTTGGATAACTTGTGATAGCCCAACAGCTGTAGCAGATGAAGCCATATGGTGTGAATATCACACGGGAGTTATTAAAACAGAAGCTTATTCAGACTGGGCTGGGCACAGAGGTCTGCTGCTCTTTCAGACCCGTGATGGTGGGCATCAGTTTTCTGTCTGTAAAGTGGGGGTTGCAGCTTCTACTTTGCAGAGGTCTGGTAGGTATTTAGTGAGAACGTGAGAGCAGCATGCCTCACCTAGTCCGGCCCAGCACTGGGCACACGGTAGCCATTCCATGTGTCAGTATAGACAAGAGCCAGTCTAAAGGGGGGTTGCATTTCTGAGACAGCGTCCCATCTAGCCCAGGTTGGCCTCCAACTTGTATGTGGTTGAGGATGGACTTGAACATCCGGTCCCCCTGCCTCCACCTCCCAAGGGCTAGGACTGCAGGCTCATGCTGCCCCACCTGGCTTATGGGTGCTAATGCTGGAACCCTCATATCCACTATGCACTCTGCCAGCTGAGCTGTCTCCCAAGGCCAAGGAAGTGCGTGTCTTCTGTAGTTGATCTGTGAGTCTTAAGCCATCAAAATCCAGGCCACCTGGAAATGGGGCAGGACTTGCAGCTTCCTGCTGGTATTTTTTAAACCATGAATAATTATCACTTTGGAGGGGGAAAGAGGGTGTGAACTCACATCCTTCCTCACCTGCCTAGAATATGCCTGTCACAGAGCACAAAACGGCTGCACACTTCACAGTCAGAGCACACAGTCCTGCCTCCCCCAACTCCCGGGGCGTGGGTGCCCTGGCTGGCCCTGGGTACACCAGGATGATGCAGGGCATCTGGGACCCCATCCTACCTTGGCTTCAGGAGCTCAGGTGAGGAGGGGTGCCCACCCAGAACCTCCCAACCCTCAGAATCAAGACGTGTGAAGGCTGAAGTTCCCTCCAGGATTCTAAGAGAAAATGGCAGAATCTTCCTAATTCTGCCCCACTGGGC
This sequence comes from Rhizomys pruinosus, assembly GCA_009823505.1. Taxonomy (NCBI): domain Eukaryota; kingdom Metazoa; phylum Chordata; class Mammalia; order Rodentia; family Spalacidae; genus Rhizomys; species Rhizomys pruinosus. Next base: position 1,102,513 of record VZQC01007772.1, on the reverse strand, counting down.
GTTACATAAGTGCCGCCTGAAGGCCACTTGTGGGCGGGGCACAACCATTTACCTCAGATTCTTCAGGGTTTTAGGGAGCAGCTGTTGCCTCCTGCTGAGGGTCTCACCTGCCCCCAGGTCTGGGGGGTGTACAGGGGTCTGTGGGCAGCACAGGGTCTGCATTCTCCAGCTTCTGGCTTTCTCTATTGCTCCGACTGCCTACAAGAAAACTCCTAAGTCCCCAGCCAGGGCCTGGGGTCCGAGTCGGAAGGCCCTTTGCAATGCAATACTCTTGGTGCACAAGCATCCTCATCCACAGGCCCGGCTTTGTTGAGCGTTCACTGTACTCTAGGCATCCTGTGGTGGTGCAGACTCCACACCCATATGAAGCGATCAATAGATGTTCACAGCTAGCAGCAGCTGCTCCTCTCTGCGCATGGTCCTTCCTCTCCCACCTTGGTCACCTCATCCAGGAAGCCCTTCTGAACCAGCTGTCCTTGCTGCTCTGCTGTCACAGAGTGTCACACAGCCCTGGGAAGCATTTTCATCACTGTGGTGAGGCCTTGCCCATCCATCCCACCTGCTCTGGCCAGGACACCAGGGCTCAAGGGATCATTTTGAGACGGAGTCTCCCTGTAGCCTCAGCTGGCCTAGAACTCACTATGTAGACCAGGCTGGCCTTGAACTCATAGAGATAAGCCTGCCTCTGCCTCCGGAGTGCTGGGATTAAAGGCGTTTACCACCATGCCCAGCTAAACATTTCTAAATCCTTTAAAAATAAACAATTATTTATGTGTATAATGTTTTGCCTGCATGTGTGTAAGTACACTCATGTCATGCAAAGCCCATAGAGACCAGAAGAGGGCATCAGATGCTGTGGACCTGGAGTTAGAGACAGTTGTTAGTTCCCCATGTAGGCGCTGAGAGATGAACCCAGGTCCTCTGCAAGAGCAGCCAGTGCTTTTAACCAGTGAGCCACCCATGGCTTTTCCTAAAGATGATTTTTTTTTTGTCTTTGAGACAGGGTCTCCCTGTAGCCCCAGCTGGCCTGGAGCTCGCTATGTAGACCAGGCTGGCCTTGAACTCACAAAGATCCGCCTGTCTCTGCCTCCCGAGCGCTAGGATTAAAGGCATGCATCACCGAGCCCGGCTAAAAATGATTTTTATGAACCGTTTTTTGAAGCTGATAACAAGTATTGGTAGACCTTTTAATTTTTGCCTGTGAGTTTGTTTTGCAGAGCTGAGGACCCATGCGCCAGTCAAAGTACTAGGATTTCTTCCACTGAGGAAACAAAAAAAGTCCTCCATGGGGCATTCATGTTCTCGCCAGCGTTGTCAGTGTGGCTCCTTCTGGATGGAGGGCAGTTCCTTCTGCCCCTGGTGATGCAGTGAATATGTGGCAAGTGTCCACAACGACTATGAGCATGAGCAGCTACATACATGGTCTTCAGCCTGCGCCTCCATGTTCTGTGAAGTCTGCTCTCTCCTTCCCTCCCTCTCTCATGGAGCCCAAGTGTGAATGCAGGTTTGTGAGCACATGCAGGTGCATGTAGAGTGTGAATGCAGGTTTGTGAGCACACGCAGGTACATGTAGTGTGAATGCAGGTTTGTGAGCACATGCAGGTGCATGTAGAGGCCCGAGGAGGAAATCAAGTGTCTTCCTCTATCACTTTTTTTTTTTTTTTGAGACAAGGTCTCCCTGTAGCCCCAGCTGGCCTGGAACTCGCTCTGTAGACCAGGCTGGCCTTGAACTCACTGAGTTCCACCTGCCTCTGCCTCCTGAGTGCTGAGTGCTAGGATTAAAGGCACAAGCCACCACACCCAGCTCCTCTATCACTTAGTCTTACTACTTTGAGACAGGGTCCCTCACTGAACCGGAAATTTGCCGTTTTTGCGAGGCTGGCCGGACAGCGGCTTGGGGGATCCACCTGAATCTGCCTTCTAATCTTCAGCTTTCTAATGGGTGCTGGGGACTCAGGCTCATGTCTGTGCTGTGCAAGCTCTCTGATCCGCTGAGCCACCTCCCCAACACAGACAATGTGCTTCTAATCCTCATAGTCACATCTCAAGTGTTCAACAGCCGCATGTGGCTAGTGACCACTGTGTGGCCAAGTGCAGACACGGAGCATTCCCACTTGTGCAGTGGGGGACCTGGCAGCACAGCCTGGGCAGCTCTGGCTCCTTTGTGCTGGCTGAGCAATCACAATGAAGCCCCAGAAAAACTGGGTGAGCAGAGCCCTCTGCTGGCTGGCATGGGTATGTGGGAGAATAGAAAATAGGTGCTTGTGGCTTTAAGACAATGGAATTTGTTGGGCTGGAGAGATGACCTAGCGGTTAAGAGCGCCGACCGCTCTTACAGAGGACCCGGGTTCGATCTCCAGCACCCACATGGCGGCTGAGAACCGTCTGAATACTCCAATTCCAGGAGAACTCCAGTCCCCAGTTCCAGGGGAATCCGAGACCCTCTTCTGACCTCCGCGGCATTGCACCACACGGGTGCACAGACCTGCATGCAGACAGTACATTCATACACATACAGAAATAAATAAAATTAAAAAGAAAAAAAAAAGACAATGGAATTTGCGTGTGCGTGCGCGCGCGCGTGTATGATATGCATGTACTAATTAGAAGATTTTAAATTTTATTTTTTTATGTGTATGAATGTATTGTGTGCATGTAGGTTGGTGCACTGTGTCGTGCAATGCACCGGAGGTCAGAAGAGGGCGTCGGATTCCCCTGGAACTGGAGCTAAAGTTGGTTCTCAGCCACCATGTGGGTGCTGGGGATCGAACCCGGCTCCTCTGCAAGAGCAGTCGGCGCTCTTAACCGCTAGGTCATCTCTCCAGCCCCCAAGATGTATCTGTTCTATGTGTTCTAGTTCAATTACATAATATTGGCTGCAGCATTACCAGGTCCTCCCCTCCCCATTCCCCCACCCACACTCTCAGCTTTATTTATTTTTGATCTTTTGTTTGGTCTTATTGAGACAGGGTCTCCCTGTAGCCCCAGCTGTCCTGGGAACTCACCTTGTAGACCAGGCTGGCCTTGAACTCACAGAGATCCGCCTGCCTCTGCCTCCCAAGTGCTGGGGTTAGAAGCATGTGCCACCACACCTGGCCCCGTTTTTATTCTTTTATTTTAATTTAAAAAAAATTTTAAATTTATTTCTGTATGTGTATGAATGTACTGTCTGCATGCAGGTTTGTGCACCCGTGTCGTGCAATGCCACGGAGGTCAGAAGAGGGTGTCAGATTCCCCTGGAACTGGAGTTCTCCTGGAATTGGAGTTTCAGATGGTTTTTCGGCCGCCATGTGGATGCTGGGGATCGAACCCAGGTCCTCTGTAAGAGCGGTCGGCGCTCTTAACCACTAGGCCATCTCTCCAGCCCCCATTTTTATTCTTAAAATGCTTGTTTTACCTCTAAAGAAAGATTACTACTACCTTCTTAATTTTTTTTTTTTTTGCTTGGCCATGCTTTCTTATTTATTCTCTAAGACACTGGGCTCATTCGGACTGAAAATGTCTAGACTTGCTGGGCTGGAGAGAGTGCTGTTTCCATGGTCTGGGGCTAATGCACATTTTAGGAGTTGGAAGTTGCAAGATGTATCTTCAATATGGGACACATGAATGGAGGATGGTGAGGACCCGGTCCATTCTTGCTGGGTTTTTCTTTTGGGGGACAAAGTCTTATTCTGTAGTCCAGGCTGGCCTGGAACTCACCATGTCACCCAAGCTGGCCTCAAACTCAAACTGGAGGCAGTTTTCCTACCTTGGGCACCTGAGTGCTAGGATTACATGTGTGCGACCCTGTGCTTGCTTCTTGTCTGAATCGTGATTGTAATTTTGTTTAACCAGGACATTCAGGACAGTAAGTGTTTTATGGAGCCCTCCTCACCTCCCTCCCTGCTGAAGTACTGGTGAGCAGACCCAGGGGCTCAAGAATGTAAGCTAACCCCATCCTTTTCATTTTTTGTTTTTGGGGACAGGGTCTCCCTGTGGCAACAGGGCAACATAGAAGCAATATTGTAACTGTTACAAAGCAGTAAAAGACATCCTGCTATTTCCTCTCTCTGCCTTTTGTTTTTATTTCTAAGTACTTTTTTTGTAGGGATGTTTGCCCACGTTGAAGTACAGTTTGGAAATCACAGTGAAATCTTGGTATAGATCAGAGGGGTTTCACTATCCTTTTTAACCCCACAGGACCAAGGACCAACTAGGGTCTCTAAGCACATAGCCTACTAGGGTTTGTACCCCTGGCCTTCTCTGGCCACAGCCAGTGGGCACTGCAGAGTCCTTCCACAAGTTATGGAGGTTCCAGTCAATTCTGGAAAGCTAAGTACACAGGAGATGCCTGTTGAATGACTGGATGCTGCAGACTCCCAGGACTCAGGCTCCAGATAGGGACTATTTATCTACAGAGCCCCACGTGCTTGGGCAGTGGTGGTGCCACTCTAGGTGAAGGCAGAGGTCACCCGATGCACTCCCTCCTGCCTTTGTTCCATGAATTCACACTGCTATAGGAGACCCTCTTGGCAGCTCTGGCTGATTCTACAGCTCTGGCCCATCCTGAAGCACTTAGTAATTGCTGGTCTGGAAAGAAGGACCATTTCTCTAGTCTGGGGCCAAGGTATGTCTTTAAGTGCTTTGAGATGGTTGGGGAGAAGTTAGACTCTGTCTTCACTGGAAGATGAATAGTGGAGGACAAGAATCCAGGGGGCAGGGGCTGGAGAGATGGCTCAGCGGTTAAGAGCACCAGCTGCTCTTGCAGAGGACCAGGGTTCTATCCCCAGCACCCATATGGTGGCTAAGAACCGTCTTTAACTCCAGTTGCAGGGGAATCCAACACCCTCTTCTGACCTCCGTGGCATTGCACGACAGGGTGCACAAACCTACATGCAGACAGTACACTCATACACACATTAAAAAAAAAAAAAGCGGGGCATGGTGGCGCACGCCTTTAATCCTAGCACTTGGGAGGCAGAGGCAGGAGGATCTTTGTGAGTTCAAGGCCAGCCTGGTCTACAGAGCGAATTCCAAGACAGCTGGGGCTACAGGGAGACCCTGTCTCAAAAAGACCAAAAAAAAAAAAAAAAAAAAAAAAGAATCCAGGGGGCCAATGTGACAGCTGCTTTCCGCCCGGCTGCTCCTCTGCCTTGGTTCCGCCCATCTACTGAAGACACTGAAATCCTCTTGCAACTACTTCCTGGAAACCTCCTCTTGGACAGACTTCCTGGTCATTTGCAAGACCCAAATTGTTAGTTGCCAATCCTGTCATTACACTCCTCCAAAAACCATGTCCATCCCCTGGGACACCATGTTTATCAGTTCTGTGGCTGTTTCCCCATGAGCTGGGAGCAGGCAGAGGCCAACCTTTTTTTCTGCAGTGCCTGGCTCAGGGCTGAGCACAATTACTGAAATTCCCTCTATTGACACTTTCTTTCCCATGAAAGGATTTATGTTTGGCAGCACTCTCTGAACTTCTGAACAGGAAGGCCCTGGTAAGACTCCAGAGTGATGCATGCAAGCCTTTTTTTTCCTTCTTATGTGTATGAATGTACTATCTGCATGTAGGTTGGTGCACCCATGTCATGCAATGCCTCGGAGGTCAGAAGAGGGTGTCGGATTCCTCTGGAACTGGAGTTAAAGATGGTTCTCAGCTGCCATGTGGGTGCTGGGAATTGAAGCTGGGTCCTCTGCAAGAGCAGTTGGTGCTCTTAACCACTGAGCCATCTCTCCAGCCCCGGTGCACACAAGCCTTTAACCCCAGCACTTAGGAGGCAGAGGCAGGCCAATTTCTGAGATGGAGGCCAGCTGGGGCTACAGGGAGACCCTGTCTCAAAACAAAAATCCAAGAACCCAAAAAACAAGACTCCAGGGTAACTTCCCTATGTTACATGGAGGAGGTGTCCCCTGGTGGCAAAGTTCTGAAGACCCGAGCTCTGGAGGCTTAATTCACAACCACTTGGCTCCCAGAATACACATGTGGTAAACACCTAGAGGAATTGCACAGGATGCTCTTCTGGATATAAGACAACATGATAAAGGTAAATGTATGATTCTGCTTTGGCAAGCTTAAATATGAACACGTGTCATGTACATATGCACCTAGAATAAAGGGACTTTTTTTCTCTAAAGTAGGGAACAGCATGAACCCATTCCCCCAATACCACAAATTATGCAGTCAAGTTTCCCTCATTTGGGGAAATCACAGGGGTCAGCACATCCAGAGTGCAATGGACAAGCCTCGCCCTGGGAAAACCACCTTTGTGATCATGGTTTCTCCACTACCAGCTAAGTATATAAAGGGACTTTTTGTAAAGTACTTTTTTGACATAGAGGTCTTGCTGTAGCCCTGGCTGGCTTGACCTTGTGATGCTCCTGCCTCAGTAACCTGAGTACCTGGGTTATGGGCATGTGCTATCTGCTTGACTAGACGGTGACCTCAGTACCTGGGTTATGGGAATGTGCCGTCTGCTTGACCAGACATAACCCGAGTACCTGGGTTATGGGCATGTGCTGTCTGCTTGACTAGACGGTGACCTCAGTACCTGAGTTATGGGCATATGCCGTCTGCTTGACTAGATGTAACCCGAGTACCTGGGTTATGGACATGTGCCATCTGCTTGACTAGACGGTGACCTCAGTACCTGGGTTATGGGCATGTGCCATCTGCTTGACTAGACGGTGACCTGAGTACCTGGGTTATGGGCATGTGCCGTCTGCTTGAATAGATGGTAACCCGAGTATCTGGGTTGTGGGCATGTGCTGTCTTCTTGATTAGACGTAACCCAAGTACCTGGGTTATGGGCATGTGCCATCTGCTTGACTAGACGGTTGTCATGGTTAATCCTGGGTGTCAACTTGACTGGACTAAGGAACAAATAAGAGAAAAGGGTCTTCTGATTGGACCACCTCAACCCGGATGGCCCACCCCAAATGTGGGTGTTACCTTCTGCCGGCAGGCAGTATTTAAGGCCACGGCAGCGGGAGCTGGCCCCTTTTTTCCTTCTTCCTGCGGCTTGCCTCTCTCTCATCTGGTGAGTTTGCCTTGCTGCTGTGATCAACCTTTCGGATCCCAGCGTGTACTGAGACTGGCAGATCTCCTGGAATCCATTCGGGCCTTCAGCACTAGACTGGGACTCCTGAGACATCCAGCCTTGCGGACTGAGCAGTTCCCTGGATTCCCGGCCTCTCCAGTTCGGCGCTACTGTTGAGCTCCGTCACGTGAGCAAATCAATAAATTGTATATAGTTATATATATTCATCCTGTTGCTTCTGTTTCTTTAGAGAACCCTGACTAATACAGATTTTGGTACCAGAAGTGGTTCTAGAGAAACAGAATTGAAAGGATGAATTTCTTTAGTGGGCTTGGTAGCCTCTGGAGCCAGCTCTCCAACCCAATGAAGCCTAGAGTTACTGAAGGCTCTCCTGGTGGCATGAAGAGGAATGATAATCCTTGGTGCAGACTATTTGATCTAATTATGAAGATAGATCCATTTGACTCACCTAACTCACCTCTTGTGAGAAGCAAGGAATTTAGTGACTCTATATATAAAACGTTCGAGAAATTGCAGAAAAATCAGGAAAATAATGATGTTGCCTTGTTGCTCCTAGCATGTCTGGATAAACTGTTAGACGAAAATATGGAGCTCGGTGATAAAAATGACCAGCTCCGGATTCGAAACAACAGTTTAAAGGTTTCCAAGTGTGCTCTGGAAGAGAATCTTCTCTCCAGCAGCCAAAGAGCTAAAGCAGCAGAAAATCAAGCTGGAGCCCTTATTATACGGTTGGCTGATTTACAACGCAAATTTAATTCCCAGCCACGAAAAGTGTCAGCAGTTAAAGTGAGAGCACTGGTGGGGAAAGGGTGGAACCCTGAAACTTGGGATGGAGATGTGTGGGAGAACTATGATGATGAGGATTTTGAACCCTCGGATTCTGAGGGATTTTCTTTATCTGAGGAATTAACCTCCCCACCCTCAGCAGAGAATCCACACCCTGCAGATCCCTCCTCCCCACCCTTGCCTGAGGAAATTAATCCCCCCCTCCCAGTGGGAGCTGATGTCCCTCAGGGCCCAACAATTGTTGCCTCTAGACCTATAACCAGATTGAAGTCTAAGCAAGCCCCTCAAGGTGAGATAGAAAGTGTGGTCCACGAGGAGGTGCGATATACTACTAAAGAAATTAATGAGTTTGCTGATTCATTCCGGCAGAAGCCTAAGGAATATGTGTGGGAATGGATTTTAAGGGTGTGGGATAATGGTGGAAGGAATATAAAATTGGATCATACTGAGTTTATCGATATGAGCCCACTGAGTAGAGATTCTAGGTTTAACATGGAAGCTCGAGCAGTTAAAAAAGGTGTTAAAAGTTTATTTGAATGGTTGGCTGATGTATTTATTAAAACATGGCCTACTAACAGCGAGTTAGAGATGCCTGATATTCCTTGGCTTAGTATTGATGAAGGGATTGTGAGGGTCAGGCAGATGGGCATGCTCGAGTGGATTCGAAGTGTAAAACCACATTCTCCACAATATGAGGACCCAGAGGACATGCCACTCACTGAATTTATAAGATGGAAAGTACTGAGAGAGACACCAGAACATTTGAAGAGCTTTGTTTTTGCTCTATTTCTTATGCCAGATCTTACAGTTAGAGAAGTTGTGGCTCGTTTGCATAAATTAAATGTACACGTAGTAGGTCTAACAGGACCTCAGGGTAGGCGTCAGGTGGCAGCACTGAATCGCAGAAGGCCAGATGAGCGTAGTTACAGTAATTATCATAATGGGTGGCAAAGGCAAAACAATACCTATAATGGCATGACCCGAAATGATCTTTGGAACTGGCTAATTAATCATGGTGTTCCCAGGAACCAAATACATAAGAAGCCTACTAAGTTTTTATTTGATCTGTATAAGCAGAAAAGCTCTAGAACGAATGACAGGAAGTCAACATTTGATTTTAGGAGTAGCGAATCCCGCCCAGTTGACCGGTTTCCAGACTTGAGACAGTTCACAGACCCAGAACCCCTTGAATGAAGGGGTGGCCGGGTTCCAGTGAGGAAGGACCTTGTCACAATACCAAAGAGTTATGCTGTTTGCCTTCCTCCTGTCCTTCCCCAGAGGGACCTGAGGCCTTTTACTAGGGTAACTGTACACTGGGGAAAAGGAAATAATCAGACTTTTCGAGGCCTATTGGATACTGGTTCTGAGTTGACACTGATCCCAGGAGACCCTAAAAAGCATTGTGGCCCTCCGGTTAAAGTAGGGGCCTATGGAGGTCAGGTGATAAATGGAGTTTTGGCTGAAGTCCGACTCACGGTGGGCCCAGTGGGTCCCAGAACGCATCCCGTAGTTATTTCCCCAGTCCCAGAATGTATAATTGGGATAGATATAATTAGAAATTGGCAGAATCCCCACATTGGTTCCCTGATCTGTGGAGTGAGGGCTATTATGGTTGGAAAGGCCAAATGGAAACCATTGGTGTTGCCTCTACCAGGGAAAATAGTGAACCAAAAACAGTATCGTATCCCTGGAGGGATTGCGGAGATTAATGCCACTATCAAGGATTTGAAAGATGCAGGGGTGGTGATTCCTACCACATCTCCATTTAACTCTCCAATTTGGCCTGTGCAAAAGACAGATGGATCATGGAGAATGACAGTTGACTATCGAAAACTCAACCAAGTAGTGACACCAATTGCAGCCGCTGTACCAGATGTGGTGTCCTTACTCGAGCAGATTAATATGTCTCCTGGTACCTGGTATGCAGCTATTGATCTGGCCAATGCTTTTTTCTCAATACCGGTTCATAAGGACCACCAGAAGCAATTTGCTTTCAGCTGGCAAGGCCAACAGTATACCTTTACTGTCTTACCTCAGGGGTATGTTAACTCTCCAGCGTTGTGCCATAACTTAGTTAGAAGGGATCTTGATCGCCTGACTCTTCCACAAAATATCACACTGGTCCACTATATTGATGATGTTATGTTGATTGGACCCAGTGAACAGGAGGTAGCAGCTAGCCTAGACTTGTTGGTAAAGCATATGCGCATGAGAGGATGGGAAATAAATCCAACTAAAATTCAAGGGCCATCTACCTCGGTGAAGTTTCTAGGAGTTCAGTGGTGTGGAGCATGCAGAGACATTCCTTCTAAGGTAAAGAATAAGTTGTTGCACCTGGCCCCTCCCTCCACCAAGAAAGAAGCACAACGTCTGGTGGGTCTTTTTGGATTCTGGAGGCAGCACATTCCTCATCTGGGTGTGTTACTACGACCCATATATCAGGTGACTCGTAAGGCAGCAAACTTTGAGTGGGGCTTGGAACAGGAAAAGGCTCTTCAACAGGTCCAGGCTGCGGTGCAGGCTGCTCTGCCCCTAGGGCCATATGATCCAGCAGACCCAATGGTGCTTGAGGTATCAGTGGCAGATAGAGATGCTGTCTGGAGTCTGTGGCAGGCTCCCATAGGGGAATCACAGCGGAGGCCCTTGGGATTTTGGAGCAAGGCTCTACCTTCATCTGCAAACAACTATTCTCCTTTTGAGAGACAGCTCTTAGCCTGCTATTGGGCCTTAGTGGAAACTGAACGTTTGACAATGGGCCACCAAGTCACCATGCGACCTGAGCTGCCCATCATGAGCTGGGTGTTATCTGACCCACCAGACCATAAAGTAGGACGTGCACAGCAACAGTCCATTGTCAAATGGAAGTGGTACATACGGGACAGGGCCCGGGCAGGCCCTGAGGGCACAAGCAAGCTACATGAAGAAGTTGCCCAAATGCCTATGGTTCCCACTCCTGTTACAATGTCTCCTGGGCTTAAGCATGCACCTATGGCTTCATGGGGTTTGCCCTATGATCAGTTGACTGAGGAAGAGAAGACTAGGGCCTGGTTTACTGATGGTTCTGCACGCTATGCAGGCACCACCCAGAGGTGGACAGCTGCAGCATTACAGCCAATTTCTGAAACAACCCTAAAGGACACTGGTGAAGGAAAGTCTTCACAGTGGGCAGAACTTCGGGCAGTGCACATGGTTGTGCATTTTGCCTGGAAGGAGAAATGGCCAGAGGTTCGATTATATACTGATTCATGGGCTGTAGCCAATGGTTTGGCTGGATGGTCAGGGACTTGGAAGGAGCATGACTGGAAAATTGGTGAGAAAGACATTTGGGGAAGAAGTATGTGGATAGAGCTCTCTGAATGGTCAAAGGATGTGAAGATACTTGTGTCTCATGTAAATGCTCATCAAAAGGTGATCTCAGCAGAGGATGAGTTTAATAATCAAGTAGATCGGATGACTCGTTCTGTGGATTGTCAGCCTCTTTCTCCAGCTATCCCTGTTGTTGCTCAATGGGCCCATGAACAAAGTGGTCATGGTGGCAGAGATGGAGGTTATGCATGGGCTCAACAGCATGGACTCCCACTCACTAAGGCTGATCTGGCTACAGCTGCTGCCGAGTGCCAGATTTGCCAACAGCAGAGACCAACATTGAGCCCCCGATATGGTGCTATTCCCCGGGGTGACCAGCCAGCAACCTGGTGGCAGGTTGACTACATTGGACCACTTCCATCATGGAGGGGACAGCGTTTTGTTCTTACAGGAATAGATACTTATTCTGGTTATGGATTTGCCTTTCCTGCACGTAATGCTTCTGCCAAAACTACCATCCAGGGACTTACGGAATGCCTTATCCACCGTCATGGTATTCCTCACAGCATTGCTTCTGACCAAGGAACTCACTTCACAGCCAAAGAAGTGCGACTGTGGGCCCATGGTCATGGTATCCACTGGTCTTACCATGTTCCCCACCACCCAGAAGCAGCTGGCTTGATAGAACGATGGAATGGCCTCTTGAAGACACAGTTACAGCGCCAATTAGGTAGCAATACCCTGGAGGGCTGGGGCAAGGTTCTCCAGCAAGCAGTATATGCTTTGAATCAGCGTCCACTATATGGTACTGTTTCTCCTATAGCCAGAATTCATGGGTCCAGGAACCAAGGGGTGGAAGTGGGAATGATTCCACTCACTATCACCCCTAGTGACCCAGTAGGAAAATTTTTGCTTCCTGTACCCACGACCTTGCGTTCTGCTGGTCTAGACGTTTTGGCTCCAATGGGGGGAGTGCTTTTGCCAGGAGATACAGCAAACGTTCTATTGAACTGGAAGCTAAGACTTCCCCCTGGCCACTTCGGGCTTCTACTGCCTTTAAGCCAACAGGCTAAGGAAGGAATAACAGTAGTAGGAGGAGTGATTGATCCAGACTACCATGGGGAAATTGGACTTTTTCTCCACAATGGGGGCAAGGAAGATTATGTCTGGAAGGCAGGAGATGCTGTAGGGCGCCTTCTGGTGCTACCATGTCCTATGATTAAGGTCAATGGGAAACTCCAACAACCCAAACCAGACAGGACAATAAATGGCCCAGACCCTTCAGGGATGAAGGTATGGGTCACTCCTCCAGGGAAAGAGCCAAGACCTGCAGAGGTGCTTGCTGATGGCGGAGGAAATACAGAATGGGTAGTAGAAGAAGGTAGTCATAAATATCAGCTGAAGCCACGGGACCAGTTGCAGAAACGTGGATTATAATAGATATTAACCTTCGTCCTATTTGGTTAAGAATGTGCTTGTTTATATATGTATATATATATATGTATATATGTATGTATATTAAGTGGATACTTGTGTTCCCCTTTGAATGTGCAACTGAGATATGTGTTAAGTGTTGTCATATTTAGGTTATTAGATACTGAAGGACTAAGTTCTTCTCAAGGACATTACCACCTACTCTAAGATATAATGCTTTGCTATTGCACATGAGATACTTATAACATGTTAGGTGGAATTATGACCCTGCCATCGTTTGCAATTGACATTTAAGCAGAGGCTATTTATTGGGTGTCAAGTTGACAAGGGGTGGAGGTGTCATGGTTAATCCTGGGTGTCAACTTGACTGGACTAAGGAACAAATAAGAGAAAAGGGTCTTCTGATTGGACCACCTCAACCCGGATGGCCCACCCCAAATGTGGGTGTTACCTTCTGCCGGCAGGCAGTATTTAAGGCCACGGCAGCGGGAGCTGGCCCCTTTTTCCTTCTTCCTGCGGCTTGCCTCTCTCTCATCTGGTGAGTTTGTCTTGCTGCTGTGATCAACCTTTCGGATCCCAGCGTGTACTGAGACTGGCAGATCTCCTGGAATCCATTCGGGCCTTCAGCACTAGACTGGGACTCCTGAGACATCCAGCCTTGCAGACTGAGCAGTTCCCTGGATTCCCGGCCTCTCCAGTTCGGCGCTACTATTGAGCTCCGTCACGTGAGCAAATCAATAAATTGTATATAGTTATATAAATTCATCCTGTTGCTTCTGTTTCTTTAGAGAACCCTGACTAATACAATGGTATTTTTCTTTTTTGTGGCATTGAGGATCAAACCCAGGAACTTGTGCATGCTAGGCAAGCACTCTAACCAGAGCTGAATCTCCAGGCTGCTAGTGTTAGCCACCGACTGAGCAAGGCAGGTGTCTTCAGGGGAGATTCCAATATTAATACACCTTCAGAGTGTTATTTCCAGCTAAAATACTATGGTGTATGGGGCTAGAGAGTTGGCTTAGAGGTTAAAAGCACTTGGTGATCTTGCAGAGGATCCAGGTTCAGTTCCCAGCACCCACATGGCAGCTAACAATGGTCCATAACTCCAATTCTTGGGATTATGGTGCCCTGTTCTGGCCTCTGTGGGCACTAGGTACACATGTGGTACATATATACACATGTAGACAAAACTCTCATATACATAAAAAATAAATATTATGGTGGAAGCTAAGCAGGCCCAAGGAGGCTCTTTTTCTTTTTCTTTTTTTTTAAATTTTATTTAATTTTTATATGTATGAATATACTATTTGCATGTAGGTTTGTGTACCCGTGTCGTGCAATGCTGTGGAGGTCAGAAGAGGGTGTCAGATTTCCCTGGAACTGGAGTTAATGGCAGTTCTCAGTCACCATGTAGGTGCTGGGGATCGAACCCGGGTCCTCTGCAAGAGCAGTCGGTGCTCTTAACCGCTAGGCCATCTCTCCAGCCCTTTCTTTTTTGTTTTGTCTTTTTGGAGACAGGGTCTCTCTGTAGGCCCAGCTGTCCTGAAACTATGTAGACCAGGCTGGCCTTGAACTCACAGACATCTGCCTGCCTCTGCCTCCCGAGTGCTGGGATTAAAGGCATGCCACCACCATGTCTGGCTCAAGGAGATTCTTTTCCACTAATGTTATAAATATGTTCTCCATGAACTTAAACTGAGCATATGCAGTACTATCCCCCCCTTAACTGAGCAGACTTAGACTTAGGAATGGGCCAACATCGATGTGATGCATACGGACCCCTGAACCAAATTCCAAGGCTCCTCTGTTCCTGGAGCAGGCAGCTTCGGACATGACTCCCTCCTCCCCTGAAGTAATAACCCTTCTCCAGCTCTTAGGTCCTGGCTGTGCTTATTCTGGTTCTGGAGAGATAACTCAGTGGTTAAGGGCACTGACCCAGGGCTGGAGAGATGGCCTAGCGGTTAAGAGTGCCGACTGCTCTTGCAGAGGACCCGAGTTCGATCCCCAGCACCCACATGGTGGCTAAGAACCATCTTTAGCTCCAGTTCCAGGGGAATCTGACGCCCTCTTCTAACTATCGCGGCACTGCATAACACAGGCGCACAAACCTGCATGCAGACAGTACATTCATACACATAAAAATTAATTAATTAATTAATTAATTAATTAAAAAAAGAGCACTGACCCAACTGAAACAGTGAAGTTCTCCCCAAAACAATAATCCTCAGCTTTGGAAAAACTCTGGAAAGACTCAGAAAAAGATGCAAGATGTATATGGCAGAATGCATGAACTCAGGTGGGGCGGGGAGCATGGAAAGGGAAATGAGTCTAAATTGGATTGAGAAATGATGTAGGAAAAACTTTAATAATAAAAAATATATATGGGGCTGGAGAGATGGCTCAGAGGTTAAGAGCACCAACTGCTCTTGCAGAGGACCCGGGTTCGTTTCCCAGCACCCACATGGTGACTGAGAGCCGTCTTTAACTCCAGTTCCAGAGGAATCTAACACCCTCTTCTGACCTCCACAGCATTGCACGACACGGATGCACCAACCTACATGCAGACAATACACTCAAACACATTAAAAAATATATATATATATAAAAGAGCACTGACTACTCTTGCAGAGGACCTGGGTTTGGTTCCCAGCACCCACATGGCAGCTAACGACCATCCATAACTCCAGTTCCAGGGGAATCTGATACTATCTTCTGGCCTCTGTGGGCACTGCATGTATGACACAGGTGAACTTACATACATGTAGACAATATACACATAAAAATAAAAATTAAAAAAGCCAAACCTATTGATTCCAGTTATAATTCTGTATCACATAATGAAATTCCCATTTATGATTAGCTAGCACTTCTAAGAGCTAAAGTCTTCTAGTGACTCAAAGCAACCATGACTGTGCTGCTTGGTGTGGCCCTAACACAGAAACATGGTCAACAATACAAAATGCCTTCTATGCATGCAAGGCACCAAACCTGGGTCCACTGTAAGAACAGCCAGTGTCTTTACTGCTGTGCCATCTCTCCAGCCCCCTGAAGGCGCCTTCTAAATTTGCAGCTCAAAGGGTCTTGAATAGAGGACCCTTCAGCCAAAGCCAGGCTTTGTGGACTACTTGGGCAAGCATTTGCCCTTGAGAACAGGGATGGGGCTATGTTGGAGGTAGGAGTGTGAGGAGTTGCATCCAAAGCAGCATCCTCTAGGAATAAGCAACTCAGGAGGGTTCGCTGAGAGAAATCAAGGGTGAACTAACTGAGGATAAGGATCAAGGCCATAAAAGGCCCCAAGGGTTTGCTTGGGGGTCACAGGGAGACTACTCTCTGGGGGGAAAAGAGAGGAAGACTGGGATGCTACCAGCTTGTAGGTTACTTACTGGGATGCTACAAGCTCGTAGGTTACTTACTGGGATGCTACCAGCTTGTAGGCTACTTACTGGGATGCTACCAGCTTGTAGGTTACTTACTGGGATGCTGCTCAGCTTGTAGGTTACTTACTGGGATGCTACCAGCTATGCTAGCTGTGCTACTTACTGGATATCGAGCTGTGTACTTGGACTGCTAGCTTGTAGGTTACTTACTGGGATGGTACCAGCTTGTAGGATACTTACTGGGATGGTTCCAGCTTGTAGGCTACTTACTGGGATGGTACCAGCTTGTAGGTTACTTACTGGGATGCTACCAGCTTGTAGGCTACTTACTGGGTGCTACCAGCTTGTAGGCTACTTACTGGGTGCTACCAGCTTGTAGGCTACTTACTGGGATGCGTACCAGCTTGTAGGCTACATTACTGGGATGCTACCAGCTTGTAGGTTACTTACTAAGATGGTACCAGCTTGTAGGCTACTTACTGGGATGCTACCAGCTTGTAGGCTACTTACTGGGATGCTACCAGCTTGTAGGCTACTTCCTGGGATGCTACCAGCTTGTAGGTTACTTACTGGGTTGGTACCAGCTTGTAGGTTACTTACTGGGATGGTACCAGCTTGTAGGTTACTTACTGGGATGGTACCAGGTTGTAGACTACTTACTGGGATGCTACCAGTTTGTAGGTTACTTTTTACTTCCAGCATCTCTTGCCCCTTCCCATTATTTTCTGGCCAGACTGTTCACAATGGGCAAATGGGTCTGAGAATACCCAGAGGTCAGAGACTGTGAAGGCAAAGCAAAGCAAAACATAACACAAACTAACACCCCCTCCCCATCAGTCTGCCTTTGCCTGGGTTCCCACCTTTCTCTCTACCTTCCTTATGAGAAACCATAAAACCAGCCATGTGCTCAGTCTCTTTGCTCAATGGGTCAGTTACTTCCTTCTAGACCCTCAAGTCCTCCTTCAGGAGCGAAGCAGTGGCCCACCAGGATGTGGTGACTGATCTGCACTGCTCAAGTGTCAACTGTGGGGCCGAGGCTAGGAGCACCAGCTACCACAGGGTGCCCGGCATTGGGACAGTCAGACTATCTCAGCGTGGGAGTCACTCGGGTTTTTTACTTTCAGATGTGCGTGAGGAGAGGAAAAGATCCAACAACATACCTAGATTAGAAATGCCCGTATGGGGCTGGAGAGATAGCCAGCGGTTAAGAGCGCTGACCGCTCTTACAGAGGACCAGGTTCAATCCCCAGTACCCACATGGCGGCCGAGGACTGTCTGAAACTCCAATTCTCAGGAGAACTCCCGTTCCAGGGGAACTGCCTGACCCTCTTCTGACCTCGCGGCATTGTACGACACGGGTGCACAAACCTGCATACAGCAGTACATTGATTACACACTACAGACAAAAAAAAAAAAAAAAAAGAAATGGCCCGTAATTTTCAAAAGACCAAGGAGGAAGCAAGAAAACAGAGTCTGAAGCTAGTGGGAAATTAAGTAACTCCTCACAGTTTAGAGCCGATTGAATTTACATTTTACTTAAAAAAGGGGTGGGGTTAGAGGACAACACACAGAAGGCCAAGGGGGTGGGAATGAGGATCTGAAACGAATTTCCAGGAATTTCCCACAGTGATGGACTCCGTGTGTTGGACAGTATTTCTCCTGTTTGTTACAGCTGCTTACAGTGTCAAGGCTGTAGACAGGGAACTGCCTGATGGGAAGGAAGGTAAGTTATCATAAACAAGGTAAGTTTCAGTACGTGCATTTTTTTCTTTCTTTTCTTTTTTTTTTTTTTTTTTAAAAAGGAAAGCAACTTTGGTATAATTTACAGTACATCGACTCTGACAGAAGCCCAAATCACAGGCTGAGCTCATGGCACAGGGTGAGCACAAGATGATATTTTAACCTCCAAAACAGTTTCACATTTTGCTCTGAAGACCACTTCCCGCAGCCCAACATGGCCTTAGCAGGTGTAGTACATATTGAACCCATGATTCAGACTCTTGGCAGCAGTTCATCTGCAGAGGAGACACTGTAGCAGCTCTTCATGCCATGCTCTCACAGGGGGGACTCTCAGCCTGTATAAGATGCCCAGTAGCGGGGCTGGAGCGATATGGCCTAGAGGTTTAAGAGCCACCGCTCTTGCAGAGGACCCGGGTTCGATACCCAGCACCCACATGGCGGCCGAGAGCCGTCTGAAACCCCAATTTCCAGGAGAACTCCAGTTTCCAGGGGAGTCCGCCGCCCTCTCTGACCTCCCGCGGCATTGCACGACCGGGTGCACAGACTGCATGCAACAATACATTCATACACATACGGAAATATAATAAATTAAAAAAAAAATTAAAAAAAAAAAAAATAAGATGCCAGATGCAGACTACAAGACATAGGCTAGAGAAAAGACTTCCTAAATCAGACAGCAGCTCTGACAAGATGAAGGGTCGAAATTGACAAGGGACCTCATCAAACTCAAAAGCTTCTGTACACAAAAGAAACAACAAGGAAGTGAAGAGAAATCCACAGAGTGGGAAGAAACCTCTACTGCAGATACATCTGACACAAGCATTGATTTCCAGAATATATAACTACTCAAAAAAACAAAGAAAAAAAGAAAACAAATGACCCATTCTCATAGATGGAGCAAAGAATCGAACAGAGACTTTCACAAGTGAGAATTAGAGATGTTGATGAGAAAACACTCAGAAGTTTTCAACATCACTAATCAATAAGGAAAGCAAATCAAAACCACTTTAATATCATCTTACTCCAATAAGACTGGGCTAGGATCAAGAAAACAAATGATACCAAGTGCTGGATGGGTTGTTGTGGGAAAGGGAAACACTCATCCACTGATGGTGGATGGAAACCTGTACAGCCACTATGGAAAGCAGTGTGGAGAACCCTTGGTTTAAGACTTGGAATGAACTTGCCCCCGACCCAGCCATACCAACATCCTGGGTATATAACAAAAAAGATTGCATCCTGTCACAACCATACAGCACGCAGTTTATGCAGCTCTCTTCAAGCAAGGAGCTGGAACCAACCTGAAATTCCCCAATCGAGACTGTGGTATAGAGATAAAGTGGTATATTTCTCTACATCAATGAGTTCTATGCAGCGTAAAGAACAGACGACATCACGAGCTTTGAGGAAATGGTTGGAGCTAGAGGACATCATGCTGAGTGAAGTAACACAGTCCCAGAAAAACAAAAGACGAATGTATCCCTCATCTGGGGATGCTGTGCCAATACCCAGTTGTAAGTATTCTTGTGCGGGGCCCCTTGCGTTTTGTACAAAGAGCATGTTGGGCGTCACATTTTCTCCCGTGGCATTTTTCGGATCGAAACAACAAACAACACACAACAAAACAAAAAGACTGGCATCAAAGAACTCGACTGAAGTAAAAACTTTTGCTCCAAAACAGTCAACTTCCCCATGGAAATATTGTGAAAAGACTAAGAGATGAAAAGCATGTTTGGCAGATGCATGAGCTCTGGAAGGGTGGGGCGAATGGGCGGGAACACAGGTCTAGATTTGTTTATTTAAAAATAAATAATACTAAAATATAATTTTATGTGAAATATTAAAAAAAAAAAAGATGCCCAGTTCCTTTAAATGCCCTGGAGATCAGGAAGTTCCATGGGGAGGGGACCACATCCTCCTCCATCTTCTGGTTCTTCTCTTCCTGGTCCAGCTTGGGCTCAGAGCCCTTGATCTGGAGCACGGCAGCTCTGCCTCACCAGCCCACAGCTGCTGTGCTGTCTCCACTCCAGGCATTCTGCTTGTTTGTTTGTTTGCTTACTTGTTTGTTTTGAGTCAGGATCTCACGTAGGTATAATGCGTCACACTTACTATTGAGCTGAGGCTGGCCTTGAGCTCCTATTCCTCCTGCCTCTATCTCCAGAGACCTGGTCCATCGCATCAGCACAAATCAGTGTTGGATGAGCGCCGTTTGCTGATGTTCTCTTTTGTGGCTTGGGGCTCAGGCGGCATGTCTTGTTGTGTTGGGCAAGATGGCATTGTGTTCCAGATTCTTCTCTCATCTCCCATGAGCCGGAATGTACATGCATCGCTTGGCCAGACTTTGAATTTTTTTTCTTCTTTATTATTTCAGGGTTTTTTTTTTGTATTATATTTTGGTTCTTTTTTGAACAGATTTTTTTGTCTTTTTGAGACAGATCTCTGTACTTAGTGGACCTGGAGGCTCCTAGGTGACCTTGAACTTACAGAGATGCCGACTGCCTCAGCCCCCATGTTGGGACTAAGGTGTGTGGTACTGTGGCCTTGCTGATTAGTTGTTTGTATGTTTCCACATAAAATATTTTATCAAATCTAGTCCCATGTCCCCCCCATTCTCCCACCCCACCAGAGCTCATTGCATTCTGCCAAACATGCTTTTATCCCTTTATCAGTCTTTCTCAATATTTCCAGAGGTGAGTTTGAAAGTTGACTGTTTTAAGCAGAAGTTCACTGTTTCATTCAGTTCATTGATACAGTGTTTGTTGTTGTTGTTGTTTGTTCCCAATATGGATCATTCACCCAAATGCTCTTTGGACAAAAGCTCAAGGCCGTGCACAAGAAATATCTTACAACTAGGTAATGGACCTAGCATCCACAGATGAGGGATATCATTTCCATTTTTTTCTGGGATGTGTTACTTCACTCAGCATGAATGTGCCCTCTAGCTCCAGCCAATTTCCTGCAAAGTTATGTGTCATCTTTCCTTACTGCTGCTAGAACTCCATTGTGAATGTACTTTACCACATTTTTTATCCACTCATAAGTTGAGGGCATTTTGGTGTTCCAGCTCCTTATATATTGTGTGAAAGAGAGCTGAATATAACATGGCTGTGATGTATCTCTGGTGGGGTGAGTCTTGGGGGTATATTCCCAGGAGTGGTATGGCTGGTCTTGTGGCAAGTTCATTCCAAGTCTTCCAAGGGTTCTCCACACTGCTTTCCATAGTGGCTGTACGAGTTTTTACATTCCCAACAGCATGGATGAGTGTTCCCGTTTCCCTACAACCTCTCCAGCACGTGGTATCATTTTGTTTTCTTGATCCTAGCCAGTCTTATTGGAGTAAGAGATATCTTAAAGTGGTTTTGATTTGCATTTCCTTAATGATTAGTGATGTTGAACACTTCTTTTTTTTTTTGTTGTTTGGTTTTTTTTTTTTGTCTTTTTGAGAACGGGTTTCCCTTCTAGTCCCAGCTGTCCTGGAACTCTCTCTGTAGACCAGGCGGCCTTGAACTACAAAAGTCTCCTGCCTCTGCCCCCCGAGTGCTAGGATTAAAGGCGTTCTGCCACCACACCCAGCGGTAACACGTGAAGGTGTTTCCAGCCATCTCTAATCCCGCACTTGATAGTTCTCTGTTCACTCTTTGCTTTCCATTATTGAGGGGGCATTGTTTTCTTTTCTTCCTCGGTTTTTGAGTATTTTTATATTCTGGAAATCACATATCTTTGTTAGATGTTTTTGTGGTGAAGGTTTCTCCCACTCTGTGGGATTTCCTTCAATTCCTTGTTGTTTCTTTTCATTGTACAGAGCTTTTGAGTTCAATGAGGTCCCATTTGCAATGTTCGACCTTAATTCTTGCACCTGCTGCTGCTGATTTAGGAAGTCTTTTCCTACACTATGTCTTGTAGTCTGCTCGCCAACTTTTCTTCTTATAGCCTTCAGAGTATGGGGTTGTTTAGTTGAGGTCTTTGGTCCATCTGGGTTGACTTTTGTACAGGGAGAGAGGTAAGGGTTTTAATTCATTCTTCTACAACGTGGTGATCCAGTTTTGCCAACACCACTTGCTGAAGATGCTGTCTTTTCTCCATTGTGGCTCCAGGGTTGTTTTGTTGCTATTTAGGGTCTTTGTTTTTCCAAATGATTAAGGACTTTTTTTCCAAGCCTGTGAAGAAACTCTCGGATTTTTGATTGGGATTGCATTAAACTCTATACAAGAGTTTCGGTAAATGGACATTTTTACAGTTAATTTTCCCAATCCATGAGCCTGGGACGGTTTTTCCTTCTTCTGATGCATTTCTTCAATTTCTTTTTCTTTAAAGGTTTAAATTTTGTTGTAGAGATCCTTGGTGTCTTTGGTTGGTTTGTTCTAGTATTTTTATTGTTTTTGAGGCTATTGTGAGTGGGAAGGTCTCTTTGAATCTTTCTCCAGTTGCTTGTTTTGGTGTAAGAAAGGCCATGATTTAAAAAAATATTTATTTATTTATTTATTTCTGTACTCTGTGGATGTATTGTCTGCATGCAGGTTTGTGCACCCGTGTCGTGCAATGCCACGGAGGTCAGAAGAGGGTGTCAGATTCCCCTGGAACTGGAGTTCTCCTGGAATTGGAGTTTCAGATGGTTTTTCGGCCGCCATGTGGATGCTGGGGATCGAACCCAGGTCCTCTGTAAGAGCGGTCGGCGCTCTTAACCACTAGGCCATCTCTCCAGCCCCCATTTTTATTCTTAAAATGCTTGTTTTACCTCTAAAGAAAGATTACTACTACCTTCTTAATTTTTTTTTTTTTTGCTTGGCCATGCTTTCTTATTTATTCTCTAAGACACTGGGCTCATTCGGACTGAAAATGTCTAGACTTGCTGGGCTGGAGAGAGTGCTGTTTCCATGGTCTGGGGCTAATGCACATTTTAGGAGTTGGAAGTTGCAAGATGTATCTTCAATATGGGACACATGAATGGAGGATGGTGAGGACCCGGTCCATTCTTGCTGGGTTTTTCTTTTGGGGGACAAAGTCTTATTCTGTAGTCCAGGCTGGCCTGGAACTCACCATGTCACCCAAGCTGGCCTCAAACTCAAACTGGAGGCAGTTTTCCTACCTTGGGCACCTGAGTGCTAGGATTACATGTGTGCGACCCTGTGCTTGCTTCTTGTCTGAATCGTGATTGTAATTTTGTTTAACCAGGACATTCAGGACAGTAAGTGTTTTATGGAGCCCTCCTCACCTCCCTCCCTGCTGAAGTACTGGTGAGCAGACCCAGGGGCTCAAGAATGTAAGCTAACCCCATCCTTTTCATTTTTTGTTTTTGGGGACAGGGTCTCCCTGTGGCAACAGGGCAACATAGAAGCAATATTGTAACTGTTACAAAGCAGTAAAAGACATCCTGCTATTTCCTCTCTCTGCCTTTTGTTTTTATTTCTAAGTACTTTTTTTGTAGGGATGTTTGCCCACGTTGAAGTACAGTTTGGAAATCACAGTGAAATCTTGGTATAGATCAGAGGGGTTTCACTATCCTTTTTAACCCCACAGGACCAAGGACCAACTAGGGTCTCTAAGCACATAGCCTACTAGGGTTTGTACCCCTGGCCTTCTCTGGCCACAGCCAGTGGGCACTGCAGAGTCCTTCCACAAGTTATGGAGGTTCCAGTCAATTCTGGAAAGCTAAGTACACAGGAGATGCCTGTTGAATGACTGGATGCTGCAGACTCCCAGGACTCAGGCTCCAGATAGGGACTATTTATCTACAGAGCCCCACGTGCTTGGGCAGTGGTGGTGCCACTCTAGGTGAAGGCAGAGGTCACCCGATGCACTCCCTCCTGCCTTTGTTCCATGAATTCACACTGCTATAGGAGACCCTCTTGGCAGCTCTGGCTGATTCTACAGCTCTGGCCCATCCTGAAGCACTTAGTAATTGCTGGTCTGGAAAGAAGGACCATTTCTCTAGTCTGGGGCCAAGGTATGTCTTTAAGTGCTTTGAGATGGTTGGGGAGAAGTTAGACTCTGTCTTCACTGGAAGATGAATAGTGGAGGACAAGAATCCAGGGGGCAGGGGCTGGAGAGATGGCTCAGCGGTTAAGAGCACCAGCTGCTCTTGCAGAGGACCAGGGTTCTATCCCCAGCACCCATATGGTGGCTAAGAACCGTCTTTAACTCCAGTTGCAGGGGAATCCAACACCCTCTTCTGACCTCCGTGGCATTGCACGACAGGGTGCACAAACCTACATGCAGACAGTACACTCATACACACATTAAAAAAAAAAAAAGCGGGGCATGGTGGCGCACGCCTTTAATCCTAGCACTTGGGAGGCAGAGGCAGGAGGATCTTTGTGAGTTCAAGGCCAGCCTGGTCTACAGAGCGAATTCCAAGACAGCTGGGGCTACAGGGAGACCCTGTCTCAAAAA
>VZQC01007772.1:1020336-1045575 GCA_009823505.1 Rhizomys pruinosus | reverse complement strand
ACTGAAAAATGCATTTTTCAAGTATATATTTATTTTTTTCCTCTCTCTCTCTTTTTTTTTTTTTCTTTTTTGTGACAGGTCTCTCTCCCTATAGGACCAGCTAGCCTGGAACTTGCTACCTACACCAGGCTGGCTTCAATCTCACCAAGATCCACTTTTTCCCCTGTCTCCCAAGTGCTAGGACTAAGGTATGCCCCACCACACTAGGCGAGTGTATCATCTTTGAAAAGCCAGAACTGAAGCCAATATTAACAAAATCTGACAAGTACTTGACAAATATAATGATATGCTGAATTAATCTGCTAGTACTAATAAATATTCACAAATCATAAATATCAAGGGCAAAAGATCTAGAAGAATCTAGACCAACCATGAGTAGTTGATTAGCCTGAGGCTACATGGCCAGGGATCCTGTAAAAATCAGACTGAAAATACAGGTTTCCTAATAGTTAACTAATAGTGCTTTTTTTTTTTTAACAATTTTCTTTTTATTTATTTCTGTATGTGTACGAATGTACTGTCTGCATGCAAGTTTGTGCACCAATGTCGTGCAATGCCGGGGAGGTCAGAAGAAGGTGTCGGATTCCCCTGGAACTGGAGTTCTCCTGGAATTGGAGTTTCAGACGGTTCTCGGCCTCCATGTGGGTGCTGGGGATCTAACCCGGGTCCTCTGTAAGAGTGGTCGGCGCTCTTAACCGCTAGGCCATCTCTCCAGCCCCTAATAGTGCTTTTATATAAGTGCATGAGATTAGGCCTTCCTGATCACAAATCATCTGCACTGATTGTTCCTACCTTTTTTACCTTCATTTTTATCACACTCTGGGTACACTTTGCTAGGAGATCATTTTCTACTCCTATAGCTCAACTATCTATGAGAAATCAAGTCTAACTATCTACTTGTTCACATCTCTATTCCTTAATTCCAGATTGATTTTAACTCCACTCACTCTTTGGATTCACTCCTGGATGCCGCAAAGAGACCTCAAATATAGTATCAACTAATTTAAGTTTACTGTGTATTATAAATATCTTAGTTCTGCTGTCTATGAATGGAATCACTATTTCAAGCCAGCTATTTATTTTTAAAAAAAAACTTTTAATTTCAGACAGTCTCAATCTTGTAGTCTAGGCTGGCCTCAAACTCAGCAATCCTCCTGTCTCAAGTTCTTGATTACTGGGATTAGTAGTGTGTCACTGGAGGGCGTGGTGGCACATGCCTTTAATCCTAGCACTTGGGAGGCAGAGGCAGGCAGATCTTTGTGAGTTCAAGGTCAGCCTGGTCTACAGAGTGAGTTCTATGACAGCTGGGGCTACAGGGACACCCTGTCTCGAAAAGACCAAAAAAAAAAAAAAGTGTGTCACCACACCCAGTCCAGGTCTTCCTTCCTTCCTTCCTTCCTTCCTTCCTTCCTTCCTTCCTTCCTTCCTTCCTTCCTTCCTTCCTTCCTTCCTTCCTCNCTCTCTCTCTCTCTCTCTCTCTCTCTCTCTCTCTCTCTCTCTCTTCAGCTGTTTTGAGACAGGGTTTCCCTGTGGCCACAGCTGGCCTGGCACTCACTTTGTAGACGAGGCTGGCAACCATCTCACTGATATCTGCCTGCCCCTGCCCAAGTGCTAGGATTAAAGGCATGTGGCACCATGCCTGCTTTTTGTGTCATTTTGCTTTTAATATATTCATATTGTTATATTTTATCAGCCTTGAATTTACAATCCCCCTGCCTATTCATCTCAAATGACTATAGGTATGCACCACCAAGTGAGTTTTTCATAGACAACATATATTTAGGTCTTTAAAAAAAATTAGTTAGGGTGGGGGCTGGAGAGATGGCCTAGCGGTTAAGAGCGCCAACCGCTCTTGCAGAGGACCCGGGTTCGATCCCCAGCACCCACATGGCGGCCGAGAACTGTCTGAAACTCCAATTCCAGGAGAACTCCAGTTCCAGGGGAATCCGAGACCCTCTTCGGACCTCCGCGGCATTGCACGACACGGGTGCACAAACTTGCATGCAGACAGTACATTCATACACATACAGAAATAAATAAAATTAATAAAAAAAATTAGTTACAGAGCTGGAGAGATGGCTCAGAAGTTGGGAGCACTGAGTGCTCTTACAAAGAACTTGGGTTCAGGGCTGTGGGGATAGCGCAGCCGTTAAAGGCTGAGGCTAAGAACCGCAAAAAAACAAAGAACTTGGGTTCAATTCTCAGTACCCAACAACCATATGTAACTTTAGTTCCAGGGAATCCAACACCTTCCTCTGACCTCTGTACAACACAGGTGCACTTACACACATGCATGCAATATACTCACATATACAGAACAGAAATAATATTTTTTAAAAATTAGTTATTAGTCAGGTATGGTGGCACACGCTTTTAATCCCAGCACTCGGGAGGCAGAAGCAGGCTGATCTTTGTGAGTTTGAGGCCAGCCTGGTCTACATAGCAAGTTCCAGGCCAGCTGGGGCTAGAGGGAGACCCTGTCTCAAAAAGACCAAAAAATTTTATTTACTAATATATAAAAACAAAAAAATCATACATATTAACAGGGTACATGTGATATTTTGATATAGGTATACATGGTATAATGTTTAAGTCAGGGCAAATATATCTAACTTCAAATATCCATCAGTTCTTAAAAGTAAACACATGAAAAACCTGTCTTCTAGTCCTTGAACTATATGGAGCACTGTTATTTAAAGTCACCCTACTGTGTATCAGCACACCAGAACTTCTCTCTCTTTACTGCCCATCAGTCTAGTCTGTATTTAGAAGACCTACTACTCTATCTTCCATGTGAGTGAGATCATGTGGTATTTATGTTTTTGTGCTTGGCTTATTTAATATAATAATCTCCAATTCCACCCATATTATCACAAATTATAAGATTTCATTTTTTTTTTTTGGTCTTTTTGAGACAGGGTCTCCCTGTAGTGCCAGCTATCCTGGAATTCACTCTGTAGACTAGGCTGGTCTTGAACTCACAGAGATCCACCTGCCTCTGCCACCCAAGTGCTAGGATCAAAGGCATGCGCCACCATACCTGGCAAGATTTCACTTTTTATTTATTTTTTAGTTTTTTTAAATTTATGTGTATGAATGTACTGTCTGCATGCAGGTCTGTGCAGTGCTGTGGAGGTCAGAAGAGGGTGTTGGATTCCCCTGGAACTGGAGTTAAAGATGGTTCTCAGCTGCCAAGTGGGTGCTGGGGATCGAACCTGCGTCCTCTGCAAGAGCAGTTAGCGCTCTTAACTGCTAGGCCATCTCTCCAGCCCCAAGATTTCACTTTTTATGGCTATTAATGTGTATCTGGGTTAAAAACTATGCTTTCTTTATCCATTCATTAGCTGACAGACATTGAGGTTGTTCTAATTCTTGGCTATTGTGAATAGTCCTGCAATATACACAGAGACACAGAGTATAGGTATCTCTTCAACACAGTGATTTGATTTCCTTTGGTTTATGTGCTCAGTATTGGGAGTGTCACATGATATGATAGTTCCAGCCAGGGTCTTTTTTTTTGTCTTTTTGAGACAGGGTCTCCTTTTAGTCCCAGCTGGCCTAGAGCTTACTATGTAGACCAGGCTGGCCTTGAATTCACAGAGATCCACCTGCCTCTATCTCCAGAGTATAGGATTGGCCAGCTTCCAGCCAGGGTCTTAAAATTTTAATTTATGTATGTATTTTTGAGACAAGGGGCCACTAGGTAGCCCAGGCTGGTCTCTAACTAGTAATCCTTCTGCCTCAGCCTCCTGAGTACTGGAATCATGGGCAGCACTTAACCAGTTAGTGTCTAAAGCCAGAAACTTTTTTTTTTTTTTTTTGGTGTTTTTGAGACAGGGTCTCCCTATAGCCCCAGCTGTCCTGGAACTCACTCTGCAGATCAGGCTGGCCTTGAACTCACAAAGATCCAGCTGCCTCTGCCTCCCAAGTGCTAGGATCAAAGGCGTGCGCCACCACACCTGGCTTGAAGCCAGAAACTTTTCATATCCTTTATAATCCTCTCTTTTCTCACTTGATTCATTTAGGTACCAAACCTTATCCATTCTACTTAGCAACCGTACCTTGATTTTTCTTTATTTCTCCTGAGTGTGAGCTGGCACTATTTTTTTTTTTTTTTTTTTTTTTTTTTTTTTTTTTTTTTTTTGCTTAGATTGCTATCAAGCTCCTAAACAGTTCCCTTAAAAAAAAAATCTCTCTTAGGGCTGGAGAGATGGCTCAGTGGTTAAGAGCGCCAACTGCTCTTGCAGATGACCTGGGTTCGATTCTCAGCACCCACATGGTAGCTAAGAACTGTTTTTAAGCTCGGTGTGGTGGCGCATGCCTTTAATCCTAGCACTCAGGAGGCAGAGGCAGGTGGATCTCTGTGAGTTCAAGGACAGCTTGGTCTACAGAGTGAGTTCCAGGCCAGCTGGGGCTATTAGGGAGACCCTGTGTCAAAAAAATAAATAAATAAAAATAAAAATAAAAATAAATAAAACTTTCTCTATACCAGCACCAGTAACTTTCTAAAAAAATTAAATCTGGCCTTGTTCTATCTCCATTAAAGATCTCTGTGGAAGCGCGGCAGGCTGACTCTCTTACTGGCACACAGTGCTCCACAGTCAAGTTTCGATTTTCCTTTACCCTCACTTTCTATGCCATTTCTCCACGATGCTATGGTCCACTGCCAGTAGCTTTTCTGATGTCTTTACAAGCTGCCCTTTCACTCCTGAATGCACCCTTCTTTATCCTGTGTCTACTTGGCTAGCATCTATTAAATCTTTAAGACTCTGCCCAAGTGTCTCCTTTTAATTTCCTAATTTCCCCAGATCCTTAGTTTACTCATCAAAATATTATCACTTTAATGCCATCTGAAGTAAAATACTGCTGTCCTCAGCTGACTGAGTTTCATCCACCCAAGGATAAGCCATTTCTGAAGGTCAGAGATCCTATCTTTTCCACCTAGAAGATTGTCAGAATGAATTCAATACTGCATTTTCTTTGAGGTTAAATTTTCACTTAGAACTTCCTTGGCATGAAAATCCATAATAACAAAACACAAAGTAACCAGGAAACTCCTAGAGATTACTGATGACAAAGGATTATGAAAAGGGAACTCAAATAAAAGGTAAAAGACGCATGTAATAGTAACTGGCATTGGGATTTCTAGTTCTTTCTTTTTTTTATAATGCTTTTATTGATGTTTTGTGTATTTCAGACATCATTTCTCAGTTCAGTTTAGACATATTCCCCTTTCCCTTCCCCCACCCCACCCCAGATCATGCACTCTGCCATAACTATCCTGCATCTTTCTCTTAGTCTTTTTTTTCTGTTTAGGAATTCACATTTTCAATTTATGTTATACTTTGTTTATTCACTGAGTTTCCTATGAACACAAAAATTTCCCAAATATTATTTCAATATATTTATATTTACATGGGCAAATTAGAGACCCCCATACATTCCAGTAAAGATTAACATGCCAACCAATGGGACACAGAGCTGCTTTGCACCTGCTCTGTTGGGAGGGAGTATCAAGTGAGGATTCTCTTTTGGGAGTTCATTTTCAGTTACTGGAACAGTAAATGGGCTCATAGCATTTTACTTGTATTTCTCAAAGACAAATGCTGATAGGACTGAGCAATGATAAATGTCAAGAAGTATAGCTAGGGCCAGCAAGATGACTCGGTGGGTAAAGACCTTGTTGTGTGAGCCTGACAGCCTGACTTCAATCTCTGGAACCCACACAAAGATGGAAGGACAGAACTGACAACATAAGGTTGCCCTCTGAGCAACACAGAGAGACACACAGACATACAGATGCATTTTAAGAAAGAACCAGGCTGGGAATGGTGGTGCATGCCTTTGATCCCAGCACTTGGGCAGGCAGATCCATGTAAAAACAAACCTGATCTACATAGTGAGTTCCAGGCCAGCTCGGGCTAAAGGGAGACCCTGCCTCAAAAAAGAAATCATATTTTCTTATAATAACTAAAAAATATATTATCTTACCTTTTGACTTTTCCAAGAAAATATGATGACTGGTTTCATAGCACATTGCTATATTCGATTGTCAAATGATAATTTAAGGAGGTATTCTTTGCAGATCCTAAGTACAGCAACATTCCTTTCTTCTATGTATCTAATGACACTCTTACAGCTATCATCTTCTGCCAAAACACAAAAGCCATAGTACTTCATCAGAAAAAAAACAAACCAAACTCAAAACTGTGTCAAAGTACCATCCTCATTTCTCTATCTGAACAGATCTGGCTACATTGATCAAACTCCCTTATAAAAGCCATAAAAGACCTTGCTACATTAAAACAGGAAAGTTTGGTAATCTTAAAACAGTTTCAAATAATTTTCCAAGACAGAAAGTAGCTGATCATCTTTTAGAGCAACAAAAACTGAACAATGTGTACAATATTAAGATCAACCCACCAAGCAACTTCTTCGTGTTGGCTTGAGAAGTCTGCCCCATGTCCAAGCTCATGGATTTCCTGGCCTGGGGTCTGGTCTGGCCCACTGTTGGGTAGGTAGCTGCAAGGTACCCTTCTGAAACTTTGGGAGAGGACCATGGCTGATTCTCCTTTAGTGTCCTGAAAGATTTAAACAATTGAGAAAAATTAATTAAGAAGATGATTAATATAATCATTGTTTGCTCATTCCTCATGGTTAACCTGTTTTTCAATAATGGCAATCAATTAATTTGAAAATTGCACTTTAATGCTGGGTGTGGTGGTGCATGCCTTTAATCCCAGCACTTGGGAGGCAGAGGCAGGTGGATCTCTGTCAGCTCAAGGCCAGCCTGGTCTACAGAGTGAGTTCTAGGACAGCTGGGACTAAAGGGAGACCCTGTCTCAAAAAAGAAAAAAAAAAAAAAAAAAAAAGAAAGAAAAGAAAAAAAGAACATTGCACTTTAAAACTTAGAAAAATATTTTATGTTTTTATTTTGTGTGTATTGTCTGCACGTATATAAGTGCACCCATGATGTGCAATGCCTGGAGAGGTCAGAAGAGTTGCATCGGATCCCCTGGAACTGAATTTATAGCTGGTTGACAGCTACCATGGGATGCATAGTGGGAAATGAACCTAGCCTCTGCAAGAGCAGCCTACCCTGAACTACTTATTGACTGACTGACTGACTGAGGCAGGCTCTCGTGTGTACCAGGCTGGCCTTGAGTCTGCTGTGTAGCCGGGGCACTGAACTTCTGGCTCTCTTGCTTCCACCTCCCCAGTGCTGAGATCACGGCTTTCTGTAGTACTGGAAGCAAGCTCAGAGCCTTATGGACATTAGAAGGGCACTCTACCCACAGAGCTGTAGCTCTAGCCCCTATTATTTTTTGTGTATCTTTTTGAGACAGGTCGCCCCTTGTAGCCACATTTATCCTTGAACTATGTAGACCAGGCTGGCCTCAACCTCAGACAGATCTCCCTGCCTCTGGAGCACTAGGATTAAAGGTGTGTGCCCCCTCCCACTTTATTTTTTACTTTTTAGAAATATTTTATTTATTTTTATGTGTGTATGACTGTTATGCTTGCATGTATGTAAATGCACCCATGTTATACAGTGCTTGCGGAGGACAGAAATTGTCAGATGCCCTGGAACTAGAGTTAAGGATGGTTGTTAGCCACCACGTGGGGACTACCCAGGTTTTCTGACAAGAGCAGCCAGTGCTCTTAACCACTGAACCAACTTTCTAGCCCCCCCTTTTTTTAAAAATTTTTATTTATTTTTTTATGTGTATGAAGAGCAGCCAGTACTCTTAACCACTGAACCAACTTTCTAGCCCCCCCTTTTTAAAAATTTTTTATTTATTTCTTTTATGTGTATGAATGTACTGTCTGCATGCATACATATCGTGCATGCACGGTCTGTGCATCCGTATCGTACAATGCCGTGGAGGTCAGAAGAGGGTGTCAGATTCCCCTGGAACTGGAGTCAAAGACGGTTCTCAGCCGACATGTGGGTGCTGGGGATCGAACCCGGGTCTTCTGCAAGAGCAGTGGGTCCTCTTAACTGCTAGGCCACCTCTCCAGCCCCATCTAGCCCCTTATTTTTAGACAGGGTTTCATGTAGCCTAGGCTGGCCTCGGCTATGTAGCTGATGATGACCTTGAACTTCTGATCCTCCTGCCTCCTTCTAAATCCACTGCCACACCAGGCTCCTAACTATTAACTCTGACAAATACAAATTGCATATATTTACAGTGCATAACATTGAAAAATATGTACAGATGTGGAATGCCTAAAATATGCTAATATAGCACATGTATTACCCTACATATTCATTATTTATTATGGTGAGACCACTTAAAATCTCCTATCCTTTTTTTAAAAATAAATATTTTTTAATCAATTAATTTATTTTTGTATGTGTATGAATGTACTGTCTGCATGTAGGTTTGTGCACCTGTGTTGTGCAATACCTCGGAGGTCAGAAGAGGGTGTCGGATTCCCCTGGAACTGGAGTTAAAGACGGTTCTCAGCTGCCATGTGAGTGCTGGGAATCGAACCCAGGTCCTCTGCAAGAGCAGTCAGTGCTCTTAACAGCTAGGCCATCTCTCCAGCCCCTAAAATCTCCTATCTCAACAATTTTCAAGTATCTAATAAAATACATTTTTGTTAACTGTATGTTGAATAATAGATCTCTCTCTCTCTTTTTTTTTTTTTTTTTTTTTAGCCTTTTTGAGACAGGGTCTCCCTTTAGTCCCAGCTGGCCTGGAACTCGCTCTAGACCAGGCTGGCTTTGAACTCAGAGATCCGCCTGCCTTTTCGTCCCGAGTGCTGGGATTAAAGGCGTGCACCACCTCGCCTGGCTGAATAACAGATCTCTTGAACTTACCGCACTGAAATAGGAAATCATACTACTGGTCTAAAAACCAATCAAATCAGGTTGGGCGTGGTGGTGCACATCTTTGATCCCAACACCTGGGAGGCAGAAGCAGAGGCAGAGACAAGCAGATCTCTGTGAGTTCTAGGCCAGCCTGGTCTACATAGCAAGTTCCAGGCCAGGCAGGGCTATAGGAGACTCTGTCTCAAATAGACCAAACAAACAAACAATAAAATTAAGTGTGCCTGATATATTTTTTAAAAAATGCATTAGAAAAATCTAATTACCATGAACAATGCATTATGATCTCCTGTGTAATGGTATAAGAATAAAAATTAAACTGTTTTATTTAGCAGGTTAAAAAAAATTAAGTGTGCCTGAACATAGACAAACTCACTTTATCCTTTTTATAAAAAAGGAGAAGGCTCAAAGAAATACACTCATGGGAGGCCTTGGAAATTTTTGAATACTACACCTATCTGGAAAGATTACATACATTGATAAGATCTTAGTAATGTGCTATGGAGGACTTTCTTTTAGTAAAAAACCAGGATGTTGGGGCTGGAGAGATGGCCTAGCGGTTAAGAGCACCGACCACTCTTACAGAGGACCCGGGTTAGATCCCCAGCACCCACATGGCGGCTGAGAACCATCTGAAACTCCAATTCCAGGAGAACTCCAGTTCCAGGGGAATCCGACACCCTCTTCTGACCTCCGCGGCATTGCACGACACGGGTGCACAGACTTGCATGCAGACAGTACATTCATACACATACAGAAATAAATAAAATTAAAAAAAAAACAGGATGTTAGCAAGTTTAATGATAGGAGATCTCAGAGGATTATTTTTTCAGTTTTATACTATATCTAAACTTTAAAAATATTATTGTTTTGTTTTTTATTATTGGCTCTTTGAGTCAGAGTTTCATTATGTAACTCTGGCTGGCCTAGAACTCAATATGTATACTAGGCTGGCCTTGAACTTACAGAGATCCACCCTGCCCGCCTCCTGAGTGCTGTAATTATAAAGGTTTGTGCTATGCTTGCCCAGTGATAGAAAGTTTTTTATTTTTTATTTTTTTGGTCTTTTGAGACAGGGTCTCCCTATAACCCCAGCTGGCCTGGAACTAGCTATGTAGACCAGGCTGGCCTTTAAGTCACAGAGGTCCACTTGCCTCTGTCTCCCAAATGCTGGGATCAAAAGCATGTGCCACCACATCCAGCGACAGAAAGGGTTTTTTTTGTTTTTTTTTTTAATATTTTTGAGACAGTGTCTCCCTTTAGCCCCAGCGGGCCTGGAGTTCGCTCTGTAGACCAGGCTGGACTTGAACTCACAGAGATCCACCTGCCTCTGCCTCCTGAGTGCTGGGATTAAAGGCATGTGCCACCATGCCTGGTGACAAAAAGATTTTTAGTATTAGTGGTATCAGTAAACAAGGGCATTCTCAAGTTTTTGTGAGATTTTTTTTTTTTGAGAAAGAGTTTCCCTGTAGCCACAGCTGGCCTGGAACTTGTTCAGTAGACCAGGCTGGCCTCCAACTCACAGAGATGTACCTTCCACTGGGATTAAACACATGCGTCACCGTGCCTGGCTGGGATTCTCATGTTTTTCCCAATCTGTATCACTTAGCTTTTATCCTCAGGCACGCACCATTTCTTGTGTTTCTTGTCATTTTTTTTTTTTTGCCTCAGATCCTTTTAGGTACCCCAAAACCTTCAAGACAATCTCTTCATTATTCAAGTGATTTGTGCTTAAAAGAGGTAAACTAATGGTATTACTACAAACTGGAAGAATAACTTTACTGCTGCTCACAAAAAATGCTACATATTTATAGACTAAATTTTGATTTATATTATTCCTATACTATATTTAGATTCTTCTTTATTACCTTCTAGATTACTTTGTTGTTAGTCTCCATCAGTGTGGAAAGTTGAAAATTCACTATTAACTATAATGAAAAGAGACCATGTGCACGTACCTATAACTAGGGTCACCATGAGGAATGGGATATGTATCCATAGGAATATTTTCCATTGAAATATCAGTAAGAAGAAGGGACTTCCTATGTTTGAGGCTGCAGTGACTTCGGACTTCTTCAGACACTCTGAGTAGAGCTAACAGAAAAAAGAAAGCATATTAAAAACACAAGTGTGACCTAAAACAGGATCGATTTCTTCCAGCCCTTTTCAGAGGATTTTACTATTAAATGTGCACATAAAGAGCTCTGGGGAGTGTGAGGCTAGAGATGGTCAGGACAGACTTAGCTTTAAGAGTTTATAGTCTGCACTGGAAGATTGTACATAAACATGAAGTACACAAAGACATTTTTTTTAATTTTTTTAATTTTATTTATTTCTGTATGTGTATGAATGTAAAGTCTGCATGCAAGTTTGTGCACCCGTGTCATGCAATGCTTCGGAGGTCAGAAGAGGGTGTCGGGCTCCCCTGGAACTGGAGTTCTCCTGGAATTGGAGTTTCAGATGGTTCTCGGCCGCCACGCAGGTGCTGGGGATCGAACCCGGGTCTTCTGCAAGAGCAGTCGGTGCTCTTAACCGCTAGGCCATCGCTCCAGCCCCACAAAGACATTTAATAAACACCTTACTTTCTTTTTCTTATTTTTAATAAATTTTTAGTGACGTGGAAAATATTGAAACCAAAACATTAAGTTTAAAACCAAATTATAAGACTATTTATAACAAAATGAACATGTGTGTGTCCATGTATAAAATGCTTATCTTTTAGCTAGTATAATTTTAGGGAATTTTAAAATATATTTTTCTACAATGTCTATATTTCCTAGAATCTTATATTAATTCAATAAAGGAAAGTGGGATATCATATAGGAAAGTAAATCTTATTGTAATGATTAAAGAAATGAAGACATGTGAAAGTGCTGCTTTGGCATTTTTAAGGAAGGACAACTCATCCCATAAGAGGCTCTGAGGTGAAAGCTTACAGTCAGCAGTCTGAAGCTATGTGTTTAGAAAACATTGCGATTTTGATTAACTGATGCACATGGGATGTAACCTGAGCAACGTGGAGCACATCGGAAGGAGCATCCCAGTGCCACTCAGAAATAGGGGAGGACCAAACAGCCACAGCAGAGTTGACCAGAACAAGAAGAGAGTTTCTGCCCCAGCGTGTAATCCTGGGTTTAGACGACCTGCAAACAATGGTTCTGGGACTTGGAGCCTGTGTGCTAAAAGCATTTTCACTCCCTTCAGCTGCTTCCATTAACCAACTGCTGAAAAGCAGCTGATTTGGGCATGCGTCCTTCTCATGCTGCAGCTTCTGGTCCCAGGTTAATTCCAGATGAAGGCTTGCAAACTCAGCTCCCAGGCTTGCACAGGAGCAGGAGAGAGCTGGTGAGGAGATGCCTGCCACCGTCCTTACCAAGTTTGCATTCAGGGCAGCAGACTTTAGCCAACACTCCCCTCAGAAGCTGGAGCTCACACTATCACCCAGGTTTTCTCCGAGGGCACTACGGTAGGTGGCAGAGGAGAGAAGGAGAGTTAGTCGTCGTTCAAACTTCATTCTGTTACTTGCAGGAAGCTGGCTGAGAATCATAGTCAGTAGCTGATAGTGTGCCAATGAAAACTAGTGAGCCATAGGGGCTCATGGGACAAAGTTTTGGTAAGGGAACAAAGTTTTCATTGTGATGAAGCCTTTTTTTTTGCCTCTTTTGAAGAAGTCAGTAAAAACTTCTAGCATTTTCCAAAGCTGCTATCGGCAAAACTGTGTTTGCTTTGAATAGGACACTGTCACAGCCACAGGCTTTAAGAAAAGAGTGAGAGCGGTGAGCTCTGATGTTTCCTGGCTTTGCCTCCTTCCCTTTGGTTTCCCTTCACATCGTAAAGATGTAGAATGTTTCCTCCGCCCTTCAGAGTCATTGAACACCGTGCCCAAGCACACCCTGCCAAGTAAATTGCCTGGGATAGATCCCACTCTGTCAACTTATATTAGGACTTAGGCAGACTCAGTTTTTCATCTGTAAAATAGGCTGATAGTTCCCTCCGAAGGCTGAGCTAGAGATGGACAGAGTTCGCATATGGAAGTTGGGACGCCCTGCCTGCCACAGAGGGAGGGCTATCTGTTGGGTGAAGGCGAGGCCCTCTCCATCACCCCCTCTCCTTTGAGCTCTTTTCTGCTGAGATGCCACTAAACATCTATTTGATCTGGTGGATAGCTTGTCTGTTATAATTCCTTTCTTCTTTAATTCAATTGATGCTCAGTGTTACCCATCCTCTTTGATGGATACTCATGAAGGCAATTTTCGAACCGGATGAAACGGTACTGGTCCCAGTTTAGCCTGTTGGGTAACCCTGGGCTTTATTTCTTCCTCTGTATCAAGCAGGCATTATTGTTGACCCTCTTTCCATGCTTAGATTGTCAACAAATGAAGCTTAGATAATAATCTGGAGTTTTAAAAGTTCCTGTTCTCTTCAAACACACTTCCAAAGACAGCTCAGGCCCTGTGCTCCTGCAAGACCTCCTGATCCTTCATCCTATGGTAGGAGTCATACCTTCTTGTTTCCTTGGTGTCTGTGGAGACCTGATTCCAGAACTCCCTACATTCACCAGGCAAATCTGTCCCCTTTGGCCAAATTTGTCTCCAACTAAAAGACGTATCTCTCCAGCATCCTCTCTGAGATAAAACTGTAGTAAACGAATTTCACAACACCTTACTTTCTTAAGTGCTTGAATGCATATTTGGTCTCAACAATCACAAAAGATAGGCAGTACAGGTATTATGAAGTCTACTGAGGAAAACACTTGCCATGCAAAATGCTTTGTTCAAGGTTACATGATAGAAAGTTGGGTATGGTGGTGCATTCCTTTAGTCCCAGCATTTGGGAGGCAGAGACAGGTGGATCTCTGTGAATTCAAGGCCAGCCTGGTCTACATAGTGAATTCTAGGTCAGCTGGGGCTACAAGAAGATCTTGTCTCAAAAAGACTAAAAAACAAACAAAGGCTACATGCTAGAAACAAAAATGCCATAAAATGGAAAGCTACTAAACTAAGAATCAGCACTTTCTATCGAGCAGCGATACATGAAACTTTACAGAGTAGAATCCAGTAGAGAAGCATCAGGAAGTCTTTAGTGGAATGTGGGTATGAGACAGACATTACAGAGGTAGAATGCTCCTGTAGGAGACAGCAAGTAGAGTGGCTTCAAATAGCTTGTCCATTTGGAGAGGCAACAGAAAAATGAGGCTTATGAAATTTAGATAAGGACAGAAGACTATAAGGACCCAAGACTAGAGGCTGACACAAGGAGACACTGGGGCAGGCTACAGGAGCCCCTGCAGCTTCTTGAGCCAGAGGTGACAGAGGAACACACTTCAGATTTTATAATGAAAGATGTTTTGGCAAAACTTTCACAATTTTGAATACCACCAAGGACTGGGCTGTGAACGCTCTGCTCTGCCATCACCAGCCGCAGACCCAGAGCAGAGCCAGATTCTGAGGATCCTGAGATACAGAGACCATTAGGTTAACTTTGTCTATTTTGTGTTTTTACCTGCTGTATTAGTCACTTTTCTGTTGCTGTGATAAAGCACCATGACCAAGGAACTTATAAAAGGAAGAGTTTGAGCTTACGATTAACGGTTCCAGGGAATTAGAGTCCATTGTGGCAGGAAGCATGGTGGCTGTGTCTGGAGCAGCAAGCTGAGGGTCACATCTCACAAAGAGCACAGGAAGCAGAGAGAGCAACTGTAGACCATGAGGCTTGTTAAACTCACCAAGCCTGCCCCCAATAATGTACTTCCTCTAGCATGGCCACACCTTCTAAGACCTCCAAAAACAGTGCCACCAACTGGAGACAAATGTCTGAATACTTACAGCCTTTGGGGACACTCATTCAAACCACCATATTCCACTCCCGGGCCCCCATAGGCTACTGACCATATAAAATGCAAAATGCATTTAGTCCAACCTTAAAAGTCCCCATTGTCTTTACCAGTTTCAATGCCATTCAAAAGTCTACAGTCCAAAGTCTCTTCTGAGACTCAGGCCAATCTCTTAACTGTAAGCTCCTATAAAATCAAAAGACAAATTACACACTCCCAACGTACAGTGGAACTGAATACACATTCCCATTCCAAAAGGGAGGAATAGAGGCATAGTGAGGAAATACCAGACCAAAACAAGACCGAAAACCTGCAGGGCAAACACCAAGTCCAGTAGCTCCATGTGTGACTTCTGGGACTTGACTTCCAAAGGGCTTAGATGGCTCAGCTCTTCCAGCTTTGCTTGCAACATACATCTCTTTCTTAGGCCAGTACCACTCCCTGTATGCAGCTCTCCTTGGCAAATATCTCACAGGTCTGGCATCTCAAATGTCTTCTTGGGGTCTGCCTCAGGTTCACAGTTCATGGACACACTACCTCATGTGAGGGATGCACATCTTTGTCTAGAGGCATCCCTCTGTGGCCTAATCCTTAGTTTCCTCATGGGTCAGAGTTCTTTTCCAAAATAGGACTCTAACACCCTTCTTTTCCTCTCCTTCTTTTTCTTTTGCAGACACCTGCCCCTGAGGGACGAGGCTCTTTCAGCCATGAGTCAGATCTGCAGTCCAGCTCCTTGGTTGTCACAAAGTCCTTGCTTACCTTTCCTTGGCTCTCAGTCCAAAGGCTGAGGAGCTTCTCCTCCTGCATACAGAGCTCCCTGTCCCTAGCTAAGGGAGAATCTGAAAACCCGTTGGGAGAGTCTGGCCTGGGTGCTGGCACCTGCAGGCCTCAGGGACGAGCTTCCTGATCCTGGGCAACTCCCTGGAGTTTGGCCTGGGTGCTGGCACCTGCAGGCCTCAGGGACGAGCTTCCTGATCCTGGGCAACTCCCTGGAGTCTGGCCTGGGTGCTGGCCCCTGCAGGCCTCAGGGACGAGCTTCCTGATCCTGGGCAACTCCCTGGAGTCTGGCCTGGGTGCTGGCCCCTGCAGGCCTCAGGGACGAGCTTCCTGACCCTGGGCAACTCCCTGGAGTCTGGCCTGGGTGCTGGCCCCTGCAGGCCTCAGGGACGAGCTTCCTGACCCTGGGCAACTCCCTGGAGTCTGGCCTGGGTGCTGGCACCTGCAGGCCTCAGGGACGAGCTTCCTGACCCTGGGCAACTCCCTGGAGTCTGGCCTGGGTGCTGGCACCTGCAGGCCTCAGGGACAAGCTTCCTGACTCTGGGCAACTACCTGGAGTTCTTTTTTCCTCTTTCTTGAAAACCTCTTTTTCCTCACTTGCAAACACAAATAGTTACACCCACTGTGATCATAAGGCAAAATGAGACTGAAAGAACCTGCAGAAGACTTCCTTTTGGACATGATGGTTGAGAGATGATTTCACAGACCATGAGAAGATGCTCAGAGGTTACCGCATCTCCAGATTGGTGTGCAAATGATCCTTTCCTTCCTTCCTTTTATTTGTCTTTTTGAGACAGGGTCTCGCTGTAGCCCCGTCTAGCCTGAAACTCATTATGTAGACCAGGCTGGCCCAACTCAGAGATCTGCCTGCCTCTGCCTCTCTATTTTTTTTCTTTTTTTTCTTTTTTTTTTGGTCTTTTCGAGACAGGGTTTCCCTGTAGCCCCAGCTGTCCTGGAACTCACTCTGTAGACCAGGCTGGCCTTGAACTCACAGAGATCCGCCTGCCTCTGCCTCCCGAGTGCTAGGATGAAAGGCATGCACCACCATGCCCGGTTGCCTCTGCCTCTTGAGTGCTGGGATTAAAGGCATGCACCACCATACATGGCCTTTCTTCCTTTCTTTTCCTTCCTTCCTTCCTTCCTTCCTTCCTTCCTTCCTTCCTTCCTTCCTCTCTTTTTTCTCTCCCTCCCTTTCTCCCTCCTTCCTTCCTTTTATTTCTTTTTGTTTTTCTGAGACAAGGGATGAGCTGTCCTGGAACACATTATGTATTCCAGGCTGGCCTCAAACCAGTACCGAACCCTGTCTCAGCTTCTGGAGTACCGGGATCACAGCACAGGCTGCCATGCCTGGCTAAGGATGTCTTTGAAACACTTGTTTTTGCAGCTCTTCCCCATCTCAACTTCTTTCCTAAGTCTGTGAAAACGGGTCTGCAGCTGCGGATGAAGGCTTGAGCCTTCTATGGGGCTTGTGCTTCTAGGCACTGTGACAGAGTAACCATCCACTCTTCCAGGACTGTGGAGGGGGAGGCAAGCACACTGCTGACTGCCTCTGCGGTTAGAAAGATACTGCCCGCCCCTGGTCCTGCACGACCCTCAGATCAAGCAGGGCCACAAGGGGACATTCAATAGTGCCCAGAGAAATGCAAACAGGATGTGTGTGTGATTGCAGTTTCCACCATGAGCGTTCACAATTTCCCAGGCAAATTCTTTCAGAAGTAGCTGTCATGTTTGGCAGTATTCCTAGCAGACAGTCTTATCAGAGCGACAGGGAGGGTGAGACAGACCCAGTGGAACACGCCTTTTGGGAGCACTATATCTCTGCTCCCCAACTCTATTGCACCATTTTGCATACGTTTCTAACTTAGACCAGGTAAAAAGCTGTATGTTCCATGTTCAAATAGATTTCTTTCCTCCAGACAGAAATTGCTTTTGGGCTTTCATTTCGACTATGGGATCATAGAGTTGTGGAGCTGGAAGGGAAAGGGACTCAGAGATGAGCCTATGTCACCTGCTGATTTTACAGGTGAAAACAGAGACTGCAAGGGATCTGTCTATGAACACACAGCAAGTTAGTGGTAGAATGAAGCCTCGAACTCAGGCTTCCTTGAAAGCAGCTATCCATCTGCTTCCGGTTATACATATTATCATTATTATTATTAATATTAATATTTTGCCGTGCAGGGGCTTGTATATGCTAGGTAGATGCTTTTCCACTGAGCCACAGCCCAGTTTCTATCCTGTTAATTACTCTGTGAGGTAGTCAGGC
This sequence comes from Rhizomys pruinosus, assembly GCA_009823505.1. Classification (NCBI taxonomy): domain Eukaryota; kingdom Metazoa; phylum Chordata; class Mammalia; order Rodentia; family Spalacidae; genus Rhizomys; species Rhizomys pruinosus. Next base: position 1,027,863 of record VZQC01007772.1, on the reverse strand, counting down.
ACACACCAGCCCACTGAACAGATAAGATGAAGACCTCGAAGACTACATGGCTGGATGGGGGCAGAGGGTTGCAGCCATTTGTCACACTGCCCTGGGAGCTGATGAACATGGATGGAGGCTGTACTCTGGCACTCTGGGGACAGTGTCTGAGTCTAGGTCTGTTTCCCTGGGACTCTCCAGGGAGGCAAGGAAGGGACTATTTGGAGTCAGACGCTGGTGAGTCCTCTGAAAGTGGAGTCTGTGGTTCCCCTTGCTGTTGCAAAGCATAGGCTTTACTGTTCTCATTTACTCTGGTGCCTTTGGCTTCAATGGGAGAGCGCAAAGTCCAGCAAATAGATGGGACTCAGATGGTAGACCAGTTGGATGTTCACATCCAGAAACTTCTTGGCTTCCTAGGCTTGGCCTGGCTTTTTCTTACCAGACCCCACTCCATCCCAATGACCAGGCTTGTTACTATCTTGCGAATGGCCTGAAGAGACACAGCAGCTTCCAGTCCCTGGGGCGAGTCCAGCACTGGGGCCAGTCCAGCACTGGGGCCTTCATAGTATGTTTTGAGGGCAGCAGATTCTTTTAGAAGGGGAGCGTCTAGTGCCAGGATAGTCTTCACTGAGAATCTCAGGTGAGGTGGGCAGTGGAGAAGGTATATACCACACATACCTACATATGAAAGGAACAACAAACAAAAAGCCACACATGACCTCAAGCGCCTGTAACTTTAGTGTTGTGGGGTGGGGGTGGGAGGGTAGGTGGGACACAGTCAGATCCTGGGAGCTGGATGGCCAGCCAGCCTCTCCAAACAGTGAGGTTCAGGTTCAGTGAGACTTACTCTCAAAAAATAAGAGGCAGAGGAAGGAAGATATCCAATTCTTCTTTTGGCCTCTGCAGGCACATGCTGCCCTTTTTCCTTTCCTTTTCTTTTTCCTTTCCTTTCCTTTTTCCTTTCCTTTTTTTCCTTTCCCCTTTCCTTTCCTTTCCCCTCCCCTCCCCTTCCTTCCCTTCCCTTCTTTTCTGTCTTTCTTTCCTTTCCTGGTCTTTATGAGACAGGGTCTCCCTATAGCCCCAGCTAGCTTGGAACTCAGGCTGGCCTTGAACTCACAGAGATCTGCCTGCCTCTGCCTCCCAAGTGCTAGGATTAAAGACATATACCACCATACCCTGCTCTCTTTCTTTTTATTTTCTACATCTTGATATTTTTCTTTTAAAATATATTTTATTCATTATTTTAATTTTATGCATATGAGTGTAATGCACCTGTGTCTTGCAATGCCAGGTGGAGGTCAAGAAGAGGGCATTGGATCTCCTTGGAACTGGAGTTAGAGTTGTTACCTGCCATGTGGATGCTGGGAATCGAACTCAGTTCTTCTGCCAGAGCAGCAAGTGCTCTTAACCACTTCATCATCTCTCCAACCCCTTCATGTTTTCTTAAATTTTCAGTTTTGATTTTATTTGGGAATTACTTAATTTTGTAATTTGAAGCTGTTCCATTTTGTAATGAGGAAGACATGATAACATGCAGCAGCAGAGAGGAAGTGAACAAGAAAATGTTGTCCCCTGTTAGTACCATTCGTTCATTTAGTGATATGCATACAATGGAAAATAAAGTTCTGACTCTAACCAACCTTACATTTCAGGAAGAGAGACAAATAGTATCACTCTTAGAAGTAGTATCAATATCAGGAAATAATAATATAATGAAAAAAATATAATAGTGATAAATGCTTTGTGAAAAGGAAGACTAAGTAGACAGAGTAGGCAGAACTTCTTAGGGAGCAGTCCCAGGTTAATTTAAAAGCCAGGAAAGTCCTGTGGTAGCACATGTCTTTAATCCTAGCACTGGGGAGGCAGAGGCAGGGGGATCTCTGTGAGTTTAAAGCCAGCCTGGTCTACATAGTGAGTTCCAGGACATCTGGGGCTACAGGGAGACCCTGTTTCAAAAAAAAAAAAACCAAACCAAAACAAAACAAAACAAAGCAAAAAACCTAGGAAAGTGAAGCTGCCTTCCTTGAGTTGAGGAAGAGAGAGGGAAAGTGGGTGAGTAGGGTTTAAGTGCTGGAAATGCTTTGGATTTCCATGACTGTGGTTAGAAGGTCAGAACCCTGGGGTGCTTCAAGGAAGGAGAATGGCATTGTCCTGTTTGCCTTTTTTTTTTTTTTTTTTCTGTATGTGTATGAATGTACTGTCTGCATGCAGGTCTGTGCACCAGTGTCGTGTAATGCCGCGGAGGTCAGAAGAGGGTGTCGGATTCCCTTGGAACTGGAGTTAAAGACAGCTCTCAGCCACCATGTTGGTGCTGGGGATCGAACCTGGGTCCTCTGCAAGAGCAGTCGGAGCTCTTAACCGCTAGGCCATCTCTCCAGCCCCTCTTTTTTTTTTTTTTCTTCTATCTATATACTTTAGGTCCTTCTGCCTCCTTCCGTCTCTAAATATTGGGGTGAGGGGAACAGGTAACCTACATAAACTTGCTTTTCTTTCAAGCTTATTAATGCCAAATACTGCACCATCCAATGACACAGCAGTGATTGGGTCCACTCAGCATTTAGTCATTTTGGTGGGACTCACTGAATGTAAAACATGGCCTTGACTATGAGCAGCTGAATTTCAAGGGCGTAACATGAACCAGGATTTCACATTCTGGACAGAAATTAGAGACTGAACATGTACAGTAATTCACATTCTCCTGACAACTTCAGGAGAACCTAAATTTCCTTACAGATCAAGATCTCCTACATGTTTTCTAACATCGAACCAGAGAACCCACAGAATGGAAGGATTGCAGAGCCACGTAGAAACAGGAAACACAATAATTTGAACTTTTACCTATTATCACACACTTTTTCTTACCATCATCTGCCCCTATCTTCACATTTGCTTTAACTTCCTCGTCGTCTCCTCTACTGTGTCCTTCTTTCCGGATGGTATTCCAAGTGTTGCCTTCAGAGCTCTGACCTTGGGCCCTTCCTCTTCTTTCTACACTCCCATCCTGAGCAGTCTCCAGCTTCAGGTTTTAAATAGAACTCCATGCATTGACCCTGACCTCTCTCAGAGCGCCAGACTCAAACATCCAGCCGACATGCAGACATCTCTACTTGGATATTTCAAGCCTAATGTATCTAAAACAAAACATCTATTTAAGACAGAGCTCTCTTGCCTACATGCAGACAGTACATTAATATACATAAAAATAAATAAAATTAAATAATAATAATTAAAAATATTATTATAAAAAGAAAACGAGTAGAATATCCAGCTATCTCTCCTGCATACTGCCACAGGGATGGCCTTTGCAGGTGGAAGTGCTGCGCAGCTTTTGGAGGCGGAACAAAAGGCCCTGGGGAAGACTCTAGGGCAATGCTATCCAGCCAGGGGGTTCCCAGTGCGTCCGTCCGTTCATCGCCTCCAGATTTCGTTAGCCTCTCGCCACACACCTCCTGACTCCCCGCTCTTTCACCCTTTCTTGCCCTTTCTCTCCTCGGCTACGCCACTTTCAATTTGCTGACCCATAACTCTGAAGGAAGAAACCAACTGAGGGAACTTTTAGGCACCCTGCACCTCACTCAATTCCAAATCACAAGCAGCGTGAGTTGATTGGAACCAAGGAAGAGAGGTGAGGATCTTGCTGACTTGCAGCAGCGTCCCCTCCCCTCCCGAGTGCGGTGACAGTGTTCTGGGGTCGCCTGGGGGTGGAGGGAAGCCACTGCCGTAGTCTCGGAGGATGCCTCTTCCTGGTGGTGGTGGTGGTGTTGGTGCTGCGGAACATTCTGGATGTTTGCGCGTTGGTGCTGATGCTGGTGCTGGTGCTGATGATGGTGATGGTGGTGGTGGTGTTGGTGCTGCGGAACATTCTGGATGTTTGCGCCACAGCTCCAGGCAGGGGGCTCGGCGACTGACGACGCGCGAGCCCGCTAGGCGCTAGCCCAGATTCCAGCCCCCGGCGGCCCCTGCGCGCCCCCCGCCGCGCTCCCCGCAGTGCACGTGCGTTCCTCGGATAACTGCAGGCGCGGCCCGGCGCGCTCGGCCCGCCCTCCTCGCGCGTTCTCGTGCCCGCGACCGCGGCGGCACGCTTCTCCCGGCCTCGGGCGTCGAGGATGCAGGAGGAGGCGGAGCGCAGGAGGCGGAGGCGCGTCCAGCGGGGCGGGGGCGGCCCGAGGTGTCCGGCCGAGGGGCTCTGCGGCGCGGGCAGCGGCTGCCCCGGCGGTCTATTCGGCCGCGGGAGGGCGAGCGCGCTGCGCCTGAGGTGCGGACTGGAGGCCGCGGCCCCGAGCCTGACGGGGCGCGAGGCGGGATGAGGCGCTGTCGTTGGGGGCGGCCGGCCGAGCCCCGAGGCGGCCCTGGGCGGCCAGGCGCTAGGCGCGGCGGCGGGCGGAGGGCGTCCGGCCCGGCCCGGCCCGTGGAGGGCAGAGACGGAGCGGCAAGCGGGGCGCAGCGAGGCTGCGACGGCGCGGAGCTCGGTAAGGCGCGGGCGTGGGCGGGCCCGGGGCGCCGGTGACGTGGGCCGGAGCGGCGGGCAGGGCTGCGGGGGCCTCGCTCGGCTGCCCCAGCCGAGACTTCGGCAAGTCCCAAGTCCGCGCGGGGATCGAATGTTCCTGGTGGCGGGGGGGGGCAGCTCGTGTTTCCGCCATACCCCTCCGCGGGGCTCGTCTCCCCGGCCTCCCGGGGCCGCGGTGCTGCGGGCCCGCCGCCTCCCGCTAGCATCCCTCAGTGAAGGAACTGGGCGTTCCGACGGGTGCCTGGCCTGCTGCGGCGCTTCCCGCCCCAGGCGACCGCCGCGCATCCCCTGGGTGGCCTGAAGGGAGGCCCCGGGGACCCCGTTGCTCCCAGAGGAACTCCGGCGCGGATGGGTCTGCTCCCCGGAACACGGGTGGAGTTTCCCCTCACCCTTGCCATCGGCTGAAGTTGCTGCTACGTGTTGGACGGTAGTGGTGACTTAGTACCTTTTCACTCTAGGCTTCCCAAGACACTCCCGCGTAGTGCTTTCCCCACCTTGCTGACTACAGTCAATATTTATGTTAAAGGTTTTCATGCAGAGCGCACAGTAGGAAGAGAAAGTAGGAGCTGATTTCCTAGCTGTAGACATTCCAAACCTCCCCTGCCGGTGAAGCTTAGAGAAGGTGGAGGGAAGAGATCCACTGCAGGATGCTTGGAATGGTCTGATAGTTATCCTTTAGGAAACAGAATTTGGATAATTATAATTTTGATCTGATGCAGAATTACCATCGGCTTTAAACTGCTCCAGGCACTGCATGATGCCGCATGGAGAGCTGGGCCATGACATTGTTGTCAACATCTCTTTTTTTAAATTTTCCATTCTTTCAGTTTTATTTGGCACAGATTGAGACCTCTCAAGTGTGTCTGAATGGGGAGAACTTTTCTGATACAGTAAAGTTGCTTTTGTAAACATTGGCTGTATTTGTGTGTTTCTATTGGAAGAAGAAAAAGGCAAATGGTGCTAAAAATAACTGGTTCTTAGAGTCCACTGAATGTGCTAGTTTGATTTAGTGACTGGATTTGTTGGAATATTTTTGAGTAATGATGGTTGTGGTTCATCAATATATATTTTTCCTTGCTGTGTGATTTGAAGTATTAAGTCAGAATCCACATTTGTCATGGACTTGGGTGGGAAGGCATTAGAAGCAGTAACTGCCCTGGCACATCCTCACAGTTTTTCAAGTACTCCTTCTGTGTATTTTTTCATAGGGTTGTTTTTGAAGATGGGGTATTGTGATGATGTGATTTCCGTATTCAGCAGTGTCTGGAGTCTGATTCATTGTAAAGTTGGGATGTGGTACAGAACAAGAGTCTTTCATGGTGTGGGGTTCGAATTGTTTGAGCCAGTTATCTATGCCTACCGTGGTCCCTGTAGCTCTCCTTGGAATAAAGCAGCACTTTGGACAGAGACTTGTGCAGCCACAGCTCTGGTGACAGCCCAGGTTGCTTATGATCCTGCACATGGATATGGGGGCAGGGAGAAGCAGTGGGGACAAAAGATGTGGGGCAGAGAAGAAATGGTAGTTGAAGAAGCTTGGTCAGTTATATAACTGTTTTGTTTTGCAGAGAGAAGCTGAGGACCAGTTAGGCAGGCTCAGCTGTCATTAGAGCCTTTGATGTTGATTTGAATTTCAGTAGTAGTTATGTTCCTTTTATTTCCTTCTCTTAGCCCCACATTATTTTTCAGTCACCAGAAGCTTAGCCACAGTTGGGTTGAGACTTTAATAGCGGTGCATTCATTTCTACTTCTTTCTGCCTTTTTACATTCTCTCTTTCTCTCTCTCTCTCTCTCTCTCTCTCTCTCTCTCTCTCTTTCTCTTTCTCTCTCTCCCCCTTCTCCCCTCTCCCCTCCCCCTTCCTCCCCATCCCCTCTTCTTTATTGGTGCTCTGCTAAAGATGTTATTACTACTTTTCTCTCTTTAGATGACTTTTTTCTTTTTTTTTATTAAAATTTTTTTTTTATTATTTATTTATTTTTGTATGTGTATGAATGTACTGTCTGCATGCAGGTCTGTGCACCCATGTCGTGCAATGCCGCGGAGGTCAGAAGAGGGTCTCGGATTCCCCTGGAACTGGAGTTCTACTGGAATTGGAGTTACAGACGGTTCTTAGCCGCCATGTGGGTGCTGGGGATCGAACCCGGGTCCTCTGCAAGAGCGTCGGTGCTCTTAACCGCTAGGCTATCTCTCCAGCCCCAGCCCTGAGCATTTTGATAGACAGAAGGCTGATCTTTATAATTTTGATGGGCAGAAGGTGGTGAAAAAAATTTTAATCTAGAGAAATCACCAAAAAAGTGAATTCTATATAGGAACTTTGAGGACATTGACTTTTCTGTGACATGGAAGAACAGCACAGAGGCAAATGGCAATATTGTTATGGGGCACAAGTGAACTTTGTATGCCTAAGGCTTCATAGACCATTGCAGGAAGAATCGAATTTTAATTATTTCACAACTAAGCCAGGTCTATCTTGCTGCTTCCTACAGTCACTTGTTTGTTACTGATAAATTCCTGGTGTTTGTCCTTTGTAAGCTGTGCAGATGTTCTTGCAAAGGAAGGAGAAGTCCATGTGGCACTGTGTAGAGGACAAGGTGGAACACCCGCTGATAAGCCTCAGAGAGAGTGGCACAACAGTTGGCAAGTGGTTGCCATGGCAGCCCTGGGAGGGTTCATTTTAAGTGATGTGCATCCCTTCAGCTGTGAGGCTGTCCAGGAGAAAAGAGTTGGCCCCTCTTACCCGGGGGCAGAAAGAGGATGTGGTCCCAGGCAGACTCGCTACCGCATCTGGTCAGTTCTAACTCCCTGGATTAAATATTCCCACAAAAAAATTTTTTCATTAATTTTATTTATTCTCTGTTGTGTATGGAAGTGCTGTCTGCATGCAAAGTTTGTGCACCGTTGTAGTTGCAAATGCCGCGAGGAGGTTCAAGAAGAGGGAGTGTCGGATTCCCCTGGAAATGAGGAGTTCTCCTGGGGAATTGAGTTCAGAGCGATCATCGAGCCGCCCTGTGGGTTGGCTTTTGGGAATCGAACCCGGGTCCTC
>VZQC01007772.1:977301-1017959 GCA_009823505.1 Rhizomys pruinosus | reverse complement strand
GAAGTTTGGGGGCGAATAGAAAAGCTGGCAAGAGAAAAAGAAAGGAAAGCCACTTTTCACCCTGACTCCCTTCCACCTCCTGGGGGTGGAATTTCGTGCGCGAGTCAGGGGCTCGCACGAAAGCCGAGGGCGTGAAACCATTAAGAGGTAAACGGGTGGGGTCCGCGCAGTCCGCCCAGTCCGTGTGAGAGCTGTATAAAGGCCGCTGTTGCCAGGCGTGGTGGCACACACCTTTAATCCCAGTACTGGGGAGGCAGAGGCAGGCAATCCTTTCGGCCTCCATTGAAATAGGAACCAGTAAGAAAAATGTGGACAAGATAAATGTGTGTTTGAGGGGCCGGGGCTTGCTGTCCCTGCACTGGGAGGAGTTGTGGATGTTTTCAGGTAGAAAGGGTATAACCTTAAAATCACCCAATTACAAAAAGGTGTCGGGGGAGATAAATTGGCTGAGGCCCTGGGTTGGAGTCTCTACTGAGACCCTCCTCCCCCTCTTTTCCCTCCTCGAGAAAGGGGGGGCCCTATGGAGGGGAGGTTGAGCTCTCAGAGATCAATTCTCTAGGGCCCTCGATGCCCGGACCTGCTTATAAATACAATGTTTTTCAACCCTGGGCCTACCTAAACAGGTCAAAACAGACAACGGGCCTTGCTTTACATCTCAGTCCCTAAGCCAATTTTTTTTGTAGATGGAATATCAAACACATCACCGGTATTCCTTATAACCCACAAGGACAAACAATTATTTAAAAAACTCACCAAACCTTAAAACAACAGTTACAAAAACAAAAAGGGGGGAGGAGAAGACTGACACCGCAGTCCTCACCTGCAACTAGCAGGGGCACTATTAAACATAAACATTTTAAATTTTACAAAAGACTCTGAACTTAATAGATTTCAAAAACACTGGGGACAACTGCCCCAGAGACCGGCTATTAAAGTCAGATGGAGGGATCCCCTCACACAACAATGGAGGGGCCCAGACCCCTTGATAACTACAGGCAGGGGATTTGCCTGTGTCCTCCCCTTAGGGGAGGAAGCGCCCATCTGGCTGCCGGCTAGAAATGTTAGATACCTACCAGAAATAAATTTAACCGCCTAAAATAACCTTACCCAGGGTGGCGCCTGAGAATGAATTCTATGCTTCCTCCTAGAAATGCTCGCCTCACTGACTACCATGGATGCTGGCACCCTCCACCCTGAGCACCCTGAGAAATGGACCCTCCCCCGCCGTTCTCCTGGTCTGCTTGCTGCCCATCTCTGGAGCCACTCACGAAAAAGGCCACCAGCCAGTTAAGATCACCTGGGTTGTTACAAATATGGCCACTGGAAACCAAGTTAACACCACTACGCTGACAGGAAGTATAAATGACGGCTGGCCAAACATTTCTGTAGATTTTTGTAAGCTGGCAGATGGCCTTATAACCAGCCAAGGGCGGGACCCATGTGAAGATTGGACAGAGCGGAAGGGAACATTCCACCTAGATTCTTACGTTTGCCCAGGTTCTAATAGAACTTCCGGACAAGTGGAACAATGTGGGGGAGTTGAGGACTACTATTGCAAAAACTGGGGGTGTGAAACCACTGGGCATAACTATTGGCTCCAGGGGTCAAAGGGCTTCATAACGTTAAAAAGGGAAAAGGAGGTACGAATATGGGGCACCAAGCCTGGGGACCCAACATGTGATAGGCACACCTGCGTCCCTTATGTCTTAGGGTTCGCCGAAATAGGGAAACAGTATGCAGGGTGGGATACGGGCACCAATTGGGGCCTTAGGCTGTATAAAACTGGGCATGATTTTGGAGTACTGTTCTCTGTCCTTAGGAAAATAGAGGTCAAAACAATACAACTAGGACCAACAGCCCTGAGGCCGACAATTCAGCCTAGGTTAGTCAGCCCCTCCCCGACTACAGAAACGGCCACACCCTGTAACCACACGTCCCATGACCTTATGGACGCGCAAAAAAGGAGATCTAGACCCAAACCACAAAAGGGCATGACTATGCCAGAGGACAGCCCCTGGGTGACGGCTGTCCAAACAGCTTTCGCTGTCCTCAACTCTACCAAACCAGATTTAACAGACCCCTGTTTATTGTGCCTGACCCCAGGGCCCCCATACTTTGAGGCAGCAGGGGTTGCAGGCGACTATAACACTACCAACAATTTTTCCCCAGGCCGATGCACCTGGACCCCCCCGTTCTCCAGGAATAGGAATCAGGTCAAAAGGGGTGGCCTTACCTTGCCACTGTTTGGAAATGCCACTTGCGTGTTTGGAGGGTCCCCCAAGAACAAATATATTGGTATAAATAATTGCTCCCAGATAAGAACAGGGGCATGGGATTTCCCTGCCCAGAAAGGTGTGTCCTGGCTGTGCAAAAAGGCAGGATGGGTTCCCTGCCTGAGCATTTCGACCCTAACCCAAACTAATGACACCTGCACCATGGTAATAGTCCTCCCCAGAGTTTTATATCGAGGGCCCGATGAGTGGCTGACCAGAGTCAGTCCAAGACAAAAAAGGGAAGTGATCACAGCGGCAACCCTTGCGGTGCTGATGGACCTAGGAATTGCGGGTACCGCTACTGGGCCAGCCGCAATCGCTATCACTGATCAAAAATTTAAAGAATTACACCATATGTTGTATACTAACCTAGACAAGATGGAGGTGGCAGTACGACATCTAAAGGAATCCTTGGACTCTTTAGCTGAGGTAGTCATACAAAACAGAAGAGGGTTAGATCTGATTACACTGCAACAAGGAGGGATCTGTAAAGCCTTAGGAGAAGAATGCTGTTTCTATGCAGACCACTCTGGTGTCATCACAAAAAATTTAGATGAAATTAGAAAAGGTCTAGAGTACAACCGACCTAATACTCAAAGTTGGTATGAGGGGTGGTTCAACGCATCTCCCTGGCTCACCACCCTCCTATCAGACCTTGCGGGGCCGCTAATTATCCTGATGGTACTGGTTACCCTTGGTCCCTGCGTCCTGAACCGGCTTGTCAGGTTTGTTCGACAACAAACCAAAGAGGTACAACTCATGGCCCTTTGAACCCGATACCAACCAATCCCCACCAACGCCCAGAGGTGGCGTTAAAAGCTGTGCATGTAGCCCATGACGGGTAAGGTTTCACCTGGCTCAGGCAACCTAAGACAGGGGGGATAGCCAAAAGCTGCTTCCTACCCAAAGACAGGTAAGTCCTGGAGTTGAGAGGTGAACCAACCTAAGACAGGCACTGCACCACTAATAAAAATAAATAAAAAAGGGGGAGATGTTGGTATAAGCGGCCAAAAGAAAAACGGGCCTACTGAAAGGACGCAGGCCTGGCCTCGAGTTTCAGACTGTCCCCCCGCCCTTCGAGTAGAAGGTGGAATCTCAAAAATGCCTCTGTGATATCGTATGCTAATAAGGTGTGCATGGTAGGTAGTTAGCTATAGGTCCTAATAAACCTTTCCATCTCGACCTTGTATTTACCCACCAATCATATGCTGTAGACATCCCCTCATACGAAATCCCCCCCAACCTATAAAATGTGTGTACACCCCCAATAAAGTTGAGATCCTGCTTGACTCGACTCCCTGCCACGGTTACTTTCGGTTCGGCAGCGCGCCTACTCTCTCTAGTCCCACTTTGCCGCGGGCCGGCGGGGTGAAGCTTTTCGGCGGAGGGGAAACCAGGGAAGGTGGTCTACACTCTCTGCCTCCTCCCGCGACTCCCCCCCCCGCAAGGCACTAGCAGATGCTTTCTTCTTAAGATTGTAGCAAAAGAAAAATGAGACAAGCTAAACATAGTGGTATCTTTTTTTTTTTTTTTTTTTTTTTTGGTTCTTTGAGACAGGTTCTCCCTGTAGCTCTGGCTGTCCTGGAGCTCACTCTGTAGACTAGGCTGGCCTCAAACTCACAGAGATCCACGTGCCTCTGCCTCCCAAGTGCTAGGATTAAAGGCGTGCACCACCACGCCTGGCATTTATTTCTGTATGTGTATGAATATACTGTGTGCATGTAAGTTTGTGCACCCCGTGTTGTGCAATGCCGCAGAGGTCAGAAGAGGGTGTCAGATTCCCCTGGAACTGGAGTTCTCCTGGAATTGGAGTTTCAGAGAGTTCTTGGCCACCATGTGGGTGATGGGGATGGAACCCGGGTCCTCCGTAAGAGCAGTCGGTGCTCTTAACCGCTAGGCCATCTCTCCAGCCCCACATAGTGGTATCTTTAAAGGCTAAGACTAGCATTGTTGAAAATTCATTGTTTAACCAATGAATGTGCAATCTGATGTCCATGGACGAGCTCAAGAGGCAGCTGGACTGGAAGATAGGCCATGACTTAAGTTTTGCAGCTTATTAGCTGAGTGGCATTGTATCTTCCTAGGACACAAGATTGGCATTTCTGGATTGTTTTCCTTATTTTAAAAATAGGTATGGGAAAACTTGTTTTGTCTCCTTTATATAGTTGTGGAGGATCAGGTGATAGAAACTATGTGGAAATACTTTGTAAAATTTTTTCTGTATAAAGTAGCACTACTAGGGCATACAAACTTAGTATTAAGTACAGACCAATTTCCTCCGGCAAATTGGCTTCAGAACTTGTTCATTGGTTTGGTTTTTCTTATGGTGCTGGGGATTAAACCTAGGGTCTCATGCATGCTAGGCAAGTGCTCTGCTGCTGTGCTGGGAATTGGAGTTACAGATGGTTGTTAGCTGCCATGTGGGTGCTGGGAACTGAACTTGTGTCCTCTGCAAGAGCATCCAGTGCTCTTAACCACTGAGCCCTCTCTCCAGCCCCCTTGTCTTTTTTTTTTCCCCCACAGCTATATTCCACTTAATCTAAAGGAGAAACTTCCAGGCGTGGTGGCGCACGCCTTTAATCCTAGCACTTGGGAGGCAGAGGCAGGCGGATCTTTGTGAGTTCAAGGCCAGCCTGGTCTACAGAGTGAGTTCCAGGACAGCTGGGGCTACAGGGAGACCCTGTCTCAAAAAGAGCAAAAAAAAAATTAATAATAATAATAAAATAAATAAAGGAGAAACTAAATCACCACATTTAAGTGTGTTTTTTTTCTCTCCTTATTTTAGATGGTTGAAATTTCTGAAGATAGGACACTTTTCCTACAATGTTCAGTAGTCAGAATCTTCATAGTAATGGGATCCTGGGGTTATGCCAGGAAAGTTGTACAACTTAGAGGTTAAGGATGTGTGGTTCTTGAGAAGTTCTTTGTTATTAAACAGTAGACATTTGCGCACTTGTTCATTTATTCACCTGAAAAATAGTTACTGAGCACATTCTGAATTTTTGTAGATGATTCCAATGACTTGGCCAAGGTCAAGTCTTAGAACTCTTGACTTTATAGTGAAACAGTTCCTTTAGAAAGCTTTCTACTCTAATGCTGTTTTTATAATAACATTCTAAATTGTAGTGTGTGAAATATGATTGATCTGTTAAATGTTAAGTTGATCAGTAATTACTATTGAAAACAGTTTGTACTTATATCTAGCTACCTCATGTTATATATTAAGAAAGAAGAGGCAAGACAAGTTGGTTTAGAAGGAATTGACAAATAATTACCCTTTAGGAATTATGTTTATTAAGAGAAAGGCCCTTGAGACCACGAGAACCATAATCAGGCCTTGCGACAGGAGAACATTAGAAAGGTCAGTACATCATATCAGAGGCAGCATGATGGGGCTTAAAGGAAAGGAGAGGCCTCCTGTTAAAGCCTAGAGAGAGACAGCTTCAAGTAAGAGAAAGAGCTGTCATGGTCAGGATGATGCAGATTGGGAGTGGAGCTTGGGGTAGAGGACCACCTTCAGAGAAGTCCCCTGAACAAAGGGCATATTGGAAGTTGGTGAAAAAATTCACATAATTTAGTTTGGGTTATCTTGTACAATAAGGAATATTGAGCAGCCAGGTACAAGATAGGACAATAAATTAGGAGCAGTAGAAACTCAGCACAGCAGGGCTTCTTAACTCACTGTCTTGAGGAGAGAGCTGCAGGGAGCCATGCCCAGTTTCCTTGGGCTATGGGATTTGGCCTCTTAGACCAGCATCTATCTATCTATCTATCTATCTATCTATCTATCTATCTATCTATCTATCTAACTAATCTCTGGGATTTGGCCTCTTAGACCAGCATCTATCTATCATCTATCTATCTATCTATCTATCTATCATCTATCTATCTATCTATCTTTCTCTCTCTCTCTCTCTCTCTCTTTCTCTCTCTCTCTCTCTCTCTTTTGGTATTTTTGAGACAGTTCCCCCATAGTCCCAACTGGCCTGGATGGAATGAATAGACATGCGCCTGCTTTTGCCTCCTGAGTGCTAGGACTAAACGTGTGTGCCACCACACCTGGTCTGGACCAGCATCTTAAAAGTGACAGGCTGGGCTGGCGAGATGACTCAGCAGTTAAGAGCACCAACTGCTCTTGCAGAGGACCGGGGTCCGATTCCCAGCACCCACATGGTGTCTAAGAACTGTCTTTTTTTTTTTTTAATTTTTTTTTATTATTTATTTTTGTATGTGTATGAATGTATTGTCTGCATGCAGGTCTGTGCACCCGTGTCGTGCAATGCCGCGGAGGTCAGAAGAGGGTCTCGGATTCCCCTGGAACTGGAGTTCTCCTGGAATTGGAGTTACAGACGGTTCTTAGCCGCCATGTGGGTGCTGGGGATTGAACCTGGGTCCTCTGCAAGAGCGTCGGTGCTCTTAACCGCTAGGCTATCTCTCCAGCCCCAAGAACTGTCTTTAACTCCAGTTCCAGGGGAATCTGACACCCTCTTCTGACCTCCAAGGCATTGCACAACATGGGTGCACCAACCTTGGTTGGTGTACATTCATACACATTAAAATAAATAAATAAAAATTAAAAAAATAGTGACAGGCTTATGATCTAACATCTATATATTGTAATATCTGTACTTATATTTGCTTTTCACATTTAGGTTTTATATGTGGGTTAAATTGCCATCTTCAGAAGATAAAGCTACTCTGAAGGAGTGTGCTGAAAAGCTGATGGAGTGAATATTCTGAAAACTGCTAGAGCTGTTGGGAAGTCACATTTTAATTAAGGTATTTGGTGTGTCCTTGTATATAGTTCATCATACTCCATGTATATTAATAGCATATATACATTTGTGCCACCTCTGACTCCAAAAGAGTTCTTTATAATTAAGTGAAAAATTTAGAGAGAATAAGGGGGAGGAAATTAAGATTAAACTAGAGTTTGGGACACTAAGTAACCTAGCTAGAAGAAATAGGAATCAATTAATGGAAGGATAGATTTAGAAAGTGGGGATTTTTGGAAAATGCCAAGCAGATTGGTTAAATATAACATGATAATTAGCTATCCAATCTTCATATTAAAGCACATTTTTGTTTGTATCTATATTCACATATGTGTGGGTCCCTGTGTGTGCATACGCTCGAAGGCCTGAGGTTGATGTTGGGAATCTCCCTTGATCACTCTTTAACCTTCTTGAGACTGGGTCTCTGAATCAAACCAAGAACTTGCCAATTCAGCTAGTCTGGCTAGCCAGCTTGCTCCAGTGACCCTCTATCTCCACCTACCAAGGCTAGAATTACGTGTGGGCTACCACCCACCTGGCATTTTTTGAGGATACTGGAGATCCAAACTAGTTCTTATTCTTGTATAGAAAGTATCTTAATCACTGAACTATAACTCACTCCTTAAAGGACATTTTAAAACATTTTTATTCATTTGTTTTAGAATTTCATATATGAATATAATACATTTTGAACACCTTCATCCCCACCACCCTCCTATAACTCCTCCCAGATCTACCCTAACCTCCCATAGCCTCCCAACTTTGAGTCCTACTTTTTTTTTGAGTCCTCCTTTTTAAAAAATTTTAATGAGATCTTTGAGATCTCCTGAGCCCAGCGGAAGGAAGAGGGGGAGACAGGTAGGAACTGGGTGCCTCAGCGAGCTGATTGTTGATCCTTTGTTCCTGCTGTCTTTGGCTTGATTGGCCTTTGTGGCTGTGAGGTTGGAGTTATCCTCCCAGCTGGGATTAAAGGTGTGGTCTTTGGCTTGATTGGATCTTGTGTCTGTGGGGGCGGGAACAACTCAAAAGAAGATGTTCACAATTATTGAATATATATTCACCAATTGATGTGTGCACCAAACTATTATAAAGACAATTCTCAAAATCTCCAGGACCATCAAGTCCACTACTCTAACCCCAGCTACCACATTCATCATTAGGGGACTTCCAATACCCCCACTGAGCAACTTTGGACAGGTCAACAAGAAAAAATAAACAGAGAACATCTGAACTGAAATGATATGATACACCAAATGGACCTCATAGACCTACTTATCGAATATATCCACCCTAATACCAGAGAATAGACCTTTCTACATCAGCACCGCTACAGACAGTCTCCAAAATTGACCACATACTGGGACACAGAAGAAACCTCCAAAAACACAAAAAGATTGAAAAATTCATTCATTCTATCAGACCACATGTGCAAAGTGCAATAAAGCTCAACATCAACACCAGGATAAGCGCCTACTTGCCTAAAAGAACACATGGAGACTAAAAAAAACACACTCTTGAATAATGAAGGGGTCAAGGAAGAGAAAAGAAAAATAAGAAAAAAATAAAAGGGAATTAGCCGGTTGTGGTGGCGCACGCCTTTAATCCTAGCCCTTGGGAGGAAGAGCAGGCGGATCTTTGTTGAGTCACAAGGCCAGCCTGGTCTACAAGCGAGTTCCAGGACAGCTGGTGGCTACAGGGAGACCCTGTCTTGAAAGACAAAAAAAAAAAAAAAAAAAAAAAAAAAAAAGCATTCCTGAACTGAATGACAATGAAATCAAACAAATAAAACCTATGGGATACCTTAAAAGCAGTCCTAGAGGGAAGTTTTATAGCCTCTGGTGCCTACATTAGAAAAACAGAAAGAACACATGTGAATGATCTAAGCAACTGCAGCTAAAGCACTTGAGAGCGCACAACAGATGAAGCACCCTAGAATGCACAATCAGTCAGGAAGAAATAACAAATCAGAGCAGAAAATCAATGAAATAGAAACAAAGAAAACAATACAAAAAAAAATCAATGAACCAAAGTTGGTTCTTTGAGAGAATAACAAGAGAAGACACACACTTCTAGCCCAGTACAAACCAAAGATAAAGAAGCAAACTAGCCTAAATCATATATAATCTGTGATGAAAGGGAAATAGTCAAATCACTATGGAAAAGAAAAGACCCAGAAACATTCATACGGGGAATTACTTCAAGAAACCTATGCTTCTACATATTTCAGCCAATTGAAAACCTAGAAGAAAATGGATGAATATTTCAAATACTGGGAATCATCACCAAGGTCAACCAAGAAGAGAATCAATGAGCTTAACAGACCCATAATATAGAGAAATGAAGCATGTTAATAAAGAAACCTCCCAACTATAAAAAAGCCAGGCCAACGACAGTTTCATGGCAGAATATCTATAAAACATTCAAAGACCTACAACCATAATATACTGAACCTGTTTAGAAGGATACAAAACGAGGGAATCTTCCCAAATTCCATTCTATGAACCAGCACACCAGCTATATTATCATAAACCCAGGCAAGAACAACTAAAAGGAGGAAACTATAAGACCCATACTCCCTAAATGAACACAGATGCCAAAATTCTAATAACAGCTGATACTGATACGTGGCAATTGACATACAGCGCCATATTAAATAGTCATCCCATCATGACCAATCCAAGTTGGATTCATAACCAAGGTGCAGGTGATGGTTCAAAACATACAACAAATCAATAAACATCACTAAAAACAAAAGCATAATATGGACATGAAAGACAAAACCCACACCATCATCTCATTGACACTGAAAAAGCCTTTGACCAATATTCAGCATCCCATCTATGCTTTAAAGTCCAAGGGATTAGATTGGAAGGATGCATTCATCTGCTGTAATCAAAAGCCATTACAGTGGAACCCACAGCAATATCAATCCAAATGGGGAAATGACAGAAACAGTCTCCACTTTTAAAGGTAGAACTTCAGCAAGGCTGCTCCCTGTCCACACTCCTCGTTCAATATAGTTGCTATGGCAATACACTTGCTAGAGCTAGACAAGAAAGTAAATTAAAGGAGTACTGAAATTGAAAAGAGGAATGTCCAGTATCCCCTTATTTGCTGATGATATAGGATTGTTTATTAGGGAATGCTAAAAACGTTCCACCAGAAAATCCTAGACATGATTAAACGGCTTTCAGCAAAGTGGCAGGATACTAATTAACTCAGAAAAAAAAAATCAGCTGGCCTTTCTTTAAACACCAACAACAATGCAACTGGGAAGAAAGAATTCAAGGAGAAGAACTTCCCACTCTATGATGAGCCTCAAAAACAATAAATACTATGGAACATAACCTAAACCAAAGAAACCAAAGTCTTCTACAACACAAAAATTATTAAAACCCTTAAAGATAAGAAATTGAGAAGACATCAGAAGAATGGAAATACACATCCATGTCATGGATTGGGAAAATTAACATTGTAAATGTCCATTCTAAACCGAAAACTTTGCATAGATTATGCAATCCCAATTAAAATACCTCAAGATTTTTCTTTCACAGGCTTGGGGTAAAAAAGTCCTTAAATTCATTTGGAAAAACAAAAGGCCTCAACCCGAATAGCCTAAGAGACAACCCTGAAGTGAATAATGAGCAACACAGGAAGGGATCTCTAAACCAGACACTTCACACTATACTACCTAGGGCTATAGCAATAAAAACAGCTGGTACTGGTACAAACAATGGACAATGGAACGTGAAACATGAAGAACACAAACCATTGAGCACATATCAATTTTCAGCCATCTCATATTTGACAAGAGGGGCACAAGAAGAAACCAATGGAGAAAAGAAAGCATCTTCGGCAAGTGTTTGGGAAAAACTGGGTCACCACTTGTAGAGAATGAAAAGTAAACCCCTAACCTCTCGCCCTGTACAAAACTCCAGATGGAGGGAAACACCATGAGGATCAAAGACCTCAACGTGAAACCTCAACTCTGAAGGCTAGAAGAAAAAGTTTGGCAGCAAGGACTATAAAACTATGGCTAGGAAAAAGACTTCCAAATCAGACAGCAAAGCTGCATGCAAGAATTAAGGTTGACAGTTTGACAAAGGGACCGCAATTAAACTCCATGAGCTTCTGTACTATCTATAAATGAAACATCAAGGAAGTGAAGAGAAAACTCAATGAGTGGGAGGAAACCTTCACCTCAGAAACTGCTGAACAAGCATTGATTTCCAGAATATTAAACTATACTCAAAAAAAAAGAAAAAAGAAGGAAACAATGACCGCCTCAAAATAGATGGAGCAAAGAACTGATACAGAACTCACAAGCTGAGGAAATTGATAATGGCTGAATAAAACCTTAAGAAGTGTTTCAACATTTCACTATCATTAAGAAATTAACAAATCAAAAACCCACTTTTAAGATATCTATCTCACTCATAGAGACTGGTCTAGGATCAAGAAAAACAAATGATACAAGTTGCTGGAGAGTGTGGGTGAAAGGGGAGAACTCATCCACTCTGTTGGGAAGTGTATACTGTGTAAGCCCACCTGGGAAAGCAGTGTGGTAGAACCCTTGGAAGACTTGGAATTGAACTTGCCACCCAACCCAGTCCAGACCACTCCTGGGCGATGTACCCTCTAAGACTCATCCCATGCAGAGGATACGTGCACGGCCATGTTTATTCTGCTCTCTTCACAATACAAGATGCTGGAACCGACCCAAATGCCCGCTCAACTGATGAGTGGACTAAGAAAATGTGGTACATCACACATGGAGTTCTACTAGCATGCTAAAGAAAGTTATGACATCGATCGAAGCTTTTGCAGGAAAATGGCTGGGAGCTGAGAGGACATCATGCTGAGTTGAAAGTAAAACAGTCCCAGAAAACAAACGATGAGTGGAGATCTCCTCATATGTGTGGGATGCTAGTGCAATTACTGCCTGATATTTCGGTAGTGCGCTTCCTTGAGTTTTGTCCAAAGCAGTTGGGGGATAGTGCCTATATGACAAAACAAACAACAACAACATCTAACAACAGAAGGGATGGCATCAAAGACTGACTGAACCAGTGNCTTTGATAAAAATGTAATGCCCTTCTTTGTCTCTTCTGATTTCTTTTACTTTGAAGTCTATTTTGTCTGATATTAAAATAGCAACACCTGCTTTCTTTTTGGTACCATTTGCTTGGAATATTTTTTCCATCCTTTAACTTGGTGGTACCTCTTAAGGTGGTACCTTAAGGTACCTTAAGGTGGTACCTCTCCTTGAAGGTAAGATGTGTTTCTTGTAGACAGCATATTGATGGGATCTGTTTCCTAATCCAATCTCCTAGTATATGTCTTTTGATTGGGGAATTTAGTCCATTAATATTTAAGGTTATGACTGATAGGTTTGTGTTGCTTCCTTTTGCCTTATTATCCATTTGCGGTTTTGGTTTAGGTTTTTGCTTCTGCAGTTATGCTTTTATTGATTTCTCTTTCTAGGTGCCTGGGTATGGTTGCTCCTTTCACTTTTCTGTTGCTGTGATAAAACTACCATGAGCAAGGGAACTTATAAAAGGAAGAGTTTATTTGAGCTTATGATTGATGGTTCCAGGGAATCAGAGTCCATCGTGGTGGGAAGCATGGTGGCCGGGGCTGGAGCAGCAAGCTGAGGGTCACATCTCACAATGAGCACAGGGAGCAGAGAGAGAGAGAGACTGGAGACTACAAGGCTGGTTAAACTCACTAAGCCTGCCCCCAGTGACATACTTCCTCTAGCATGGCCACACCTTCTAAGACCTCCAAGAACAGTGCCACCAACTGGAGACAAAATGTCTGAATACTTAAAGCCTATGGGGGACACTCTCATTCAAACCACCACATTCTACTCCCTGGCCCCCATAGGCCATATAAAATGCAAAATGCATTTAGTCCAACCTTAACAGTCCCCATAGTCTTTACCAGTCTCAATTCTACTCATAAGTCTATAGTCCAAAATCTCTTCTGAGACACAGGCCAATCTCTTAACTCTAAGCTCCTGTAAAATCAAAAGGCAAATTACATACTCCCAACATACAGTGGAACTGAATACACATTCCCATTCCAAAAGGGAGGAATAGAGGCATAGTGAGGAAATACTGGACCAAAATAAGACCGAAAACCAGCAGGGCAAACACCAAGTCCAGTAGCTCCATGTGCGACTTCTGGGAATTTATTTCCAAAAGGCTTAGATGGCTCAGCTCTTCCAGGATTGAGTGCAACATGAATCTCTTCCTTAGGCTGGTACCACTCCCTGTATGCAGCTCTCCTTGGCAAATATCTCACAGCTCTGGCATCTCGGATGTCTTCTTGGGGTCTCTGCTGCCAACCAGGCTTCACATTCACAGCTTCACACAGTGGCCTATCAGGGCCTTCTTTATGCAGGGATGCCCCTGCTGCACTCTGCCTGGCCTCTGTGGCTCTCTGAGACTGTGGAGGAAGAACTGATGACCCCTTCACTCTTGCAAACTTCATGCCTCTAAAGCCAGCACCATGTGAATGAAACTGCCGAGTTTGGCTGCAAGTTTGGGATGGACCCTGGGCTATTTTAACCACATTTGCAACTTTTCTCTGCCCTGGACTTGTTGGAGCAGAAAATCCTTTCAGTATTTTCCTTTCAAAAGTTGGAGGATTAGCTGGGTCTGGTCTTGTGCTGAAGGTACTACTTCTGTTGTTTACTTGTAAATCTCGAAGCCCCTCCTTAATCACTTTAATCTCACTTTTTCCATTGTTTACTTGTAAATAACTAGACCTTTCCTTAATCACTTTAATCTCCTTATCAAAAGGAACCTCTCCTTCACATGCCTTGGCCCCACCTTTAATCTTCCTAGTGCAGCCTTCAGATCCAAACTGTACATTCTGTATTTCTTTCTGCCCCATCTGCTCTTCTTCACTGTAGATCTGTACAATATTCACCATTAATAGCCATGCCACCATTTCTACATTAGGCTGCCTTGAAATATCCTCTGCCAAAGACATTAGTCCATTGCTTTTCAACTAAGCATCAGGCAAGCATTTGGGCTGTGGGCAAACTGTGGCCAGGCTCTTTGATAAAAGACCCCAGTTGCTGCCTAAGTCTTTATTTTCCTCTGGAACTACATTTTTTGCAGCAATGCTTTCTTCCAGGCTTCTACTAGAATGGCCCATTAAGCTCTGCTTAGAGTAGTCAATAGCTTTTCTAGCCCAAAGTTCCAAAGTTTTCCACACTTCTCCAAACATCCACATGGTCAGGTTCTTCACAGCCAACAGCCCACTCTCTGGTACCAAATAACTCTATTAGTCACTTTTCTGTTGCTGTGATAAAACCACCATGAGCAAGGGAACTTATAAAAGGAAGAGTTTATTTGAACTTACAATTGATGGTTCCAGGGAATCAGAGTCCATTGTGGTGGGAAGCATAGTGGCTGGAGCTGGAGAAGCAAGCTGAGGGTCACATCTCACAATGAGCACAGGAAGGAGAGAGAGAGAGAGAGAGAGAGAGAGAGAGAGAGAGAGAGACTGGAGACCACAAGGCTGGTTAAACTCACTAAGCCTGCCCTCAGTGACATACTTCCTCCAGCATGGCCACACCTTTTAAGACCTCCAAGAACAGTGCCACCAACTGGAGACAAAATGTCTGAATACTTAAAGCCTATGGGGGACACTCATTCAAACCACCACACTGTCCTTTGAATTGCTTCAAGTATTCTCTGAAGGGTTGGTTTTCTGGACATGTATTCTTTCATCTTGTTTATGTCATGGAATGTTTTTCTCTCTCCTTCAACTATAATCAACATTTTTGCTGGGTATAGTAACCTGGGTTGGCATCTATTGTCCCTTAACACTGGGAATGCTTTGTTCCATGTTCTTCTTGCTTTCATAGTTTGCACTGAGAAGTCAGTTGTAATTCTGATAGATTTCCCCTTATAGGTCACTTGTTTTTCTCTTGTGGCTTCAATGATTTTGTCTTTGTTTTGGTGTAGCCATTTTAACTATGATGTGGATGGAGAATTTCTTTCTTATCTTGTATGTTTGGAGTTCTATATGCCTTGTAATTGTATGGTTGTCTTTTTTTTCTTTAGTTGGGAAATTTTCACCTATTATTGTGTTTGAAGCTCTGATCAATACCATTTTCTTGGGATTCTTATCCTTCCTCCTATTCCTCTGATGCAGAGGTTTGATCTTTTCATAGTGTTCCCACAGTTCCTGATTGTTCCACTTTGTGATTTTTAAATTTTTCATAATCTTCACTTGAGGCTTTTAGTAGCTGTGTTATCTTCCCTGTCTGATATTATTTGTTCTGCTTCCTCCATTCTGCTTCTGAGCTTTTTCCGTTTCTTTCCTCTGATTGGATGAGTGTTTGATTTCCTTTTTCATTTCCTCTTCTGATTTCTTTAGTATTTCCACTTCCTTTTGGAGCTTCTCAATCCCTTCCTGTAGCTCTTTGCTTCGATGGTTGGTTTCCTTATCTTTTTCAACATGGGATCTTTTCAGTGTTTCCACTTCCTTCTTGAGTTCTTTGTTCTCTTTCCTTAATTCTTTTATTTGCTCTTTATAATCTTGCATTTCTTTAAGTATGTTCACAATTGTGTTTCTGATATCTGTGTCCTGGGCCATCCCCAGGGGGATCCCACTGTAAGAATCTTCCACAGGGTTGGTAGAGCTTGGTGTGAGATTATTCAGCACCTTTCCCATATTGTCTCTTCTTCGTGTTCCTGGCATATGGGCTTCTCCTTGCCTGTATGCCAATGTGAGTCCCAAATGCCTCTTCACTGTGTTGAAGGCTTGCTTTGCTTGCCTCCTTCAGATGCCTTCGTAATCCCAGTTGGCTGGGGGGGGGTCTTTAGCCTGTGCCCCGGTACCTGTGCTTTATACCAGCTGGGAGGATAACTCTGCCCCCACAGGCACAAAACCCAATCAAGCCAAAGACAACTAGATTAACTAGATTAAGTCAAACACAATCCGCCTTGCTGAAGCACCCAGCTCCTTCCTACCTACCTGCGCTTCAGGAGGTCTTGGGAGAGCCATTGTCTTTTTTAATGTGTTGATTTAATGCTATCATAATCCCTCTTTCCTGTGATTTAAGATACATACCATTAATCTATATATTGGTTTTTGTTTTATTTTTCATTCTTTTAAAAATATTTTATTATTTTTATATGTGTGAGTGTTTTGGGTGCACATATGTAAGTGCACCCATGTTGTGCAGTGCCCTCGAAGGTCAGAAGAGGATATCAGATCCCCTGGAATTGGAGTTACTGACAATTGTTTTTTTTCTATTTTTTTATTATTAATGTTATTTATTTCTGTATGTGTATGAATGTACTGTCTGCATGCAGGTTTGTGCACCCATGTGCAATGCCGCGGAGGTCAGAAGAGGGTATCGTATTCCCCTGGAACTGGAGTTCTCCTGGAATTGGAGTTTCAGACGGTTCTCAGCTGCCATGTGGGTGCTGGGGATCGAACCTGGGTCCTCTGTAAGAGTGGCCGGTGCTCTTAACTGCTAGGCCATCTTTCCAGCCCCTGAACCAGGATCCCGTGAAAGAGCAGCAAATGCTCTTAACCACGGAGCCATCTCTCCAGCCCCTCATTCCTATTTCTTTTGTGAGAGGCAGTACTAGGCATTGGGCTTCATGTCTTACACATACCAGCTGAGTACTCTGATCTATTCCTCCAGCACTTTTTTTGTTTTTTAGTTTTTAAATTTTGATACAGGGTCCTGCTAACTTACCCAGGCTGGTCTCAAATCTGCTCTGTAGCCCAAGCAAGCCATGAACTCACCATCCTCCTGGGTGACAGACCCATATGTTCTCATTTTCATTCAGTCCAATGTTTTTACTTCCCCTGATTTTGTCTCTTTGGTCCATGAATTTCTCAGAATTGTGCTTAGTGCCAAGGCATATTGGGATATACTTCCCAACTCTCTCTGGCACTGAGGTCTAGTCTGAATCTATGTGGTCAGAACACTTTCTCTGTGGTTCAGTTCCTTCAAGTGTGTCTAAGCACATATTATAATCTGGGACAGCCCCATCTTGTTACATGTTTTTCAGTTGGTTGGAATGGTTGTGGGCAGTGTCATGGTGCTAGGAGGCTCTACAGATGTCCAAGTGGAGTTACGGCATGGCGTAGTCCTTCAGTGTTGGGTGGTTTACAGGATGACTGTTTCTAGCCATCAGTGGGGCGGGCTGGCATCTGTAAGGGCAGACCCCTCCTTCAGCTCCGTCAATTGTGACTCGTGCTATGCTGACTGCTGCCTGCATTTGGATGGTGGTCCTTCCTTGTGGAATGGGACATCCATTGTGTCACACTATTCCTGGGGAGATGTGAACGAATGTCTACTCACCCCAGATAGAGAACCAATGACCAGCCAAAAGAAGGACATCATCAAAGTCTAGCTTGGTGAAGCAGTGAGTTTTATTGAGGATTCCTTTATAGGAGTATGAGTGAGGGGTCACTTACAGAAGCAGAAATGACTCAAAGACACCTTTGTCACCAAAGCCCAGTATAGCCTTTGTAGCTGCATCACCAAAGCCCAGCCCCCACAGATGACAGCTCACAAAGGCAATTGCATCACCAAAGCCCACCCACCACGGGTGACAGCTCACAAAGGCAATTGCATCACCAAAGCCCAACCCCCAGCATGAGCGAGACCTCATAAAGCAGGTGGCTCAACAGATTGGAGAGTCTCCTTCAGGAAGCTCAGTTGGTCTCTGTTTCTGCCTGCCTGGAAGTTCAATTGATCGTCTCTTTCAGGTAGCTTGGCTGGTCTGAGAATCTCTCAGCAGTCCTTAGGGTTTTTCATATGCTTGGATCGGGGTGGGGGGCTCTGAGCCTGGTCAATTTCAGGCCTCCTAAACCTGTAGTTGTTCACTTCCTCAGCTTAGAAAGTGAACAAGTGGGGCTGGAGAGATGGCTCAGTGGTTAAGAGCACCGACTGCTTTTGCAGAGGACCTGGGTTCAATTCCCAGTACCCACATGGCGGCTAAGAACCGTCTTTAACTCCAGTGCCAGTGGAGTCCGACGCCCTCTTCTGACCTCCGAGGCATTTCACGACACGGGTGCACCAACTTACATGCAGACAGTACACTCATACACATAGAAAAAAAAAAGAAAGTGAATAAGTACAGCTTTAGGAATTCTCTGAAAGATGGGGTGTTTCAGCTTCCCTCAAAACATCCCGTTCTTACATCCCGTTCTTTCTCACATCCCGTTCTTTCTTACATCCCGTTCTCACATCCCGTTCTTTCTCACATCCCGTTCTTACATCCCGTTCTTTCTTACATCCCGTTCTCACATCCCGTTCTCACATCCCATTCTTACATCCCGTTCTTTCTTACATCCCGTTCTCACATCCCGTTCTTACATCCTGTTCTTTCTTACATCCCGTTCTCACATCCTGTTCTCACATCCCGTTCTCACATCCCGTTCTTACATCCTGTTCTTTCTTACATCCCGTTCTCACATCCCATTCTCACATCCCGTTCTTACATCCTGTTCTTTCTTACATCCCGTTCTCACATCCCATTCTCACATCCCGTTCTTACATCCTGTTCTTTCTTACATCCCGTTCTTACATCCTGTTCTTTCTTACATCCCGTTCTCACATCCCATTCTCACATCCCGTTCTTACATCCTGTTCTTTCTTACATCCCGTTCTCACATCCCATTCTCACATCCCGTTCTTACATCCTGTTCTTTCTTACATCCCGTTCTCACATCCCATTCTCACATCCCGTTCTTACATCCTGTTCTTTCTTACATCCCGTTCTCACATCCCATTCTCACATCCCGTTCTTACATCCTGTTCTTTCTTACATCCCGTTCTCACATCCCATTCTCACATCCCGTTCTTACATCCTGTTCTTTCTTACATCCCGTTCTCACATCCCATTCTCACATCCCGTTCTTACATCCTGTTCTTTCTTACATCCCGTTCTCACATCCCATTCTCACATCCCGTTCTTACATCCTGTTCTTTCTTACATCCCGTTCTCACATCCCATTCTCACATCCCGTTCTTACATCCTGTTCTTTCTTACATCCCGTTCTCACATCCCATTCTCACATCCCGTTCTTACATCCTGTTCTTTCTTACATCCCGTTCTCACATCCCATTCTCACATCCCGTTCTTACATCCTGTTCTTTCTTACATCCCGTTCTCACATCCCATTCTCACATCCCGTTCTTACATCCTGTTCTTTCTTACATCCCGTTCTCACATCCCATTCTCACATCCCGTTCTTACATCCTGTTCTTTCTTACATCCCGTTCTCACATCCCATTCTCACATCCCGTTCTTACATCCTGTTCTTTCTTACATCCCGTTCTCACATCCCATTCTCACATCCCGTTCTTACATCCTGTTCTTTCTTACATCCCGTTCTCACATCCCATTCTCACATCCCGTTCTTACATCCTGTTCTTTCTTACATCCCGTTCTCACATCCCATTCTCACATCCCGTTCTTACATCCTGTTCTTTCTTACATCCCGTTCTCACATCCCGTTCTCACATCCCGTTCTCACATCCCATTCTTACATCCCGTTCTTTCTCACATCCCGTTCTCACATCCCGTTCTTACATCCCGTTCTTTCTTACATCCCGTTCTCACATCCCGTTCTTACATCCCGTTCTCACATCCCATTCTTACATCCCGTTCTTTCTTACATCCCGTTCTCACATCCCGTTCTTACATCCTGTTCTTTCTTACATCCCGTTCTCACATCCTGTTCTCACATCCCATTCTCACATCCCGTTCTTACATCCTGTTCTTTCTTACATCCCGTTCTCACATCCCGTTCTTACATCCTGTTCTTTCTTACATCCCGTTCTCACATCCCGTTCTCACATCCCGTTCTTACATCCTGTTCTTTCTTACATCCCGTTCTCACATCCCGTTCTCACATCCCGTTCTCACATCCCGTTCTCACATCCCGTTCTTTCTTACATCCCGTTCTCACATCCCGTTCTTTCTCACATCCCGTTCTCACATCCCGTTCTCACATCCCGTTCTTACATCCTGTTCTTTCTTACATCCCGTTCTCACATCCCGTTCTCACATCCCGTTCTCACATCCCGTTCTTACATCCTGTTCTTTCTTACATCCCGTTCTCACATCCCGTTCTCACATCCCGTTCTCACATCCCGTTCTCACATCCCGTTCTTTCTCACATCCCGTTCTTTCTCACATCCCGTTCTTTCTCACATCCCGTTCTTTCTTTCTCACATCCCGTTCTCACATCCCGTTCTCACATCCCGTTCTCACATCCCATTCTTACATCCTGTTCTTTCTCACATCCCGTTCTTACATCCTGTTCGTTCTCACATCCCGTTCCGTTCTTACATCCTGTTCTCACATCCCGTTCTTTCTCACATCTCGTTCTCACATCCCGTTCTCACATCCCGTTCTTACATCCTGTTCTTTCTTACCTCCTGTTCTCACATCCCGGCCTTCAGAAAGTCCTACTACTTCCCCAGCTTCCCTCCGGGGAAGGTTTATCTAGGAGGAAATTCTTTCCTTGTACACTCTCCCTGACTCTGTCAATTTTCTTTTGTTCTGAGGTCTTTATTGTTAGATTTTTTGAGAGGGAAAAGGAAGGAGTTTAAAGTTAAGAAATTAAAACTAGAGCCAGACCTATAACAGCAAAGAATGTGTACTTATCAGAAGAATTATACAGCAGTGTAGGGCAGATACTCCGTTGCGGGAGTGAAAGGAGCGTCTGCCTCCTAATGGATAGGTGAAGATTTTATTTCCTTAGCCCCACTGGATGCGTCAGAAGCCAAGGCCTGGTGTCCTTGGATAATTTGAAAGCCTTCTTTTGATTTCTTGGGCTGAGCAGGGCAGTGTCTCAAGGCCATGAGACAGGTGGCTCCATAAACAGATGCCTCAGTCCTGGGAGTGACCAGTTGATAAGGCTTTGGCGAGGCCAGATGCCAATTTAGGGCCAGTCAGCCATTTCAAGGGGTTTATGACTCAGTGGCCTGCTTAATGAAACTTATGGCTCTTCTGCTATTCACATATTCTATTATCTGATATTAAAATAATGCTTTAAATTTAAGTTTTTTCCTACTACAATACTCTATACCTTTATTTCCAATTTGCTTATATTGTCATATTTAGAGTAAGTTTCTACAGATACCATGCAGGTGTATCATGGTTCTCAATCCTCTGTAGCAATCACTAGTTTGCATTAGGTACATTTAGATCATTTGTATTTAATGTAACTATCAATCTGTTAGGAATGATCCTACTTAGGGGACAGCTATAACAAAGTACTACAAACTGAATCACCTAAATGCAAGAGTGGAGGGTGGGGAGGAGGATCTAGACTGCATGAAAGCACGAGCCAGCCCTGCCACAGGACGAAACCTCACACACTAATTCTTAAGCAGCTTCCAGAGGCCAGAAGTCTGGGATCTGGTAAAATTTGGAAGGCCCTAGATAAAAGATATTTTAATAGGAAAGTTGCCAGTGTGAGAACAGGGACTCGGTCCTCCTGAGGACCTTCTGAGTCACTAGAACATATAGGTTTTCTTTTTTTTTTTTTTTTTTTTTGTGTTTTCGAGACAGGGTTTCCCTGTAGTCCCCAGCTGCCTGGAACTCATTTCCGTAAGAAACCAGGCTGGCCTTGAATCACAAAGATCCGCCTGCCTCTGCCTCCTAGTGCTAAAATTAGGTTTTTCCCCTCACCGAGAAGGACAAGTCCAGACAACTATCTCCTCAGTTCACACCCGTGTGTCAGGCAGGTTTCCTTCACTGTGGTAAACACACGAGTACAGTGTAGAAGGAAGGGTTGATTCTGGGTCATGGTTTCAGAGGTTTCTGCCTGGTTGTTTGGTCTATGGCTCTGGACTGAGGAGAGTCAGAGGATCCAGCAGAGAGGGTCAGATGGAGCGGATGGCCACGTCAGGTGTCCAGGAAGCAGAGAAGATGAGAACAGGTCAGGGAGAGATTTAGCCCAAGGACACCTCCTCAGGGACTTATGTCTTCCGGTCCTGTGACTTCAGTCTGTACAACCTTCCCAAATAGCATGTCCAGATGGGATTAGCCTTCCCCACATGGGCCTATAGGGATCCCTGCAGATCAACATGACCTGTGTGAATTCACCTCACATCTGACCTTCAAGGCTGTGTGTCAGGGAAACACAGAAGGCAGCTGCAGGCACTTGATTGGGAAGCCGAGTCTGTCAGTGTGCCAGGAGGTGTCCACCATGGCTGCAGGGGCTGAGGGGGTCGGCCATCAGCAACTTCAGTCATAGCCCATCCCTGGCACTGACAGCTCAGGTGTCAAATGGTGTTCCTTCTGCAAGTGAAGTTCAGGGTGGTGGAGACCCAGTCTGTGGAATGATTGACCGGGTGTCATGGGAACAAGCTGCAGTTGCACTGTGCGGCTGCTGTGCAGGCTTGGCTGACATTCATTGCTCACGAGTTCTAGATGGGTCTTGGCCAAGCACCTTCAGCCTGGTGCTGTCCTGGTGACATCAGATTGCCTCAGACCAAATGGTGTGTAAGCCAGGCACTGTTCTGCAGTGAGCACCTAGCAAGGAGCAGCACTGAGAAGCTGGGGCCACGCTGAGAATCAAGGGAAGGGTAGAGAGGGAGTGACCAGAGGGGGACGGCCCCACGGTACCGGCTTCCAGGGAGGGATGCAGGCCCCAGGGAAATGTTTCAGGCCATCCAGCCATGGGCTGGGATGCCTCTCCCTCCTGTCCTTCCATCTCCCAGTGGTGTCCACCCAGCTGTGTCCCTGGAGCTGCCTAGCATCTCCTGAGGGCATCTTCTCTCATTAGAGTTCTGTCCACCATAGGTCGACCCCACGCCCTGCCTCACCTGCAGTCAGTGCTGTCCTCAGAGCACAGCAGTTCTCCTCACCAGAACATTTAACCATTTACAAGAGACCCTCAAGGTCTGGCCCATTGCTCGTTCTGTTCAGTCACAGAAGGAAGGACAAGGTAGAACGTTTTATTCTCAACTGAGATTCCAGCCCCTCGCCTGTTTCTCCCATCCAGCTGTAGGTAATTCTGACTGAATTTCCCATGTCCTCATGTCTGGGGAGGTGCTGGAGTGTATAGACCATGTGAGGGTGACTTCAGGGGACCCCATTATGCAGCTATAAGGGCAGTCACCATCCATGTAGGCTGAGACTTTTCAGTGGTGGAGATGCTTTGGGGTCACCCACCACAGGAACCCCTCACCAATGCTCTGTAAACAGGTCCAACAAACTCACTGGTTCTCCAGGTCAGACATGGTGGACCATAGCTTCAGTTGTCATTTGTGCCCATCTAAAACAGGGAGATATTCGTTCATGTCTCCAAGGAAAAGGCTCATTCAACATTGCTCCTCCCAGTGAGGTCCGCTGCCACCTCAATTTGACCAGTATCTACACACAGTGGGAGAACTGGGAGAATTTAGCCACTAGGACACAAGTGAGAGAGGTGGACTATAGAAGGCTCTCAGAGGTCTCTGCTGGCACTGGACAGAGAACTGGCACTGTCCCTGGCCCTGCCAACCACCTGTGCACGCTGTTCCCCTCCTCTCCAGGATAGAAACACATGTGCCTATGTTGTAAGGTGCCTAGATGAATGATACATGCTTGGAAGTGAAGGGCAAGGTGACAGGTGTGGTACAGCCTCGGGTACAGGGACACCTCTCCCATACAGAAATGCCAGCTGCTTCCTCATCTCTAGTCCTAAAGAGCACTAGCCCCACCTTCCCCCTCCTGGCTGCGGCTGCTTCTTGCTCACAGCAGCTTCCATGCCGGGCCAAGGACTGTGCCATGCCAGCTCCACAGCACAATCACAGAGCCCATCACTCAGTGCTCATTAATATTACTTACAGACACCTGAAACTGCCCAACCTCGGTCCAGAGAGGCACACAGGTGCCATTGTGGGTTCAGCACCTACGTCTCAGAGTGGGTGTCTGAGTCCAGGCATGGAAGGGCCTGGAGTGGGAAGTAAATCTCCAACTGGAGACAGAGCTGAGATCCCCAGAGAAGGCAGCCAGGGAAGCCACAGAGAACTCTGAGCACGTGGACACACGGACACCTCATTTGTTGTTCAGTTATCCGAAGAGAATGGGATTCACCTAACCACGGTGTGGGTTGCGTGGGTGCCCAAAGCTGAAGAACAAGGGAAACCACTGGGCAGTAAGGGAGTCCAGAGCAACATGGTAACATAGGAGCCCAAGGGTGGGTTCAGGTCAGTCTGTGACGGACTCTGGTTCCACCCCAGCTTCTGGCACGAGGTGGCAAAGCTCATGGAACACACATGGACCTCAGTTGTGCCAGGGCGGCCCAGGCTCTGCACACATCCTGTCCTCAGGTGCTGAGATGGCTTTAGCAGAACAGGTCATGTCCCTTGTTGGAGATGAATCCTCTGAGGTCACGGAGGTGAAATCCCTTCACTGATTCCTTCAGGGGACAGATATTCATGACCCACTAACATGTGGCTGGAACTTTTCATGGAGCCGGCATAAAATTGTGAATCACCAGTGTCAATGTCTTAGTGTCCTTGAGGAGATGTGCACCAACTGGTTAGAAACAGAGCAGACTGACAGCTGGGTCCTAAGAAGTGGTTTGCAGAGAGTGCAGACAGTCAGGTGCAGAATGAAGTGGGCTGGGGAAGCCACGGTATTCCCTGGTGTGGCCTGACGTTTTCCCTGATGATCTTAAACTGACCAGAGACATGAAATTGTGCTCCCCCCATCGCTGGAAGGATTGGAGGGGGTGTTCAGGCCGGGACAGAGCAAGGAAGTGGGCTCCCAGGCCGGGGCCCAGCTTTCTGGGAATTGGTGGGACTATTGGCCCGGTGAAAGCATGGAAGGCTGGGGGGTGAAGGCAGGAGAAGAAGCAGCACTGGACGCGGCCCCATCCTCCCTGCCCAAAGAAGCAGCACTGGACGCGGCCCATCCTCCCTGCCCAAAGTGCAGGCTGCCCCCTGTCCCAGGCGAGCTGTCCTCTCTGCAGTCCTCTGTGAGCATCACCTTTTGGTGATGCCCACATGGTATTACATTGTGTGTCTTTCTTCTGTAGGTAACATTGAGTTGAAACTCATCAGATTGCAACAATAACAACGTTCTACCCCCATGATGGATGTGGGCTTGGTCATGATAGACAGACAGGAGGGACATGATCTGTGCCAAGCTGGTACAGGTCCCCGGCTATGAGGGACATAAAGGCTGCCTTGTGAAGAGCCAGCGTGACCTCATTTATACTCCTCTGGTGACCTGTCTTGCCTGAGAGCTGAGACCCTAGAGATGAAGACTCTGCCCCTGCCCCTGCTGCTGCTCGTGCTGGTGGCTGTCCTGCAGGCCCAGGATGAGCCATCAGACGAGCAAGATTTCCTGTCAGATGAGCCAGATAGCCAATCAAAGGACAACAATACCTCATCAACTGATGAAGACGTCCTGTCAAGTGACCAAGATAGCTTGTCATGTGACCAAAATGCCCCACCACGTGCCCAAACTGCCACATCACGTCCCCAAGAAACTTCATCACATAGCCAAGAATCTTCATCACGTGCCCAAGAAGCTTCATCACGTAGCCCAGATAGCCCATCACGTAGCCCAGATGGTGTGTCACATGACCAAAGTGCCCCACCACATGACCAAGATGTAAGGCGAGAAGGATAGTAGATGGGGGGAGGAGAAATCATGACCACTGATCAGCGCCTGGGGATATGGGTCGATGTTCAGGAGGTATCATTGAGGGCTGAGATCTCACTGTGTACCTCAGCCTGGAGTGGTCATGTTGGGATTTCCACTGTGCTCCCTGCAGAGGGCTGTCCTCCCAGGGCATAGACCTGGGGCAGGGAAGCTGGTTGGAGGCAATGATCTTTGTTCAAGAAACACTAAGCTCTAGAAAGCTTCATAGAGCAGGACCTTCAGGAAAGAGGACTCACCCAGTTCTGGGTTCTGGGCCTTAAAGAGACACACATTCTCGTCTCCGCTAGGCCAAGCGTTCAAGTTCTGGGCTTTGTCTACTTGGCACAGGTATGGGGATTGTGTGGCCAGTTCACCTCAGGGGCTGCCGCCTGGGCCCTAGAATGTCTGTCCAGGCTACCAACCCATGTACTGGAGTCAGGGCGAGAATCTGAGTCTGGCAGGGGTGTGCTCAGTGCTCTCTCTGCTGCAGATCTCTGGTACTTGGTACACAAAGGCCATAGTGAGTGACAAGAACCAAGCAGATGGGAAAAAATCCAAGAAGGCTTTCCCCATGATTGTGACATCCCTGGAAGGAGGGGACCTGGAGGCCAAGATCGTTTACTGGTGAATGTCCCCCACTTTGAGTCTGTAGCTGGCTCTGTCTCCTCCTCTATTCATTATTTGGATGTACATGATAAAGACCCCTGCCTTGGAGGGGACACAGTCCCAGCTAGCACCATAAAGCACTGACAGCACTGACAGTAGACTTCAGAAGTCACCTGGTCAGGGCTGATTCACCAGGTGTGCTGAGCAGCACTTCCTGTTTTACAGGAAGAGGGGTCAGTGTCATAACAAGAAAGTTGTGATGAAGAAAACCGATGAGCCTGACAAATATACTGCCAGTGAGTCCCCTTGTGGTCCAGCGTCTCTGGCAGGGGATGGCTTCTGGGTGGGAAGGTCCCTGCCCTGTCCAGCTACTAGGATGGCCATCCACTTCCCACATATAAGACCTTAGTGTCTACAAGGCTAGCCACAGCTGCTACTGATCTCCCCCTCTCTATAGCAAGGCCAGGGATGGACTGCTTGGGTCTCCTGTGTGACCACTAAGGGTTCCAGATTGTTCATTCATGTGGTCTCTGATGGTTTCTGTAGGAATGCGATGCTAAGAGCCATGTCTCTCTCTGTTCACCTGTAGTTAATGGCAAGAAATCCATCTACATCCAGAGACTGCCCGTGAAGGACCACATCATCATCTACTGTGAAGGCCAGAGCCATGGGACATTTTCCCGCAATGGAAAGCTCATGGGTGAGAGACCATGGACACCCAGGTCCTGTCCACAGTCTAATTACAGTAGCTACAGGAAGGACAGCAGCAATGACTGACACTGGGAACTGTGGAAACCTCTGGGTGCAGGGCACAGGGTGATACCCAGAGAGTGTGTGATGTCTCAGACAAGGAATGGCTCAACCAAAGGGGAGTTCCTGACAGAGGCCTTCATGGAAAGGGCGTCCCCAGGTTCAGGGTACAGCCCAGTGTTCCTGAGACTCAGGTATCGTACAGGTCTGAGGAGTGACCCTGCAGGCCTGGTAAGGCTCCACCAAGGGCGTCCCCATCCCAGAGCTCTCTGTCCACTGCCGGAATTTTCTTCCTGTCTTGGCTGCTCAAGGCACTGTGCAGTGGTCTTGTCTTTGTGTCATTGGCTCCCTGCAGAGCTGCGAGATCCCCCTCACTTGTCTCCTCCCTATAGGGAAGGACTTTGAGGATAACACAGATGCCACAGACGAATTTAAGAAATTCATACAACTCAAGGGATTTCGACCGGAAAACATCGTTATCCCAGAGCAGAGTGGTGAGAACACAGGCTGGCCATGTCTGTCCCTTCATGTCATCTCTTTGTGAGCCTTCTGTGTGTCTGTCCCCCTTGGTCCCCACTGTCTCCCATATCTTTTCATGTTCCTGTATGTCTCTGGGTACCTTGTGTATCTCTGTGTCACCCAGGTCTCCCTCTATCTGATGGTTGTAGTATCCCCCCCAAAGGCCCCTGTCCGCTATAGGAACAGCAGGGGCTGTTTCAGGTTTTGGGTGTGGGGTTGTCTGAGCTGCAGGCATGAGGGGGTTCTCATCCAGGGAGCCATCTCACCCTGTGTTTTTCTTGGTTTCTACAGATCAGTGCCACCCTGCAACTAACTAGAGTAAGTGTCCCTTTGGTAGGACTGTGTTGTGGAGTGGCCAGCAAAGGTCAACTCGGGGGGTTATCCCAAGTGTAATTCCCTGTACTCTGATTTAGTTGTATCCCCACCAAGGATGTTGGGACCTGACAGGTCATGGAGGGAGGAGATAGGGCACAGGGCCAAGGCTGTTCATTAAGGACTGCACAAGAACTTCAGGATGAGAGATTGCTGACTGGCACCTGATTCTCATCTGGCACCTTTCCTTGTCGCAGCATGAACACACATGCTGATTATAATACACTGCTGTGACCTCCCTGGAACACCCCTCCCTGGACCTCACGCCCTGCTGGATGACCGTCGTAACTTCATCCTCCCCATCTCCAGTATCTCCTGATACCATAAATAAAGTACTTTTACATCACTCTGGGCCCAGCCTATCTGTGAAGGGGCTTGTGTTGCCTCCCTAAAAGCTCTTCCAGGGAGCAGCCATGGGGTGGTTTGGGGAGATGTTGGGGCCAGAAAAAGTTCCCAAGGAGTACAACATTCAGCTGTCCTAGGCAATTGTATCAGTTTCTTTCCTGTTTCTGTGGTAAAACACTATGACCAATGAACTTATAAAGGAAGAGTTTGTTTTCCAGTTCCAGAGAAATAGGAGTCCATTATGGGGGTATCTGGGGGGAGGCATGGCAGTGGGAGGTGGCTAGAGCGGGGTCAGGAGAGAGATGGAGAGAGGCTGAAACTGGGAGTGAGGTAGCTTATGAACTCTCAAATTCCACTCCCAGCAACGTGCTTCCTCCAGCAATGGGACATCTCCCGAAGGTCCCAGGACTTCCCCAGACAACACCACCAGTGACCAAATGTTCAAACACTTGCAGCCCATGGAGCTCAATTCTCATTCAAACCTCCAAAGTCATGTGATATCCTCGAGGCCCACTTGGGCTACAGTGATCACTTATCATTATTGCATCTAGGTCTCTCTATCCCTCTAAGTAAGGTAGTGCTTGTTTTATGAAATCAAGCACATCA
Organism: Rhizomys pruinosus; assembly: GCA_009823505.1. Classification (NCBI taxonomy): domain Eukaryota; kingdom Metazoa; phylum Chordata; class Mammalia; order Rodentia; family Spalacidae; genus Rhizomys; species Rhizomys pruinosus. Next base: position 989,072 of record VZQC01007772.1, on the reverse strand, counting down.
ATATTTGATGTTTATGAGTCTACTCTCATTGTATCTTTTTGATGGATTATTCCTTTTATTAATATGTAGTGACCTTGTTTATCTCTTCTAATTTTGACTTGAAATTTACCTTGTTAGAGACACTCTCTTGCTTGATTTTGGCTACTATTTGATGTTTTGATTTCATCTTCAGAGTGTGTGTGTTTATTAGTGAGACGTGTTTCTTATAGACAAAAAAATGTACTTTGTCCCCTAATTCAATTACCTTGTCTTCATCTATAGTTGGAGAAGTAAGACACTTACTTTCAGGTTCATATTGAGTGGAATTTTCTGATTTCTGCAATTTATTTTAAAAAATATTTTGTTTTCGTGTGTGTGTGTGTGTTGTGTGTGTGTGTGTGTGGCCTGTAGAAGCCAGGAGAAGGTGTCAGATTCCCTGGAGTTATGGGTGTTTATGAGCCACCCACACTGGGATCCTGGAATAGACACTGGGCCCTCTGCAAAAGTACTACCCATTTGTAGCCGCTCAGCCATCTCTGGGGTAAAGGTACTTGCCACCCAAGCTTGAAGATCTGAGTTTAAGTCCTCAGAACCTACTTTTTAAAAGCCAAGTGCATATATAAACATCCTTAACGACAGAGATCTTTTTTTTAATTTTCATTTTTTATTGATGCTTTGTGTATTTCATACATCATTTTCCAATTCAGTTCAGGTATATTTCCCTTTCCCTTCTCCCCACCCCACCCCACCCCATACCAGATCATGCATTCTGCCATAACTGTCCTACATCTTTCTCTCAGGTTTTTTGCATTTTTTAACATTAAGTAATAATTTATGAGTACAAGCATCCTTCATGTAAAACCAATTTGCAAGCAGTTGTGCTCAAACCCACACAGCCCATGGGTCCCACCATCCAGCAGGGGGGTCTTGTATGTTCAATCAAGTTGATCAAATGAGTGTCCAGACTATATTGCTGTAGTTTCACCATTCACCCCAATTGCACCCCTTACATTCTACCACGCCCCCTCTTCTGCAGATTGTTCCCTAGGCTTAGAAAAGGGGCACAGGTGGATGAGAAGCAAAACAATCTACTTTCTCTGGAGCTGTTATCTTGGACTCTGGTCAATTCTGGCTGTTTCCTTTCATGGGCTGACAGTTTGTCCAGGAATAACCTTTCGATCCTACTAATGAAGCACAAGCAATGAGATATATAGGTATCTAAACAGTGCTAGTTGTTATGGTAGGTTACTTTGGTATAGACACAGATGTTTGGATGGTATGTTAATCCATGAATTACATTTTTTTCTGTTAGATATGACAGGGTCTTGCTGTGAATGCCAGAGATCTTTAGAGATAGAAGGTGGAGACACTAGGACCCCAGGTCATGGGCCAGTTAGCCTTGTGTACACAGTGTATACAGTGGAAAGACTACAAAGAAACCCTTGAGGACCCACATTCAAGGCTGTCTGCTGACCTGCATGTCCGTTTCCATCTATTTGTCTGTATGTGCATTCATGTGAGTGGATGAGGATGTGCACACACAAATAGATGACTGAAAGATAGGTGATAGACAATATGTAGATGATAGATTGATGTATAACAAAAGGAAAAGGAACAGAGAAGGCTGAGAAATGAAAGAGGACCAGGTGTAGACATAAAAATTTGATTCCATCCTAAAATAAAATGCATGAATCAAAATTTTTTCAAGACAGGGTCTCCCTGTAGCCCCAGTTGGCCTGGAACTCACTTTGTAGACCAGGCTGGCCTTGAACTCACAGAGATCCACCTGCCTCTGCCTCCCAAGTGCTGGGATTAAAGGTGTGCACCACCATGCCTGGCGCATGAGTCAATTCTTAAATATATGTTTTTATTGTTATTAACCTTTTTTCGTACACCATACATATTTCTCAATCCAATTTAGACTCATATTGGTTTAGTGGCCTTTGGTAACACTCTCTGGCATTCCAGAGACCATCTGTATACTTGCAAGTGCAGTCTCCATACATCTTTCCATGTTTATAACAGGTCTTCAACAGCAGGGCCTTATCACCTCTCTTCCTGCAGATATCCCAGTTTGGAGGCAAGGAGCCTTTACCTTTTGTGGGGGCTTGGGTCCCCTGGCCAACATCTCCTTGGTAGAATAATCCATTGTTGATGTCAGAGCTATTTAGACTCATTTATGAGTCGATTTTTAAAAGAAGAGTTAAAAAGTAAAAAAATGTAATCCTTAAAAAAAAAATAGAGTATGGGGACTGGAGAGATGGCTCATTGGTTACATGCACTTGCTGTTCATGCAGAGGACTGGGATTTGGTTCCCAGTATCCACACAGCAGCTAACAAGTGTCTGTAGCCCCAGTTCCAGGGGATCTGACACCCTCTTCTGACACTATGGACTTCTGTGGTCCCGTGCTCTACATGCATATACTCAGGCCTCCCTGCTAACAAAAATTAATTAATTAAAAATACAAAGAAAATATACACACAAAAAGTATAATAAAAGGGAAAATCAGAAAGGGCAAAATTCTTTTTAAAGACTAAATATTGGAGAGGCTTCTGGATCCTTTAGCTTTGCAATCAGCGGATGGAGGGGGTCAGTGGATTCGGGGGTATCTCCTCTCTCGTTCCATTCATGCTGGTGCTGATTCTGAACCACCAGAAACAGTTATCCAACAGGACTTCCTTCACCCTCTACCCTAGGAGCTTGCCTTTGTCGCACGCCTGGAGCTGCTTCCCCCGTGGGACAGCAACCTCTCACTTGCTCCAGAGGACATCTCATCACGCCCTGTTTGTACACTGAGGTAGCTGATCAAAGCCACACCGTCTCTGGAGTGCACTGCACAGTGGGGGAACCTAGTGGGGCACTGAGGTCTGTCTTGGGGACGCATTCACACCTGTGGGAGGCAGGAGGTCATGGAAACCCAGACTCCTCCTGGGCCTGAGCTTCCGGTTTCTCAGTCCTGCCAATGGGGAACCATGGGGAAGGTGCTGCTCCAGGGTTTGAGCCACCCACTAACCTCAGATTCAGTACTATGAATGACCTCTCAAAGCTGCCCTGAGGTGAGGAATTCACTCCTTGTCACAGACTGCCGTGTCCTTCACAATCTGAGCCTCTGCCACCTGAACTCGTGCACACGTCAGCGTCTGGTCACACTCCCTAGGAATGCCTCATGCATTGTTTTTTTCTTTTTTTTCCACACAGGATCTCCCTGTAGCCCCAGCTGGCCTGGAACTCACTCTGTAGACCAGGCTGCCCTTGAACTCAGAGAGAACCGCCTGCCTCTGCCTCAGGAGTGCTAGGATTTAAGGGGTGTGCCGCCACTCCTGGATAACCAGGAACTATGGCAAGCTGCCCTCTGGCTCCCTCCCTTTATGATGGCTCCTTCTTTTCAGACCCCTGGAGTACAATCCCATCTCTCCCTCCCTTACCCCATCCCACTCCTTACAATGCCTTGCTAAGGCTCACCAGGAAATGGGGACTGGGAAAGTGGATTTCCCTTCCAATGTTCACCTGTTAAGAGGGAGAACTCACTGTCCCATGGAATCTCCCAACTGGCCTAACTGAGACGATGGACACATGTGGCCCTAGGGGAGCGGGACCTGCAGCCTTGGTTCTGAAGCTCCACCCTGAACCAACAAGCTGCCACACTCGGCAAGGCTACCCCCGTCACCACTCCTCTTCAATATAGTGCTTGAAACACTTGCTAGAGCAATAAGGCAAGAAAAGGAAATTAAAGGAGTACTAATTAGAAAAGAGGAAGTCAAGCTATCCCTATTTGCTGATGATATGATTGTTTACTTAAGGGATGCTAAAAACTCCACCAGAAAACTCCTAGAAATGATTAACAGCTTCAGCAAAGTGGCAGGATACAAAATTAACNAAAAAAAAAAAAAAAAAAAAAGACAATGTATCTAGGCGGGTACAGTAGCATACAACTTTCATCCCAGCACTCAGGAGGCAGAGGCAGGTGGGTCTCTTGAGTTTAAGGCCAGCATGGTCTACATAGCAAGCTCCAGGCCAGCTGGGGCTATAGGGAGATCCTCTCTCAAAAGGATGAAGAAGAAGAAGAAGAAGAAGAAGAAGAAGAAGAAGAAGAAGAAGAAGAGGAGGAAGAGGAGGAGGAGGAGGAGAAGCAGGAGGAGGAGGAGAAAAAGAAGAAGAAATCTAAAATTAATCACCTTAGCTCACACTTGAATTTAGAAAATAAAGAGAATCATCTCAATTGATGCAGAAAAAAGCATTCAACAAAATCCAGCATTTCTTCATGCTTAAAGGCCTAGAGGGAAATGGACTAGAGGGATCATTCCTCAACATAATCAAAGCCACGTACAAGAAACCCACAACCAACATCATCCTAAATGGAGAAAAGTTAGAAGCATTCCAGTTAAAGGTAGGAACTCAGCAACGATACCCCTGTCACCACTCCTCTTCAAAATAGTGCTTGAAACACTTGCTAGGGCAATAAGGCAAAAAAGAAAATTAAAGGAGTACTAATTGGAAAAGAGGAAGTCGAACTATCCATTTTTACAGACGATATGATAGTTTACCTAAGGGATGCTAAAAACTCCACCAGAAAACTCCTAGAAATGATTAAGAGTTTCAGCAAAGTGTCAGAATACAAAATTAACCTAAAAAAATCAGTAGCATTTCTTTACACCAACAACGAGCAACTGAAGAAGGAATACAAGCAGACCTTCCCAATCACAATAGCCTCAAAAACAATAAAATATCTAGCACCAAACCTACCCAAAGACACTAAAGATCTTTACAACAAAAATTATAAGCCCCCTGAAGAAGGATATTGAAGGAGACATCAGAAGATGGAAATACCTTCCATGCTCATGGATTTGAAAAATTAATATAGTAAAAATGTCCATTCTACCCAAATTAATATACAGATTCAATGCAATCCCAATTAAAATCCCCAAGAGTTTCTTCACAGGGTGGGGGAAAAAATCCTTAAATTTGCTGGGCATGGTGGCTGTGGTGGTTTGAATGAGTGTCCCCCATAGGCTCTAGGTATTCAGACGTTTGTCTCCAGTTGGTGGCACTGTTTTTGGAGGTCTTAGAAGGTGTGGCCATGCTGGAGGAAGTGCGTTGTTGGGGGCAGGCTTAGTGAGTTTTAACAAGCCTCATGGTCTACAGTTACTCTCTCTGCTTCCTGTGCTCATTGCGAGATGTGACCCTTGGCTTCCTGCTCCAGATCCAGCCGCCATGCCTCCTGCCACAATGGACTCTAATTCCCTGGAACTGTCAATCGTAAGCTCAAATAAACTCTTAGTTTTATAAGTTCCTTGGTCATGGTGCTTTATCACAGCAACAGAAAAGTGACTAATACAGTGGGGCATGCCTTGAATCCTAGTACTTGGGAGGCAGAGGCAGGCAAATCTCTGTGTGTTCAAGGCCAGCCTGGTCTACAGAGTGAGCTCCAGGACAGCTGGGACTAAAGGGATATCCTGTCTCAAAAATAACAGATCCTTAAATTCATATGGAAAAACAAAAGACCCCAAATTGCCAATACAGGGGGAATCTCTGTACCAGACTTCAAACTATACTACAGGGCTATAGTCATAAAAACAGCCCGGTACTGGCACAAAAATAGACCTGTAGACCAATGGAACAAAACTGAAGATCCAAACTTGAGCACATACAATTTCAGCCACCTCATATTTGACAAGGGGACCAAGAAGACACAATGGAGGAAAGACAGCATCTTCAGCAAATGGTGTTGGCAAAACTGTATCACAACTTGTAGAAGAATAAAACTAAACCCCTCCCTCTTGCCCTGTACAAAAATCAACTCCAGGGGCTAGAGAGATGGCTCAGCAGTTAAGAGCACTGACTACTCTTGCCGGGTTCAATTCCCAGCACCCACATGGTGGTTAAGAACCATCTTTAACTCCAGTTCCAGGGGAATCTGACACACTCTTCTGGCCTCCACGGCATTGCACGACACAGGTGCACCAACCTACATACAGACAGTACACTTATACACATAAAAAAATAATAAATAAAATAATCAACTCCAAATGGATCAAAGACCTCAATGTGAAATCTGAAACTCTGAAGGTGATAGAAGAAAAAGTTGGCAACAACCTACAAGACATAGGCATAGGAAAAGACTTTCTGAAACAGACAGCAGCAAGAAATAAGGTCAAAGATTGATAAGTGGGACCTTATTAAACTCAAATTTTTCTGTACAGCAAAAGAAACAATCGGGGGGGGGGGCTGGAGAGATGGCCTAGCAGTTAAGAGCACAGACTGCTTTTGCAGAGGACCTGGGTTTGATCCCCAGCACCCACATGGTAGCTGAGAACCATCTTTAACTCCAGTTCCAGGGGAATCTGACACCCTCTTCTGACCTCTGCAGCATTGCATGACACAGGCACACAAACCTACATGCAGAGAGTACATTCATACATATAAAAATAAATAAAATGTATTTATTTATCAGGGAAGTGAAGAGAAAACTCACAAAGTGAGAGGAAACCTTCACTGCTGATACATCTGACAGAGCATTAACTTCCAGAATATATAAACTACTCAAAAAAGAAGAAAACAAATGACTCACTCAAAATATGGAGTAAAGAGCTGAGCAGAGATTTCCCAAGTAAGGATGAAGAGATGGCTGAGAAACATCTTTAAAAGTGTTCAACATTGCTGGGCGTAGTGGTGCATGCCTTTAATCCTAGCACTTGGGAGGCAGAGGCAGGTGGATCTTTGTGAGTTCAAGGCCAGCCTGGTCTACAGAGTGAATTCCAGGACAGCTGGGGCTACAGGGAGACCCTGTCTCAAAAAGACAAAAAAAAAGTGTTCAACATCGCTAATAATTAAGGAAGTGCAAACTAAAACCACTTTAAGATATCATCTCACTCCAATAAGGCTAGTTATGATCAAGAAAACAAATGATACCAAATACTGGAGAGGTTGTGGGGAAAGGGGAACACTCATCCACTGCTGGTGGGAATATAAACTTGTACAGCCACTATGGAAAGCAGTGTGGAGAACCCTGAAAAGACTCAAAATGAGCCTACCACCTGACCCAGCCATACCACGAGACTTATCCTACCACAAANTGGTTTTTGCCCTGCTGGTTTTCGGTCTTGTTTTGGTCCAGTGTTTCCTCACTATGCCTCTGTTCCTCCCTTTTGAAATGGGAATGTGTATTCGGTTCCACTGTACATTGGGAGTTTGTAATTTGCCTTTTGATTTTACAGGAGCTTACAGTTGAGAGATTGGCCTGAGTCTCAGAGAAGACTTTGGACTGTGGACTTTTGAATGGCATTGAAACTGGTGGAGACTATGGGGACTTTTGGGGTTGGAGTGAATGTATTTTGCATTTTATATGGTCAGGAGCCTATGGGGGCCAGGGAGTGGAATGTGGTGGTTTGAATGAGTGTCCCCCATAGGCTCTAGGTATTCAGACGTTTGTCTCTAGTTGGTGGCACTGTTTTTGGAGGTCTTAGGAGGTGTGGCCATGCTGGAGGAAGTGCATTGTTGGGGGCAGGCTTAGTGAGTTTTAACAAGCCTCATGGTCTACAGTTACTCTCTCTGCTTCCTGTGCTCATTGCGAGATGTGACCCTTGGCTTCCTGCTCCAGATCCAGCCGCCATGCCTCCTGCCACAATGGACTCTAATTCCCTGGAACTGTCAATCGTAAGCTCAAATAAACTCTTAGTTTTATAAGTTCCTTGGTCATGGTGCTTTATCACAGCAACAGAAAAGTGACTAATACAGTGGGGCATGCCTTGAATCCTAGTACTTGGGAGGCAGAGGCAGGCAAATCTCTGTGTGTTCAAGGCCAGCCTGGTCTACAGAGTGAGCTCCAGGACAGCTGGGACTAAAGGGATATCCTGTCTCAAAAATAACAGATCCTTAAATTCATATGGAAAAACAAAAGACCCCAAATTGCCAATACAGGGGGAATCTCTGTACCAGACTTCAAACTATACTACAGGGCTATAGTCATAAAAACAGCCCGGTACTGGCACAAAAATAGACCTGTAGACCAATGGAACAAAACTGAAGATCCAAACTTGAGCACATACAATTTCAGCCACCTCATATTTGACAAGGGGACCAAGAAGACACAATGGAGGAAAGACAGCATCTTCAGCAAATGGTGTTGGCAAAACTGTATCACAACTTGTAGAAGAATAAAACTAAACCCCTCCCTCTTGCCCTGTACAAAAATCAACTCCAGGGGCTAGAGAGATGGCTCAGCAGTTAAGAGCACTGACTACTCTTGCCGGGTTCAATTCCCAGCACCCACATGGTGGTTAAGAACCATCTTTAACTCCAGTTCCAGGGGAATCTGACACACTCTTCTGGCCTCCACGGCATTGCACGACACAGGTGCACCAACCTACATACAGACAGTACACTTATACACATAAAAAAATAATAAATAAAATAATCAACTCCAAATGGATCAAAGACCTCAATGTGAAATCTGAAACTCTGAAGGTGATAGAAGAAAAAGTTGGCAACAACCTACAAGACATAGGCATAGGAAAAGACTTTCTGAAACAGACAGCAGCAAGAAATAAGGTCAAAGATTGATAAGTGGGACCTTATTAAACTCAAATTTTTCTGTACAGCAAAAGAAACAATCGGGGGGGGGGGCTGGAGAGATGGCCTAGCAGTTAAGAGCACAGACTGCTTTTGCAGAGGACCTGGGTTTGATCCCCAGCACCCACATGGTAGCTGAGAACCATCTTTAACTCCAGTTCCAGGGGAATCTGACACCCTCTTCTGACCTCTGCAGCATTGCATGACACAGGCACACAAACCTACATGCAGAGAGTACATTCATACATATAAAAATAAATAAAATGTATTTATTTATCAGGGAAGTGAAGAGAAAACTCACAAAGTGAGAGGAAACCTTCACTGCTGATACATCTGACAGAGCATTAACTTCCAGAATATATAAACTACTCAAAAAAGAAGAAAACAAATGACTCACTCAAAATATGGAGTAAAGAGCTGAGCAGAGATTTCCCAAGTAAGGATGAAGAGATGGCTGAGAAACATCTTTAAAAGTGTTCAACATTGCTGGGCGTAGTGGTGCATGCCTTTAATCCTAGCACTTGGGAGGCAGAGGCAGGTGGATCTTTGTGAGTTCAAGGCCAGCCTGGTCTACAGAGTGAATTCCAGGACAGCTGGGGCTACAGGGAGACCCTGTCTCAAAAAGACAAAAAAAAAAGTGTTCAACATCGCTAATAATTAAGGAAGTGCAAACTAAAACCAGTTTAAGATATCATCTCACTCCAATAAGGCTAGTTATGATCAAGAAAACAAATGATACCAAATACTGGAGAGGTTGTGGGGAAAGGGGAACACTCATCCACTGCTGGTGGGAATATAAACTTGTACAGCCACTATGGAAAGCAGTGTGGAGAACCCTGAAAAGACTCAAAATGAGCCTACCACCTGACCCAGCCATACCACGAGACTTATCCTACCACAAAGATACATGCACAGCCATGTTTATTGCAGCTCTCTGTCACAATAGTGAAGAGCTGGAACCAACCCAAGTGCCCCTCAACAGACAAGTGGATAGAGAAATTGTGGTACATCTACAAAATGGAGTTCTATGCAGTGGTAAAGAGAGATGACATCACTGGCCATGGTGGCACACACCTTTAATCCTAGCACTTGGGAGGCAGAGGCAGGTGGATTTTTGTGAGTTCAAAGCCAGGCTGGTCTACAGAGCGAGTTCCAGGATAGCTGGGGCTACAGGGAGACCCTGTCTCAAAAAAGACCAAATAAATAAATAAATAAAAATTTGTTTAAAAAAAAAGAAAAAAAAAAGAGATGACATCATAAACTTTGCAGGTAAATGGAACTAGAAGATACTATGTTAAGTGAAGTAACACAGTCCCAGAAAAACAAAAGACTAATGGTATCCTTCATCTGTGGATGTTAGCACCAAGTACCTAGTGTAAGGCAAACTGAACAATATTAATGTTATATTCCTCATGATCTGAAAACAACTGTGATCTTATATCATGAATCCCTAGACAGGTTCTAGAATTAACCTACCATTTATTTTCAGACTTTGGATTTTTGGTAGATGATGGTGGGTATGTATACATATTTTAGAGTAAGATAAAATTAAAATGGAAAAATGCAAATCAAGAAATATGATATGGAAGTAACATACAGTTTGTTTTCAGATGACATAATTTTAGTATAGGTGTGATGTATCAGGCTAGTGTAACTTAGCCTTTCTGGGTGCTTAACGACCAAACTTAACATCATACCAATTTGGCCGAGGGACCTAAGGGCTAACTTTGTTCCTTGCCCTCAGAGGTCAACTAAGTCCCAGGTGACTATGCATGGGGGCATCTCTTGAAATGTCCTGCAAATGTGAGTCACCAGTCTTCCTGTGTAGGGAGGTCTTGGAGATTCACTAATGGGACTTCAGCCAGTGTCCAGTCTATAAAGAGGAAAGTCTGCTCATACTTCAAAAAGGGAAGCCTTGTCTAGCAAAACCTGAATTTGTCCTCAACTGGTAAATGAAAAGCCAAAAGGAGCCAGGGCCCCCCCCCAAAAAAAACCCGAGTGACCTTGTTTCTCACCATCTCTAATTCCTCACTTGTGAAGTCTCTGTTCAGTTCGTTACTCCATCTATTGAGTGGGTCTTTCTTTTCATTTTTTTCATTGTTTTTTAAGTAGTTTATATATTCTGGAAATCAATGCTCTGTGAGATATTTCTGAAGTGAAGGTTTCTTCCCACTCTGTGGGATTTCTCTTCACTTCCTTGATTGTTTCTTTTGAGGTACAGAAGCTTTTGAGTTAATGAGGTCCCATTTGTCAGTTGTCAACCTTAGTTCTTGTTCAGCTGCTGTCTGATTTAGGAAGACTTTTCCTACGTCTATGTCTTCTAGTCGGTTGCCAACTTTTTCTTCTATTGCCTTCAGAGTTTGGGGTTTCATGTTGAGGTCTTTGATCCATCTGGAGTTGACTTTTGTACAGGGAGAGAGGTAGGGGTTTAACTTCATTCTTCTACATGTGGTGATCCAGTTTTGCCAACACCACTTGCTGAAGATGCTGTCTTTTCTCCATTGTGTCTTCTTGGCACCCTTGTCAAATATAAGATGGCTGAAATTTTATGTGCTCAGATTTGGATCTTCAGCTTTGTTCCATTGGTCAACAGGTCTGCTTTTGTGCCAGTACCAGGCTGTTTTTAGGACATATAGCCCTGTAATATAATTTGAAGTCTGGTATAGTGATCCCTCCTATGTAGCTCTTTTCACTCAGGGTTTTTTTGGCTATTCAGGGTCTTTTGTTTTTCCAAATGAATTTAAGGACTTTTTTTCCCAAGCCTGTGAAGAAACTCGGGGATTTTGATTGGAATTGTGTTAAATCTATACAAGAGTTTTGGTAAAATGGACATTTTTACAATGTTAATTTTCCCAACCCATGTGCATGGGAGGGTTTTCCATCTTCTGATGTCTTCTTCAAGTTCCTGCTTCAAACATTTAAAATTTTTGTTGTGGAGATCTTTAGTGTCTTTGGTTAGGTTTGTTCCTAGGTATTTTATTGTTTTTGAGGCTATTGTGAGTGGGAAGGTCTCTTTGAATTCTTCCTCCAGTTGCTTGTTCTTGGTGTAAAGAAAGGCCATTGATTTTTTAAGGTTAATTTTGTATCCTGCCACTTTGCTGAAGCTGTTAATCGTTTCTAGGAGTTTTCTGGTGGAGTTTTTAGCATCCCTTAAGTAAACAATCATATCATCAGCAAATAGGGATAGTTTGACTTCCTCTTTTCCAATTAGTACTCCTTTAAT
>VZQC01007772.1:876790-942974 GCA_009823505.1 Rhizomys pruinosus | reverse complement strand
TGGTAGAATGTAAGGGCTGCGATTGGGGTGAATGGTGAAACTACAGCAATGTAGTCTGGACACTCATTTGATCAACTTGATTGAACAAACAACCTGTCACCCCCCCACACTGGATGGTGGGGCTGTGGGGGTTTGGGCACAACAGCCTGCAGATTGGTTTTGCACGAAGGATGCTTGTACTCATGGATTATCACTTATAGCTAAAAAATGAAAAAAAAAACTGAGAGAAAGATGCAGGACAGTTATGGCAGAATGCATGATCTGGGATGGGGTGGGGTTGGGGGGGAAGGGAAAGGGAGATATGCTTGATCTGAATTGGAAAATGATGTATGAAATGCACAAAGCATCAATAAAAATTCAATTTAAAAAAAGATACACATGCATACACGTGAAAGTTAAAAAAATAAATACTGGATTTGATCTCCAAATTAAACTGTTTTAAAGTTGCAGATAATCTAACTTCAGTTTCCTTTCAAGCTGTTTTCCAGATATTTGTTTTCTTTTCTTCTACTTTGCCAGGCTCTTGACAGCTGTGCCACCATGAACAGTGGCACATGGCTTCCCCTGGATGCCTGTAGACTGCAATCTCTTCCCTCCAATGAAACAGTCTAAAATGTTTTTTGGTATTGTTCATTGCTTAATTGTCTTGGTTTTGTACTGCCTTGGTAGGAACGAATGTTTTCTGACACCTTATTCTTTAGCTTCTTCCTTGGTTAGATTGTCTTTAATTATTGTATTGTGACTTTAGTTATGGCTAGCCTTCAGTACAAAATGAGCATATAATTCTGTTTTTCATCACTTGTTAAAATATTTCAATAAGTTCATAGTTTAAAACTAAAGGTGTTAAAACATCAATGACAACATGGTAAGAAAAACTGTATTAGCCTCCTCAGCCTTGAGAATGCAATTGGGGCTGTATGCTTTAAATGACATCTCTAAAGAATGAAAACATGTCTGACAACAAGATATGTAAGTCTGTTCAATACAAACACTAGGATAAAAATATCTTGTATGAATGTATGGATAAATTGTGTATCTATGTGGATGATATTGTTAACAGCTCTGTAACAACATATTAGGAATCTATCAGACCATTGATTGACAGTATATATGGTGTTTTCTCCAATGAGTGTATGTCTGTGTATGATAAAAATGTATGTCTGTGCCTCTGTTCAGTACAACTTTTATAAATTGCCACCACCAAAACTAAATTCTAAAACCTTGTGTATGAGTGTGGGTACAAAGTACTGTTCACTTTTCAAAATTCTATAATGTGGTTATAGCACATACAAAAAATTGTGTTCCATGGCTGGAGATTCTCAGTGCTATGCAACATGTGGACAGTCTATAAAAATTGATTTTATGACTACCAATCAGTTTGATATTCAAGGGTAAAATAAAAGTTATTCAAAAGTTTTTTTAAAAATTGTCTTAGACCTAAGTATTAAATAGGTCATTTGGATTTCAGAGGTTCAAACCTCCCTTTGAAGGTTTGTTTTTTTGTTTGTTTACACTGTTTGTCACCCCCCCTTTAGACAGTTTAAAATTTAAGGTAAGGTAAAAAAATTAATACACAATTTCTTAATAAATAAAGGTATAGCTGTTAAATAAAATACCCAAATTTCACATGCTGGTATTTTAAAAACAGCTCACATAAAAACCATGTTGTGTTAATGGGTAACTGTTGAGTTTTAAAAACACTGCACATTTTTGTGTGAACCAAAATTATTTACTTTGTAACTTATTCAGGTTGACAAGTGCTTTTGATGTAATGGGATCAATAACATGAAATAAAATTTGGGGGAACTTTAGGTCCTTTAAAAGGTATTAATAACCATTAGGTACATCTATGATAAAAGTGTTTATTCTGGTTTGCCTACAAAATGCTACAGTTGGCAGAAATGATAAACAAAGTATTATCACCCTATGGATACAGTAGATTAGTAAAATAAACATTTGATAAAAATCACTATAAACTCTATTTTGCACTTAAAGTGAAGCATATATTTTGTTTTTTTTAAATGTGCTGCAGATTTAGTCTTTAATTTCTTGTATGTTTATTGTGACCTGCTGTTGGTACATTAGCTTCTATAACTCTGCTATATATCTGTTATACTTGACACATGTTACTTTTAACATGTTTAAGAAATATTAGGTTTCATTTCTGGGGACCACATGAGAACAGTCCAAATGAAACCAATTCTAGTAAGCTTGATTTAAGCATTTCCTGCCTTCTGTAGGTATGTGATAATGCCCTCCCCTCCTTTTTCTTCTCAAAACTGTAATTCAAAATCTGGGGACAAGTAAAGTGGCCATCATTTAAAATAGTCCTAAAAGATATTGTTTTTAGCATCCTTGTTATCTTGAGTTTGTTTCCTGGACTATGTTAAAGAACAGATTGTGTGCTTTAATGGACAGGTATAATGCCAACTTGACACACCTGAGCTAAGAAACTTCAATAATTGCCTTCATTGGACTGGCCTGAGCCCATTGTGGGCAATGCTATCCTTGGCCAGATATTTCTATAGTGTATACAATATGTTAAACATAAGCTAACAACACAAGCCAGTAAGCAACATCCCTTCCTAGCCTTTGCTGCAGTTACTACCTTCAGGCTCCTGTCATGAGCTTTCACTATTAAAATGTTTTACAACAGCAATTAAAAATTTATACAAAATATTTAAGTCAATGTTCAAGCTTTATTTATGTGTTATATAAAAAAAAACATTCAACTGACCCTCTTGGAGGTTTAACAACCATACTTAAAGCTCCGATCTAATTTGACAAGAGGGATTTAAAAGGACAATATTTTGGCCCTTACCCTCTAAGGTCAACTTAAGTCCTAGGGTCCTGCATCAACACCTTTGTACATGTCCTGTGCAGTGAGTCACCAGTCATCCTGAGCCAGGGAGGTCTTGGAGATTCACTTAAGTGGACTTCTTCTGGCCAGTGTCCAATCAAAGGAGGAAAGTCAGTATAGAAAGAAAAAATTCCTCATGGTTCAAAGGAAAGCTCTGGTCAAGAAAGACCTGACTTTGTCCTCACATAGATGAAACTGGTAAAAAAAGAGCCAGGCACAAGGCCTAAATGACCCTTAAGGACCAGAAGCTCAACTGACCTTAACACCAAAAGTAACTTAATTTATATGAGCTAACTGTGTGGTTTTAAACACCCCAACAAAAACTATGATCAAAATAATAATAATAATAATAATAATAATAATAATACCATAGAGATAGGTAAAAGATCTACTGTGCCATGCTAAAAAATAACTCAGAAACAGGTCATGGTTAAGCTGACTCTCATTTTGGAGCCCTGAGTACTAATAGAGTATAGGTCCTTTCTTCCTCTAGAAATTCTAGACAGGGACCTTCCAATCACTAATGTACCCACTAGGCCTCCTGTTGGTACTGTAAAGTCTGTGCACTGGTACACTCACATAAGACTTAACCAACTTGTCTGTTCAGTTGCAGAAAAACTATACACTAACTCCTGGCTGCTATTGATCTGGACCAAAATACCTGGCAACTAAAATGGCCCAGATGGAAGACTGGATTCTAAACCTCCAGCCTGACACATGTTCTCTCAAGACTTCATCCCTCCTCAGCTCTGAAGCAGATGCAGAAGAGAGATCAGCGTCCCATTCCCTCATAATCATAAGGCTGGAGTGTGGGGTCTAAATTTCCCAAAATTACAAGGGACACACAGGTGTCCACTTCCTCCAGAGGCTGTCAATCTTATGACTTTTTCCCCTTACCTGAGTTCACACCCAGGCCATATCTTTCAGCTTAAATTCAGCAGACCAATGCTAGTGAGGCCAAATGACTCCTCTCCTTTAGGAGCTGCATAGGATTCAGACCTATGCATATCGACTCCCACAATGGAGTGTGATATGGGCACCAATGTGGGTGCGAGGCTAAGCACCGCATGGGAAGGTCCACGAACTGCCTCTGAATTCCCTGAGAGAATACCTGGCTTGCATAGAGGTTGATATCAAAATATAAATTACAAAAACTTCCTTCCTCCCCTCCACAAAAGATATCAAGGGCTAACAATATTAAAACCTTGGAGGAGCCAGGTCCCTTCTCCCCCAATTGGTTAAAGCCCACCACTACTAGTGGGGATCCCCCTCTTTTTGTATAAAATAAGGGAGGACATGTTGGGCGCCATGGCCAGCAGGCAACAGTCTTGCCACAGCTTCTAGGGTCAACTTAGGTTTCTGTTTCCCCAAGGCTCATCTAATTAGCACTAGGCAGCTGACCAAACTTATAGTTATCTTATCAGGACAGCAGTCCTCCTTTGTGTGGAATGCCCTGCTTCTTCTGGGAATTCACCTGCCCATTACCTTTCCCAAAAAACATTAGGCAATTAGGTATCATAGCAACCTAACAGCCCTAAACTATACCACCTGGGGCTGTTTCCCCCTACTTGCTTCTATATAAACTGCCTTGCAAAAAATAAACTTTGAGACCTTGATCAGATTCCTGTCTTGGTCTCCTTCCTTTGTGTCTGGTTTGTCTCTCATTCAGGTTACTCTCTCCTCAGGTCCTTGTTGAAGACCCTGCGGGCGGGGGCATGTTGCTATGTTGACTGTTATAAACTTAAGAGTCATATTTTACTCTGATTTAAGTTTTCATCTGCAATTTAGAGTTTTTATCAAAGTCCTGAAATTTTGGGGTTGAAACTAGTTAAACATTTGTTTTATGGAGCTGTTTAAATGAATATGCTTGCATCTAATGCTAATGATTCACTTGATATCAGGTTGATTCACAAGTAAACTGTCATGTGAGCTAAAACTGCCAAATTACACTATGTTCCTTGGTCCTTATATTTTAAGTTCATTTTAAGGAATAATCACTTCTGTTCTATGGTGCAATTTATTTCCATGCATTACACATGTGGGGACATTTACCAGGCCTAGGTAAAGTGCCTCTAAGCACTCAAAGAAAATTGGTCATTCAAAACCTGCTCCCAACCTGGCATGAACATCTCACAGTTTATACTAGTATATTTGAAATAACTGTCCCATCTTATTACATGGAAAATAAGTATTAATTACTTAGTAAATCTGCACAATTAAGGGTTAATCTGTTTATGAATGTTATGTCTCATGGTATCAAAAAGGGATATAAAAATAAAAAATGCTAAAAGGATATTTTTAATAAGGATTTATGTGAAGATGATGAAAAAGTCTATGCTAGTGATAAAAGTCTGAGGAGGTTTGTTGTGGCAGGTAAAAAGGACATTATATAAATAAAATCTGTAAAGTTTAAAAATCAAAATGTATTGGCTGGGCGTGGTGGTGTACACCTTTAATCCTAGCACTTGGGAGGCAGAGGCAGGCAGATCTTTGTGAGTTCAAGGCCAGCCTGGTCTACAGTGCGAGTTCCAGGACAGCTGGGGGCTACAGAGAGACCCTGTCTTGAAAAGACAAAAAAAATCAAAATGTACATCTCGTCAAGGTTTGTTTAAGAGTGTTTAGTTTTTGTCCAACCTTTATATGCATATCACATGGCACTTCAAGTTATAGAAAAATGATAAATATCTGCATTAAATTAAATTCATATAAACACTCAAGCTAGTTTACTAGTGGCCTGAATAGGATTGTGAATATACAGAGTTGTTAATTTTCAGTCCTCTCCTGGCTTGAACTTGACTCCTTGTTTGGATTAAATGGGCACAGGCAAATTGTGGGTTATTTATGGCTACTGAAAATGTATTTTATGTTTCTTGCAAGAGTTGCTTTTGATATTTTCTTTAACTTAACCAGATAATTTGGCTCAAAATGCTAAATTCTATCTTCCTGAACCAACTGCATAGTCCAAAAGAAGACAGTTTGGATGGACTTGTTAATTCTTATCAGTTTATTTTCTGTCTTCTGGTATTTGTTACAACTCCTGTCTTTCTGGGAAAACTATATATCAAGATAAAGGGTCTGCAAAAGGAAAAGATTTTTCCTGTTTGTAGTAATTTTAGTGAACAGTTTTACGTTTAAAATAAGCCTGAAATTGTTTAATTCAATCTTGTAGGTTATGCCTGCTCAATGTAGGGTGTTAAGTCCCTCCTCCAGTCATTATTGTACAAGGCTGCTTGAAATTTTGTCCAAGCCCTACCTAGAATATTATACAGTAATTAAAGGTGTTAGGCTGGTGTAACTTTGCCTTTCTCGATG
Source organism: Rhizomys pruinosus (assembly GCA_009823505.1). Taxonomy (NCBI): domain Eukaryota; kingdom Metazoa; phylum Chordata; class Mammalia; order Rodentia; family Spalacidae; genus Rhizomys; species Rhizomys pruinosus. The sequence continues at coordinate 936,802 of VZQC01007772.1, read as the reverse complement.
GATAACCACCGTACATTGGCCATACCAATTTGGCTGAAAACAAAAGTTGGTTAATCTGGGCTAACTGTATGGACCAAGAGAAAAGTATAACCAAAAGATAAGTAATCATTATATTTTCTTTAAAGGCTGAGAGATTATGCCTCCAAACACTAGATTTTAAGTCATTTAGAGTCATATGAGATTTGTTGTTACCAAATAACAAAGTTTCTTCTCTCTATTTAAGCAACTACCTAAGGGAAAACTCACACCCTCCATGACTATTGAAAATTTCCTGGAAAGCAGATGCTGAGTATTGACACAATATGGACAAATAAACAAAATAATAAGCCCAATAATGAATATTTTGGAACCCCTGGTTGAGAAATTCTAATGGACTTTTTTTTCCACCTTGTTCCTCTCTTGGTTTCCTGCCTAGAAAATGTGCCTGGCCACTCTTGCCTTCACGGGCACTAGTCAAGGATTTTGTTCTCTCTGTAACTATAGTTTTTGGGGTCTTTTAGATAGATCCACTGAGCAGGGGTACCTCAGTCACCACCTCCTATGCCCCTTTTCAGCATGGAAGAAGTCAGAGCAGTTGGCACCCCAAATCCCTCTTGGCAATTGGGGTAACCTCCTCAGAGGGTAATGTGATAAAAGTAGGAGCTAAAAATTGGCTAGGCAGTTTAGGGTCAAGACCCTACCCCAAAGAGCCAGTTTCTTTCTCAGCTGAGAGCTGAGGACTTCCTGGATCTGCCAGTGGACTTCTGGTTTCTCTGACTCGTGGCTCATACATCCCTAACTAACCTGTCACACTTATTGACCAGTAGGTAAATTCCATTAATATCACAGTGCTAAGGACCCAATACAACCCCTAGCAGAGAGCATTACATCTTGGAGACACCAACTGTGGCTCACTCTTGTGAAATTCCTTCAAGGATTTGGAGGCCTCATAATGAGAGGGAGAGATGAGTTGCAATCCCAGGTTTTCCTCATTCTGCCTGACCCCCTACTAAGTCCTCAGTATTACATGTCTACATCATGAACTTGGTGACATTATTAAAAGCCCCTGGTCACAACAGTTTATTAACTACACCTTGACCCTTGGTTCTCAAGTTGTCTCCCTTAACCCTACCCACTCCGATGTCATAGCCTTTGATACTAGCTTTGTTTCACAGGTGTGGTCTGAGCTAAAGTCCATTTCTGTTCCTGCTACATTGGTCACCTGGGGCATCCTCTACCTCCTGGCCTTTCTATGCCTTTTTCTCTTCAGGTGTCTCATTCACTTTGCCTGAAGCTAACTCCAGGTCAACAAAACAATGGCCCAGGTCCTCTCAACAATGATCAATAGGGACTCTGCATGCATCCCTCCCCATGAGGTGATTCACATCTGGCTCTCATCCATCCATAATTCATGGGAATGAGCTTGTCTCTCCCCTACATGATACCGCTCCTGGCCTCTTCCTTCAGTGGCTGGCCAGTCAAAGATGGGTAAGACCCTGCAAAACCAGGCCAACCTAAGCCAGACGCAGTCAAATGTCAGTATGCCAGAGGTGGGGTCAACAAGGTTTGGGCATAGCACCCGAGCTCCTACTGGACCGCTCCTCACGCAAAATTAAATACAAAGGGTGGAGATGTAGTATAGCCAGTATGCTGAGAATTATGCATGAGCAGAGCTTGTCCCTCATTGCCCCAGCCCACAGGGTTGTCATCAAGGGCCCGAGGAGAAATTAACCTGAATGAGAGACAAACCAGACACAAAGAAGGAGACCAAGACAAGAATCTGATCAAGGTCTCAAATTTTATTTTTGTAAGGCAGAATATATTGGAGTGGGCAGGAGGAAACAGCCCCAGTAGGCATAGTTTAAGGCCATTAGGTTGCTAGGATACCTAACTGCTGATTGTTCTCTGGGGAAGTTTATGGGTGGGTGAATTCCCAAGAAGAAGCAGGGTGTTCTAATCAAATGGGGCATGCTGTCCTAATAGGTTAACTACAAGCTTGATCAGCTGCTTTGTGCTAAATGGGTGAGCCTTGGGGAAACAGAAACCTAAGGTGGCTCTAGATAGCTGTGGCAAGACCCTTGCCTAATGGCCATAGCTCCCAACATCTCCTCCCTTCTTTTATACAAAATGAGGAGGAGTCCCACTGTTAGCAGTGGGATTTAACTAATTGGGGGAGAAGGGACCTGGTTCCTCCAAGGTTTTAATATCGTTGGCCCCTGGTATCTTTTGCGGAGGGGAGGAAGGGGGTTTTGGCTGTTTATTTTTTGATACCAACCTCCATGCAAGCCAGGTATTCTCTCAGGGAATTCAAAGGAGGTTTGTGGACCTTCCCTTGTGGTGCTTAGCCTCGCACCCACATTGGTGCCCATATCACACTCTGTTGTGTGAGTCGATATGCATAGGTCTGAATCCTATGCAGCTCCTAAAGGAGAGGAGTCATTTGGCCTCACTAGCGTCGGTCTGCCGAATTTAAACTGAAAGTAGCGGTTCTATTGGTTGGCAAATGAAGGGGGGAGGAGTTATTCGGTTGATCCCGGTTCTGCCAGTCCTCGGTCTGCAAGATCTAGGCGATGGTAATGAACCTGAATAGATCATTCTGTTATAGAGTCAACCTGCTGTTTGATAAAGGCTATCAATCTGTTAAGAGCAAAAGGTCCTAGGGTTACCAAAAGTAGGAGGACAATGAGGGGTCCAGGGAATGGCATTAAAAGAGAGAGCATGGATGATTTCCACCGTTAATCCACTGCCGAGGAAAATTTTTGTTTATGTAGATCATTGCTTAGTTGATTAAGTTTTGTGACCTAAGTTTCAACTAATCTAGACTCATTAATGTAAAAACAGCATTCCTCGCCAAGAAAAAGGCAAGTGCCTCCTTTTTTGGCAGCAATAAGATCTAGAGCCCTCCAATTCTGAAGGGCTACTTGGGCGAAGGAAGTAATCTGTCTCTGCAGGGAAGCTAATGATTCGGCGGAGGCATCTATTGCGATTTAAAATTGCTGAGTAAGTGTAGCAACAGTAGTAAGGAAATGACCTAGGGCCCCAGCGGCCAGGCCTTTTGCCACTGCAGCAGTGGCAAGAGCGATTCCTGCAACAACTGGAAGGAAGACAGCTCTTTTACGGCCAGGATGGACATAGAACGTTTGGCTTTGAAACTCTGCGGGAGTAAGGACAGTTAACTAAGGTATTAGAGTGACAGGGAGGCATGAAAAGATTATTTTCACGGGGAAGGGTCAGGTTTTTAAAAGAGTGCCATTACACCAGAAAAAGAATCCTTTGGGGGCATAATAAGTGGAATTGGGTGTCTGAGTCTGGTTACATAGAGAAGTATTGGCATTACTGTAACAAAATGCAAATTGTTCCTGTTCGGAGAGGCTGAACAGCAAAACTCCTGTGACAGATAAGGTGTGTGATGAGGGGCTAGTAGAGGTATTAAGAGGTTTAGGGTAGGGCACAGCTATCAATGGAGGTCTTCCCGGGGCAGCACAGAGGAAACAAGCAGAAATATTGCCTATTCCCGAAATAGTTGTAATCATTAAGCCTTCTCTGAGAAGTGTAAGCCATGAGAATGGGTGTGGGGAACTTAACGAGGTGAGCTGTACATTTAGCTCTTTTTCTTTATTTTGGATAGTCTGATGAACAGTTGATTGAACCTGAACAAGAGTACACCATATGTACACTTTCCTGCTTGGATAAGCTTTGAGCTTGTTTATATACATAGCTCCCGTAACAGGTGAGGTCCATCTGGTATCCCACCTGTCCCAAACAATGAAGGTAAATACTTCATTTGTTTAAAAAAGGGAGGGGCCCTTATATGGGTGTTTGTCAAGGGGTAAGTCCTTTTTTGGTGTTCGAGCGACATGAATTTTGCAGTACTCATAGGGACACCCAACATTTTCATCAACGTAATAGTTTTTGCAGTTGGGCTCTGTCTGGTCAAACAGGAAGCATAAGGCTGGAGTAATTTTATTAGGTACTCTTTTGAAGTCGGTGAAGTAAAGTAGAATTGTACTCTGGCATCCCATAGGGAGGCAGTCTGTGGTGGCTAGGAGGTGGCCTGAGTTTTCTGTTTGGCCATAGTTGGTGTAATTTTCGGTCATGAAAAACCTCCATGTGAATGGAGATGTCACTATCTTTCCTTTTGATGCAAGGGGAAGGTGGGGGAGACTCACCAAGAGAATCCACAGGTGAGGCATGCCACTGGAAGCCAGGTCTGTAAGAAAAGAGAATTGTTTTCTCAGGGAGATACTTAACCCCTGGAAGGGTTATTATTAACTTGTTTGATTAGGCGTTCAAGGAGCCATCTGGCAGCGCTCTCCTTGGTGTTAAAGATGCAAACGTGTCCTCGACCCCATATGAGTATTGGATCAGGACCATTCCACTGGAAGGTGCGGGGGTCTTTCCACATAGCAGTGGCATAATTTTTATCAGTTTGTGGGTGCCATAGACATTCAGCTGCAGATTTTCCCTGGGCATCCAGTGTTAAGAATTTGAGAACAAATAGGTTATGATGGAGAATATTTCTTGGTGAGCCTTTTTTTTTTTTTTTTTGGTCTTTTTGAAACAGGGTCTCCCTGTAGCCCCAGCTGTCCTGGAACTCACTCTGTAGACCAGGCTGGCCTTGAACTCACAAAGATCCACCTGCCTCTGCCTCCCAAGTGCTAGGACTAAAGGCGTGCGCCACCATGCCTGGCCTTAGTGAGCCTTTTATGGGGTATAGATCTCCTGTTTTTAATTTTTGGAGGGTATTTTTAACGGTTTGGTGGGCATGCTCGATGATTCCTTGACCCTGGGGATTGTAGGGTATGATTGTAATATGTTTGATTTGAAGTTAGTGACAGAAGTCTTGGAATTTTTTTCCTGTATAACCAGGACCATTATCAGTCTTAATAATATTAGGTTTTCCCATGACACCAAAACAATTGAGTACATGAGCGATGACATTATTTGAAGTTTCTCCAGCATGGAGACTAGCAAAAATAAATCCACTGAAGGTGTCCACAGTAACATGGAGATATTTAAGATTACAAAATGAGGGAACATGTGTTACATCCATCTGCCAGATCTCATTGGGAACCAGACCCCTGGGAGTTATGCCCAAATGGGGAACAGGTAGGAATGTGACACAGTTTGTACATTATTTAACAATTTGAAGAACCTGTTCTCTAGTGATTTTTTAAAAGAAGACATGAGGTCTGAGCATTAAGGTGATGTAAAGTGTGGGCTTTCTTGGCTTGAGTCACAGGGTCAAGTTCAGCAAGAAGGGCAACTTGTGTAGCCTTATCGGTTATTGCATTGCCTGTGGCTAAAAGTCTAGGAAGGCCAGAATGAGCCTATATAAAAGGAGTGTTGCTTGGAATGTATGAGCCGTTGAATGGAAAAAAAAAAAAGAGAGGTGGCATTTGTGGTGGGTTTTATATAGGGCACAGTCTCCAAGAGGGGGATGGATTGAGCAATATAAGCACTATCAGTATATAGATTAAATGGGGTATTTGGGAGGTGTTGAAAAACTTGTAAAATGGCAAAAAGTTCAACTAATTGAGCAGAGTGAAATGGGGATCGTAAGGAAGTGGTGTGATTGTCTATGGTGAAAGCCGCCACTCCATTAGAGGAGCCATCGGTAAAGACTAGGGAGGCATGAGGAAGGGGTTGGGGAGAAGTCAGTGTAGGGAAAACAAATGGTTGGGCCCTTAGAAACTGGGGAAGCTTTTTAGCAGGGTAGTGATTGTCAAGGATTCCTTGAAAAGATGTACAGGATATTGTCCAGTTATCGTCATTCTGCATTAACCATTGAATCTGAGCAGGGGAATAGGGCAGGATAATCTTGTTGGGGTCTTTACCAAATTTTATTTTGCTTTGGTCGCATCCAATTTTTATAAGTTCTGCCACCCAGGAGATATAGGAGGTAAGAACTTTGGGTGGTGAAGCAGGCAAATGTACCCAGAAAAGGGGTGCCTCTTGCCAAAATACTCTGGTGGGGGTGAATTCAGTAGCACAAATAATTAGGAGAAGAGGTTTTTCATAAGAGATAAAGGTGACTCTGGTTTAGTATTGCAGGGTGGGGGCTGTTAGCGAACGACTAGAGGTGGGATCCGGGTCCCCTTTGAGGATGTCAAATAGAGGCTTAAGTTCTCCAGTAGTTAACTTAAGATAAGGTCTGAGCCAATTGATATCTCCCAGAAGTTTTTGGAAGTCATTTAAGGTTTTTAAATGATTAGTTTTGAGCTGAACCTTTTGTGAGAGGATTTTATTATGGAATAGCTCAAAGCCTAAAAAATAAATAAGGAGGTTTTAATTGAATTTTATCAGGTGCTATTTGAAGACCAGCTCCTGTAAGAGCCTTGGAAAATTTTGGGGAGTAAATAAGGAGTTGAGCAGAGTCAAGTCCAGCCAGGAGGGTGTCATCCATATAATGAATTAAATATACAGAAGGCCATTGCTGTCTAAATGGATTAATAATTTGAGCTACAAATTTTTGACATAATGTAAGACTGTTTACCATTCTCTGAGGTAAAACTTTCCATTGGAACCTTGGCATAGGGCCTTTAAAATTGACCACTGGCAGGCTAAATGCAAAGTATTTGCTGTCTTCAGGATGTAAGGGGATTGTGAATAAACAATCTTTTAGATTTATGATAATTTTATACCTGGTGGGTATTGCTACAGGGGAAGGGAGGCCTGGCTGAAGAGTCCCCATAGGCACCATAGCTTTATTAATTTCTCTGAGGTCCTGAAATAGTCTCCATTTTCCTGTCCTTTTTTATGACAAAAACAGGAGTATTCCAGGCGGAGGTGGAGGTTCGATGTGACCTGCAGCGAGTTGTTCCTGTACTAACATTGTAGCTGCAGCTAGTTTTTCCGAATTTAAAGACCATTGATCAACCCACACAGGTTTTGTTATTTTCCATGATATTTTATCTGTATTGGGTACAGGCATGTCAACAGCTGCTAGAATAAATTTTTATAGCCAATGCCTTTACGGTTAGGTTTTGTAACTTGGATAAGCTCTTTTGTTCCTTGGGAATGTTTACCTAACCCTTGTCTGAGGAGAAAGCCTTGATTGAGCATTTGTTGAGTGACCATTTCATTAGAGCTGCACATAATTAGTCCCATTTGAGAGAGAATGTCTCTGCCCTGGAGGTTGATGGGTAAACCTGGAACTATATAGGGCTGTGCAGTGCCTTGGTTGCCCTCCTCATCCTCCCATGGAATAACCTCAGTACAATAACTTGATGTCAAGGGACATAAAGTTCTCAGTTTTCTGGTCTACTGCACACTTTGGCTGTGCAGGGCTGTGGAACCATTAATTTTTCATTGTCACATTTACACACAATCATTTAGAGTTTAAGACGTTTTTTAGTTAGGTCCCTTAAGACACTTTTGTACTCACAGCCACCAAATGCTGGGTTGATTTCACTAAATGTCTGTTTCTCATTTGTATCATAAGGACAGTTGCCCAATAATTTAAATCCAGGCTTTAGAGTTGCCAGTGGTGGTCGAATTATGGCAGACACTGTCCTGACACCTTTCAGTATAATAAGCTTTCCATAGGAGAAAAATCTCCTCTTGTGAAAGTAGCTTTAGTCAACAAGCTCCAATCATTGACTGTAAGCCAGTCTTCACTAAGAGATTCTAATAACAAAATAGTAAAAGGGGCGACAGGACCATAGGAAGAAACCACATTTTTTAATACTCTTGTGTTTAAATTTAAGATGGCGGTACCATTGATTTTTAGTAATTAAAGTTTGTTTTCTGTTTTCTCATCTCCCTCTTCCCCCGTGGCTTCCAACTCCCCAAGCTCCCCTGCCTCCGTTTCTCCCTCTGCCTCCATGTCTCCATCATCAGAGTTTGGAGGCGTAGCCTCTTTAAAATCTTTCTCGGTTCTTTTTTTTGGAATGGGATCGGGTTACTGGGAAGGCAAGAAGGGTTTTACTTTTGGTTTTGTTTTTAGAGGAAGGTTTTCAAGCAGGAGGAATGGGGGGAACTAACTTCTAAGTCAAGATCATGCAGTTGCCTAAGTAATTGGGACCTTTCCTTTTTGACTTGGAGCAATGTTTTAAGGGATTGTGCTTCTCGAGAAAGCTTAACAGTGGCTTGCCTAGTTATTTTTTTCTAAGTCAGATTGAGTGTTGAGCACTGGGGCACAAAAAGGGGGGGCACTTTATGGGGTGGGGGAAATGGATCTGAAGGTGCCTGAGGGGGCCAGTCTGAATTATGATACCTAGCAGCCTCCTCCTCGGGGTCAGTCTCTTCCTTGGGGGAGAGGGAATCATCATGGGGGGCTTGAGATTTAAATTCTGATTGGACAGGGTAAAGAGATTTGGAAGTAGGGTCTTCAGGTGGGAGATCACTTTTAGGCTCTGGTATGGGGATTGATGCAGAGGGGCATTTAGAGGTGGGGGAGAGACCATGGCCCTTTGGGGGGACTTTTGAGCAAGGAGAGATTTGACTAGCCTTAAAACCTTTTTTGAGATAATGTTCACCATCTTGTATTAATTTTGAAACCTCTGGTTGAAAATGAACAACCTGTAGAATATCATTTATGAGATTCCAATAAGAAAAATGCTTGAACAGGGACCTTTTTAGGGCCGAAGGCTTGGTAATAGTCTTTTAGGCAGTTGCCAACACAGCTCCACCATTTTTCATCTATGGTTCCTTCTTGAGGAACCAAGGACAGACGTCCTCCAGAAAAATGAAGAAATCAACTAAATCCTTTTGTTTAACCCTAGTTCCTCATGTCTTGAGAGAAGTTTTTACCCCGTGGATAGACAATTCGTGCTTACTGAGTGTTTGTCCCATGATTGCGTCGCTCTACTTACCTCTTCTGTGGTGATCTCCATGTGGATCTTCACTCACCGGCTGGGTGGCAAACCAAGGGAGGAAGGACGTCCTCTCTGGTGAGTGGCACTCAGGTAGTCTCTCGTACCTCGAGCGCCACATTGGGCACCACTTGCCCTGGCCTGAGAGGTCTTCAATGAGAGCCCAAGGAGAAAGTAACCTGAATGAGAGACAAACCAGACACAAAGAAGGAGACCAAGACAAGATTCTGATCAAGGTCTCAAATTTTATTTTTGTAAGGCAGAATATATTGGAGTGGGCAGGAGGAAACAGCCCCAGTTGGCATAGTTTAAGGCCACTAGGTTGCTAGGATACCTAACTGCCAATTGTTCTCTGGGGAAGGTTATGGGTAGGTGAATTCCCAAGAATTCTAGTCAAATGGGGCATGCTGTCCTAATAGGTTAACTATAAGCTTGGTCAGCTGCTTTGTGCTAAATGGGTGAGCCTTGGGGAAACAGAAACCTATGGTGGCTCTAGATAGCTGTGGCAAGACCGTTGCCTAATGGCCATAGCTCCCAACACCTCATCAACCTAACCTGCCCTAGGCAGGTCATCATACAAGCAGTGTTGCAGACCTGGGCCAATCAGAAGATGACAAGAGGAGAGTAGGAATGCAAACAGTACATAACCCCTAACCCTGCCCCCAATAAATGAGTCCATGGCAGCTTGCCCTCTGTCTGCATTCACCCAACTCCCAGGGTCTGTGTTTTGATTCTGCACCTCTCACCCCCATTCTTTTGGTCAGACCCCAAAATCTCCCAGTAGGCCTGGGGGATTAACTACAGATATTCAGAGTTACTGCTGAAAGCTGTGTATTAGTTGCTGTCATTTTAACTTGTTTGTGGTTTTGGCCCTATTTTGTGTTTCCATTAATATACATTTCTTTATTTTCTTTTTGTAATCTCCTGGGTATACTCATTCCTATCTTCAGTGTTTTGTATTGCTTCAAGTGTTCTCTATAGAGCTGGGTTGGGACATGAATTCTTTCAGCCAATTCATGTCATAGTTTTACTGGATAAAGTATTCAGGATTGGCATCCACAGTCATTTAGAACTGGGAATGCTTTGGTCCAAGTTCTCCTGGGTTTCACAGTTTGCAGTGAAATGTCAGCTATAATTTGGAAAAGTTTTTCTTTATATAACTTATTTTTCTCTAACAGCTTTCAGTGCCCTCTCTTCGTTCTGTACATTTGATGTATTTATTATAATGTGCCACAGGGAATGTCTGTCTGGTCCTACCTAATTGCTGGTCTATGTGCTTCTTGAATCTCCATAGGTAAATCTTTCCTCAATTTAGTGAACTTTTTCTTTTTAGAATCCCATTGAAGATTTGGGCAATGGCATTGGCTTGAAATTCTTCTCCTACATGCCTATGATGTGGAGATTTTTTTTTATGTTGTTCCACATTTTCTGAGTATTCTTTTCCTGTGATTTAAAAATTCAACATAGTCTTTACTTATGGAGTCCAGGTCTTCAACTTTGTCATCCATCTTGATATTCTGTTTTCTGTTTCATTCATTCTACTTGTGAGGCTTTCTCTTGTTGTTCCAATTGGCTTACTGAGAAAAATTAAACCGAATGGACTGGATTTTCTTCAATTTATTTATCTTTTTGTGAATTCACATTTCAAATCCTGAATTATTTTTGTTATTTCATGCAGGTGCATATTTGTGTTTTCTTGACTTTCCATCATAATTTTACACCTACCCTCTTTGAGTTCTTTGTGTTTTTTTAAATTCTTTGATCATGTTTAGGATTGTTCTTTTAAATTCTGTATAGTAGGGTTCCTCAGGGTGATTCTAATTGTAGTACACCTCTGTAAGATTGACAGGTGTTGTTGAAGACTTTTTCTCTTTGTTTTTCATGATTTATTTTTGAGTTGCCATTTGAACATATGGATTTGTTTTTTGGTTGGTTGTGTGTCCAAAAGGAAGTACTATTCTGCTTTTCTTAGTTGATTTTGGGTTCCATTTATATTGTTTATGTAGTTTGGTTGCTTCATGTTCAGGTATGAAAAGTTAACTGATGTGTGCTTCAGGTTCTCCTAGGTAGTAGGCTGGTCTGGGTAGTTGCTGGGTAAGGGTAATTGGCAGGCTGGTCCAGGTAATTGGAAAGCAAGTTTATGCCTGCCAGATAAAAAGCTTAGGGGAAGATGGGGATACGGACAGCTTATTAAGGCTCTTAAGTATGCTAGTGGATTTAACTAGTTATGTTTAGGAAGTTATTCCAGAGGTTTGAGGGAGAGGAGCAACAATAGACTGGGCCTAATGCTGGCAGGGGGACAAGGTGAGGGTGGGTAGATTGGAGATGAACAGGCTGCAAGGGAGTTGAATACAGTTGGGGTGGGCAGGACCTGACTACCAACATTACTTCTCAGAAGGTGAGTCTGTTGAGAAGATCAGTAGTTCACGGGAAGGTAAGAGTGGGCACAGCCTGTGGAGGATCTTAACTACCCTAGAGGATTTAGTTAGGCAGGTTTAGGAAGCTAGTCCAGAGACATGATGCCGAGGAGAAGTAGCAGGCCGGGACCCAAGGCTATCAGGGGGATAGGGTGTATGTGGATCAATTGGAGGTGTTCAGGCTTCAGGGGAGTAGAATAGAGACCTCTGCAGACTTATTCTCTGCACTTTTGCCATTTGTGGCCTTCTGTGTTCATTGTCTTCTGTTGTATGAAGGATGTTCATTGATGAGAGTTGAGAAAGAGAGAGCGAGAGTGAGAGCATGCACGAGAGAGAGAGAGAGAGAGAGAGAGAGAGAGAGAATTTTCTCTATTTTTATTCCACTAAGTTCTGAGATGCAGCCATTGCACTGGGGGTCTTAGCCAGCCCCAGAAGTGTGGGACTTGCTGGATCGAGGAGGATCAGGTGTGTCCACTTGCCTGCTTCCCCAGCCTCCCTGTCCCAGGAGACAATCAGACGCAGCGGGGAGCCAAGTCAAGCAAGGTCTCGTTTATTGTGGGCAAGACAGCAGTTTATAAAGGCGAAAACCACAAAGGTTTTTCCATGGTGCCAAGTGGGCAGCCAATTGTTTCAAAAGGTCAGGTAGCATGCAGGATGTATGTAATGATTATTCCATAGAACTTAATGGGAAGCAGGTACTGATGCCAGCTGTCCACGAGTAGGGAAGTACCTCTGAGCCCATCAGAACTCCCCTTTTTCTTCCTCCCCTTTTCAGTTCGTGGTCATAGTGACCACTGTAGTTACAGTGGTTTACATAACTCTTTCGCTGAAGTTATTCGGTAGGCGGGGGACAGTCAGTGAGACTCGAACCAGGCTTAGAGATTTCCAACAGGCCACACATTTAGAGAGCCTGTAGGCCCAACACTGAGAGTCTTAGGTGTAGAGGTTACATAGAAAGTTTGTCACTTACGGTGGGCATTTCACAGACACTTTTATTTCATAGACACTATGGTTTGCAAGTTGTCGAACTCTGTAATAGTCTCTACTGCGAAAGACATTTTTGATGAGTGGTGTCTGGTGTACTTGTCTGTAAATATAAGGATCGATATTTAACATATAGAAATAAATTATACTTGTATAGGGTTGTGCCAGACTTCTGGTTTTCGGTAAGATCTATGTCCTCTCCAGCTATGTGCATTTGGCTATGTTTATAGGGCCATATGAGTTCCCTCCCAGTGAGTGGGCTTTAAGTCCCATTACATAGCTATTGATTACCATCTAAATAAAAGTGCCACTACTGCCCTAATGTAGTTTCCTCTGACAGTTACTGTTTTGGTTATTAGGCCTAAAGCTGGGGTTGGATCACTGATTGATGTTCTCTCTTAGCAGCTTGCTATCCTCCAAAACAATGCGAGCTAGCCTTCAGGGAGGTGGTGGTTTCCAGGTAAATTCCAGCTCCACTGCTCCAAGTTCTGTGCCTGAATTATGTCTTGTCTTCAGCAATAAGGTCTTACCTTCAAGTTCTGGGAGGCACACAAGGATTGTGATAATAGCCTATATAATTTTGGGAATCTCTTGGACTACTCTGGTCTGGCAGTTTTTCTTATACAGGAGGTATCTCTGGTCTGGCAGTTTTTCTTATACAACCTTAAGTTATACATATGGGCACATGTATGTATAAATTTAGGCTTTTGAATAATATACTTCCCTCTGGTTTTTCACATCAGCTAAACATTATTTATCCTGTCTTCTTCTATGCTGGTTTTACCCTCCTTCCTCTTTCTACAGTTAAAGTACTCTCATTTTCCTCATTACCCCCTTGGTAATATTTGTCTCCTTTTGTCTCCTCCTTATTGAGGCTTTCTTTCCATTTACTCCATTGGTCTTTATATAACTCTCCCTCTCCCCTTCATATGTAAATATCTCCATTTTACTCATTTCCTTTGGTAACACCTGTATCCTACTGTTCTTCTCTTTCAGGCTACTTATTTCTTGTTACCTTCCGGGTTCCTTTCAATTTTCCTGGCTCCTATAATAATATTACCATATATTACTCCTGGATATGGTGTTAGGATCCACAAATGAAGGAGAACATATAGTGTTTGCTTTTCTGAGTCTGTGTTACATCACTTAATACAAAAATTTCTAAATCTGGGCGGGATATGGTAGCACATGCCTTTAATCCCAGCACACAAGAGGCAGAAGTAGGAGGATCTCTGTGAGTTCAAGGCCAGCCTGGTCTACAAAGTGAGATCTAGGACAGCTGGGCTGCAGGAAGACCCTGTCTCAAAAAGAAAAAAAATTCTAATTCCATCCATTTACCTGCATATTTCATCTTTTATTTTTTACTGCTCAGTAGAACTTCACTTTGTAAATTGACAACATTTTCACTATCCAGGAGTCAGTTGAGGAACACTTAGGTTGTGTCCATTTCTTAACTATTATGAAAAGAGCAGCACCCAAACATGGGTATAAAAGTATCTTTCCAATAGGATGAGTCCTTTGGATATATGCCAAGAAGTGGTATTACCAGATAATATGGTAGGTACATTTCGAGTTTTTTAAAGAGTTCTCCACACTCCTTTCCATAGTGGTTGTACGAGTTTTGAATCCCATATGCAGGGAATGAGCATTCCCTTTGCACCACATTTTTACCAACATTTGATATCATGTGTTCCCTTAATCTTAGCCAGTCTGACTGAATTTAGATGAAATCTTAAAGAGATTTTATTTTTTAATATATTTTAGTGTTATTAAACTTTTTCATACATGGTACATCATTTCTCAATCCAATTTAGAGTAATTTCCCTTTCCAGAAAAAGATCCAAGATATGAATGGCACAGTGCATGAACTCAGGTGGGGTGGGGGGCATGGAATCGGAAAGAGATTTTAATTTTAATTTCCTTAATAATGATATTGAACACTTTTAAAGGTGTTTCTTAGCCATTATTTATTATCTGAAAACTGTACACATTTATAGCCCATTTATAAATTTTGTCATTTCTTCTTTGTGTTGTTTCCAATTGGCTTATAGAGTTTTGGCTTGTATTTTCTTCATTACATTTACCTCTTTTGTTATTTCACATTTCTGAATTGTTTTTGTTATTTCATTCAGGTGCATATCTGTGCTTTCTTGGCTTTCCATTATAACTTTATGTTCTTTATTTATACTGAGTGTTAAACCTTTGTCAGATGTGTTGCTGATGAAAATTTTTCCCAGTCTGCGGGTTTTCTCTTCAGTTCCCTGGTTGCTTCTTTTGCTGTATCAGAGCTTTTTAGTTTAATAAGGTCCCACTTGCTGATTGTTTACCTTAATGCCTGAGAAAATGATGTCTCAGAGTACTGCCTATATTTTCTTCTATCAGTTTCAGTTTCAGATTTCTCATTGAGGTATTCTACATGGCATTGACATTTGTGCAAGGTGAAGGATAACAGTCTACTTTTATTCCTGTACAGGTAGAGGTCCAGTTTTGTCAATACCATCTGCTGACAATGTTGTCTTGCTTCCGGTGTGTGTTCTTGAGAACTTTGCCAAATATCAGGTGGCTGAAATTGTATGTTTGGGTCTTAAATTATATTCCATTGGTCTATGGGTCTGTATTCCTGCCAGTATCATGCTGTTTTTATGACTATAACATACATACCTCTGCAATATAGTTTGAGATCTGGTAAGGTAATCCCCTTATCATTGTTCTTTGTGTTCAGGATTGTGTTTGGCTATCAAATAGATATTGACAGAGAGAAAGTCCAGTACAGAAGAGATAGACTTTACTCTTTTCTGAACATTTGCCCAGACATTCTTAGCAGGATACTTATTGTTCTAAAAGCTGGAGCAGGTTCTATTTACCTTTTCTGATGCTATGATAAAGTACTCTGACAAAATGCAACTTAGGGGAGGAAAGGGTTGATTTTAGCTTACAGGTCTCAGTCTATCACTGAGGGAAATAGGAGTAGGAACTCAAGGAGGAACTTGAAACAGATACTATGAAGTAACACTGCTTTCTAGCTCCCTCATTGAGTATATTTAAGTTAACTTTCTGAGTTGGGTGGCTTTAGTTGTCAACTTAACACACCTAGATAGAGGGAACCTCAATTGTCTCCATTGAATTGACATGTGACTACATCTGTGTAACATTTTCTTGACTGTTCAGTGATGTGGGAGTGCCTGGACCACTGTACTGCCACCCCTGCACAGGTAGTCCCATATTGTATAAGAAAGCAGGGTGAGAACTGGGCAGGGGAGCAAGCCAGTAACTAGTGTTCCTCTATGGCCTGTGCTTCAATTCATGCCTCCAGGTTTCTGCCCAGAGTTCCTACCTTGGGTTCCCTCAGTAATGATCTGTGACCAGTAAGCCAAATAGACCCTTTCTGCTCAACTTGGTATTAATCTGAATTTTTTTAACCACAGCAATTAAAACCAAACTTTCTTATAAAGGCCAGTCCATGTACCTAGGGACGGTACTGTCCACTGTGGACTGGGCCTTTATACATTATTTAGCAATCAAGGTAATACCTCACAGACATGGCTATAGGCCAAGGTGATCTAGCCAATTCCCCAACTGAGGCTCACTTTTCACAGGTGACTCTTAACTGTGTCAAGAACATAATAAAAACATAGCAAATCCATCCATCTAGAAATTTCCATTTGGGTTCTGTAATTTGGAATTAAAAGTGGTTATTGTTTTAGCTCATGTGATTCCAGACTTAAGTCAAAGATCTTTAGAATCTATCTCCTAGAGTCTCCCAGTGTTCTGATGATTAAGAAGATGTGTTCATCTTTTGGTTGATGATCTTCCTCAGAGCTCCCTTCAGGTCTTTGTTCCTCAGGCTATAGATAAAGGGATTCAGCATGGGTGTGACTGCTGTGTACATTACTGCAGAAGCTTTTTCCTTTACAGCTGTATGCACAGAGGAGGGACACAGATAAACCCCGATGGTAGTCCCATAGAAAAGGGCTACCACAGATAGGTGGGAGCTGCAGGTGGAAAAGGCTTTCTTCTTACCACCTGCAGAGGGGACCTTCATGATGGCGATGACTATTCGAGCATAGGAGGCTAGGATGCAGACAAAAGGTGTGGCTATCACCATCCCTGCCACGATAAGCACAAATATCTTGTTTACTGTTGTGTCTGTGCATGAAAGCCGGAGAAGAGGGGTGAGGTCACAGAAGTAGTGGGGCAGCTCATTCCTTCCACAGAATACCAAATGAGACATAAGGAGGATATGGGTGAGGGAGATGAAACAGGAGTAGACCCATGGGCCACCAACCAGCAATCCACAGAGTCGTGGATTCATGATGGTAGTATAATGTAATGGGTGACAAATGGCCACAAAACGATCATAAGCCATTACAGCTATTAAGATGCTGTCCATGATGCCAAAGAAATGGAAAAAGTACATCTGAGTCAGACAGCAAGGATAAGTGATGAAGTTGTTCCTGGTCTGAATGTTCACCAGCATCTTGGGAACAGTATTGGTGGCCAGGCAGAAATCAACCAAGGAGAGGTTGGCCAGGAAGAAGTACATAGGAGTGTGGAGTTGGGAGTCATAGCTGATGGCAAGAATGATCAACAAGTTCCCTACAACTGTGATGACATACATGCAGAGGAACAAAGAGAAAAGGACAGTTTCATGTTCTGGCCTTTCTGAAAGCCCCAGGAGTATGAATTCATATGTACTGGTTTGGTTCTGTGGTTCCATGCATATAACTTTTCTGAAAGTATAAAAAGGAGAAGTTGCATGAATAGTGTAAAGATAAATTCACCTCCAAGTTCTTGTATGTGATATTTACAACTTGAACCATTTCTAAAGTGTTTAGATTCTTTTCCTTGTCCTTCAAAGTATAAATTCAGAATTGTCCCCTGAATATTCCCATTTCATAAAAACTGAGAAAATAATCATTCGTGGATTTCTTTTTTATAATTTTACTTTTTATTTTTTTTGTGTGTGTATGATACATGCAAATGTATGGTATGTCTGTATATATGTGGAAGCCAACAGAGGACATTGAGTGTTGTCCTGGCTAGTTTTTGTTAGCTCAGCACATAATACAGACATCTAGAAAGGGGAACCTCAATTGAGGAATTTCCTCAATAATGTGGCCCTGCTGGCGGACATGTGGAACATTTCTTGTTTTGTAATTCGTGTAGGAGGGCCCAAACCCACTGTGTCAATGCAATCCTTAGCAGAAAGGCAGTTGAGCAAGCTAGAGGAAACAAGCCAGGAAGCACCATTCCTGCTTGGTTTGTGCTTCAAGCTCCTGCCTTGAGTTCCTGCCTTGGCTTCTCTCAATAGACTGTAAGCTGTAAGTCAAGTAAAATAAAACTATTTCCTTCCCCCAAATTGGTCAATGTTTTATCAAAGCAACAAACTAAATTAGAATATGTGTTTTCCATTATTTCCCTCCATCTGTTTTTTTTTTTTTTTTTTTTTTGGTCTTTTCGAGACAGGGTCTTCCTGTAGCCCCAGCTGTCCTGGAACTCACATTGTAGACCAGGCTGGCCTTGAACTCACAAAGATCCGCCTGCCTCTGCCTCCCAAGTGCTAGGATTAAAGGCGTGCGCCACCACGCCCGGCTTCCCTCCATCTTAATATTGTTTACTTTTGAGATAAAGTCTCTCACTGAGCCTGAATCTTTGTTTCAATTAGGGTGGCTAGCCAGTGAGCTCCCAGGATCCTCCTATCTTTGTTTCCAATCCCTAAGATTATAGGCAAGTGTGGCTATCCCCAGATTTTGGGTGCTGAGGATTTGAGCTCAGATCCTATTACTGCTAAAGCAAGTGCTCTTACCTGTTGAGCCATCTCCCTAGGCCCCATTAATGGATTCTTACAGAAAGTACTACTGAAGTACTTGGGCATGAATCAGTGGAATTCAGAGAGAATATCCAAGAATTACTGGTCAGCTGAGAAGTTGCTACATAGGTTGAAATGTTATAAATAAAAATTGAGTTATAAATACTCACCAATATTAATTAGAAATTGAATGCAAATAAATTGTACCAAAATAAGAGGCAACCTATGAATATTCTCAATACCATTAGCCACTAGGGAAATGTAAATTAAAACTGCAATGAAATAACATCTCATCCTTGCTACATGGTTAAAGTATATAAAATAGTGGACTGAAACTGTTATTATGGAACTCATCATTTTGTTAATAAATATACATTGATAAAAATTAAAAAATACAGGGCAGTGAGATGGCTCAGCAAGTAAAGGTAACTGCCACCATGCCTGATCATTTATACCTCTTCCTTCAGCTAACAGAGTATCAGCTTTCACCTGAAATTTAGTATATTTAGCAGGCATGCAGGAGTGCAGATATTCACCCTGATCTCGAAAGAAAAGATAGAAAAATCTCAGGAGATGTTATAAGCCACAGTAAGACCCTGTCATATTCAACAGAAAAAAATGTAATTCATGGATTAACATACCATCCAAACAACTGTGTCTAAACCAAAGTAAACTATGATAACAATTAATACTGTTTAAATACCTATATATCTAATTGCTTGTGCTTCATTAGTAGGATCAAAAGGTTTATTCCTGGACAAACTGTCAACCCATGAAAGAAAACAGCCAGAACTGACCAGAGTCCAAGACAACAGCTCCAGAGAAAGTAGACTGTTTTACTTCTCATCCACCTGTGCCCCTTGTCTAAGCCTAGGGAAAAATCTGCGGAAGAGGGGGCGTGGT
Source organism: Rhizomys pruinosus (assembly GCA_009823505.1). Lineage (NCBI taxonomy): Eukaryota > Metazoa > Chordata > Mammalia > Rodentia > Spalacidae > Rhizomys > Rhizomys pruinosus. The sequence goes on along the minus strand of VZQC01007772.1, from coordinate 917,894 downwards.
AGAATGTAAGGGCTGTGATTGGGGTGAATGGTGAACCTACAGCAATATAGCCTGGACACTCATTTGATCAACTTGATTGAACATACAAGCCCCCCCTGCTGGATGGTGGGACCAAGGGGCTGTGTGGGTTTGGACACAACTGCTTGCAAATTGGTTTTACATGAAGGATGCTTGTACTCATAAATTATCACTTATTGCTAAAAAATGGGGAAAAAAACTGAGAGAAAGATGCAGGACAATTATTGCAGAATGCATGATCTGGGATGGGGTGGGGTGGGATGGGGGAAAGGGAAGGGGAAATATGCCTGAACTGAATTGGAAAATGATGTATGAAATATACAAAGCATCAATAAAAAAATCTCAACAGGTAGACACTTGCTTCTGCACCTGATAGCCTGAGTTTGATCCCCAGGACCCACATGGTTGAAGGAGAGGACTGAATCTTGTAAATTTTCCTCTGACCTCAACATGTGCACCATGGTGCACATGACCCCCACAATAAATAACAACCACTCCCAAACCTTTCTGAGAAACATTTATGAAATGAATTGACCTATGGTCTCAATTTGCCATTTCATAAATTGCCTAAGGCTTTTTTCTCTTTTCAAAAATAGTGAATCTTTAAGCAAGCATGGTGATGCATGCCTTTGATCTCAGCACTTGGGAGATAGGTTCATCTCTGTGAGATCATGGCCAGCATGGCATACATAGAGATTTTCAGGCTAGCTGAAGCTACAGGAAGCCCCTATAACAACCACTACCACCACCACAACAACAACAACCACAACCAAAACTTGTGAACCTTTGAAATGGAATGCCTACCCTATTTTCTTCCATTATTGAATTGAAACCAAGAGCAAAACCCATTACAACCATCAGTACCACCAGTACCACCAGCAACAGCGATCTTTGTAACAGAGAACAGAAACATTGGAGGCACCTGAGGCTGAATAACTTTCCCCCAGGAAGACTCCATAACCTGTCTCAAAGCTAAATGTACATACATATCTTCTGGCTTTTGTGCCATGGTTTTTTTATAAATTGTGGAAACTGAAGTAGGGAGATGGCTCAGTTGATAAAATATTTGGTACCTGAACATGATGACCTGAGTTTGTGTGCCCAGTACCCACATAAAACCTGCCTCTAGGTCGGGCATGTTGGTGCATGCCTTTAATCCTAATACTTTGAGGCTGATGTAGGTGAATCTCTGTGAGTTCCAGGCCAGTCCAGGGTGTGTAGTGAGACCTTGTCTAAAAAACCAACAAAAAATATGAAACAAAACCCCCAAACAAAATAATATAAATAATTTATCAAAAACAAAAACTTGCATATGATGATCATTTCTACCCTAATTCGGGATGAAAGAGACCAGGGGATCTCTTGAGGCCACTGAGTAGCCAGCCTTGCTGAATCAGTGAGCTTCAGGTTACGAGACCCTGTCAAAAAAGAAACAAAAAGAAGAGAAAAAGAGCTGGGGGCTTTCATGCTTTATTGCATATCTGTATGTGCATACAATCCAACACACGCACACGCACACACACACACACACACACACACACACTACATAAAGTTTAAATGCTTTTACGTTAAAATTTTTGGGCCTTGGCTAAAATAATAATGATGCAATTATGGATTAAGAACAAATTAGACAGGTTTATAATCCCTAGATTAAGCGGAAATGTGCTACTCTTAATCTTTCTTGAAGAAAACAGGAAAACAACAAAACAGTTGTATCATTTTCAAAAGCTGTAGGAAGCAAAACTTGAGAATAAACACACTGCACTTAGGCTAATGAAAAGTGACAGGAAAGAAAAGGGGAATTGAAGTGCCAGTAATAAATGAAGTACAGTATATGGTTAAATATTTATCCTCTTTCTACAATAAATTAAATACATTAACTTCACTCTATAGTGGAAGAAAACAAATTGAGCTCAGTTTCAGTAAGAAAGAATGGCTTTATAATTGTGTTTTTGAAGCTTCATAAAGAAAAGACCCAAATATGTGTAATTTGCTCTAGATTCCTCTTTCTATAAACAACAATAAAAATACCTAGTCAGTGACATTTTGTTTATTGAAAATGGGATTAAGGAATGATTCGTTTGGTAATTTTAATTTTTTCCATTTCTGTGGATCAAACCCAAGATCTTGTTTATAATAGGAAAGTGCTCTGTCACTGAGTTACACTCACAATCCATGCCAAGCAGTTAAAAAATCATAATAATAATGATTAAGCATTGTTTCTGTGAAAAGAAAAACAACTTTGGGCCTGTAAGACTTAGAAGCATTTGCTATGCAGACATGACAACTTGATTTCAGTCCCATGTAAAAATCAGGAGCAGTAGCAGATCACTAATCTCAGCAACCCTACAGGGAAATGTCAGGCAGAGATAAGAGAGTCAGTCAGCTTGGGTATTCAGTGGAGTGGCAGAAGCATTGGGAGACTGCCTCATAACAAAATACAAATATTCATTCACGCACATAGACATGAAAGTAAATCTTAAAAAATTAATCTCTAGGATATTTGACAAATTTATGGTCTCAAGTATAGGTTGTTTTCCAGCTGTTTAGGACAAACCCCAATGAAAACCCACTCTTTCTTAGCATTTCCCATTTTCTTTTTTTTTTTTTTTTTTTTTTTTTTTTTTTTTTTTTTTTTTTTTTTTTTTTTTTTTTTTTATGTGTATGAATGTACTGTCTGCATGCAGGTCTGTGCACCCGTGTCGTGCAATGCCGCGGAGGTCAGAAGAGGGTCTCGGATTCCCCTGGAACTGGAGTTCTCCTGGAATTGGAGTTACAGACGGTTCTCAGCCGCCATGTGGGTGCTGGGGATCGAACCCGGGTCCTCTGCAAGAGCGTCGGTGCTCCTAACCGCTAGGCTATCTCTCCAGCCCCAGCATTTCCCATTTTCAAATCTCTCCACATTCTACTACATCTAATAAAATCCTAGCATAACATATATTACCATGAACTTACATAGATGGTAAGTCATCCTGGCAGAACATTATGAGGCAGGAGTTGTGATTTATCTTTCTCTCTCTCTCTCTCTCTCTCTCTCTCTCTCTCTCTCTCTCTCTCTCTCTCTGTGTGTGTGTGTTGTTTGCTTGCGTGGGCACATACAGAGGCCAGAGGTTGCCATCAGGACACATTCCTCAATAGCCATCTTATTTTTGAGTCAGGTTTGCCTCTTAGACCAGAGCTCACCATTTCAGCTAGAGTAGCTACCTAGCAAATGCCACCCACTCAGAATGCTTTGATTATTTTATGTTGGAACAGACTATGTGACCTCAAATCCTTATGCTTACAAGCACTTTACTCACCAAGTCACCTTACTAGTTCCAGTTATCTATCTTTTAAAGTTTAGGTGATTGAAACTTGAAGATGTAGAATGTATACAATGTATCATATATTTTAAGAAATGAAACTTTATTCCAAATTTGCCTGATTGTGAACCTCACAGCCTTTCCAGTGAAGTCTGTTGCCTCGTGATGATCTCTAGTGCTGAAAGTCATTGTCCCTGTACATCTGTCTCTCAAATTCTTCATCTACAGAGCTCCAAGCCAAAAGTTGTTTTTCATTTCTTTCTGGGTCAAGGTCTAACTCTGTAGCCCAGGCTGGCTTAATAGAAGGCTCCCTACCTCACCCTCCCAATGCATTAGCCACCACACAGGGATCAAAGATAGATTCTGATCCTATGTCTTGACATTATATTTGGTATTTATGCCATGTGTGTGGAGTGGGGAAACCCTTAAATATAATTGGCAGGAATGAAAATTAGTGCCATATGTATAGTATCAATTTGAAAATTCTGAACAACACAAAAAAAGAATTTCCATATGACCCAACCATAATACTTCTGGGTATAAACTTGACAGTATCAAAGTCAAACCATAGTAGTAATAGTGCCTTCATACTCATATTTGTCAAGGTGCTGTTCACAATGGCTGAGATGGCTGAGTTGTTTTATATATAGATGTGTATGCCAGAGTGCATATTGGAGGTCAGAAACCACCCTGTAGGAAGATTGAACTGAGGTCATCAGGCTTGGTGGCAAGTGCCTGAACCATCTTACTGGTCTGAATTTGGGAGATTTTATAAGATACTGAAAATATTTGAGTGTTTCAAAAGAATAAGCAATAGAAATAACTCAAACTTCTGCTGACAGAAAAAAAAATTATAGTAATCCTTCTATTTCTTGAATCACTCAAGGGGATTTGGATAATTCAAATCCTATAAAGAACACTGCTATCAGTTGGGGTGAGACTAGAAAGGTCAATGGGTAAAATCCTTTCTGTGGAAGCCTGATGACCTGTGTTCAATTCCAGGAACCCCCACAAAACCTCAGATATGGTGGTGCATATCTGTATTCTCAGTACTCCTAGGACAAGATGAAACGTTGAGACAGGAGGATCCTCTGGGAGCTTGTGGGCCAGCTAGCCTACAGAAACAAGAGAGATGCTGCCTCAAGGTGTGAAGACAGATGACTTCTGAAGTTGAATGCTATGGCAGGCATGGTCCCTTCTCCCTATATAAACAAACATTTGTAAAGCCCATAGTTTTTGTAAAAGGCTTAGATACTGGGTACTGATTTGGTCAGATTGTATATTTCAGCATTTCTGAGATCACAGATCCTATCCCTCATAAATTATGCCAACAGATCTCTCTCTCTCTCTCTCTCTCTCTCTCTCTCTCTCTCTCTCTCTCTCTCTCTCTCTCTCTCTTTCTCTCTCTCTCTCCCCCCTCTGTCCCTGGTCCCTGTCACTTACTGAGCTGTTTTTCTTCTTCTGGGCACCATCATTCAATCATTCCTTATACTGGCTGCATTTCTTCCTTTCTGATGGAAAACAAAGAGGCTGACTCTGCTACTGGGAAAGTCTCTTCTGGCCAGAGGATGCCTCATATACATGGACATGTAGGTATCCTTCTGGCCCAGAGAAAAAGGTAAGCCTTGGAGGGTAAAAATTATAAATAAGTCAGTTCCTAATTGAGGGAATATTTATAACTACGTTAAGATGTCAATTCCCAAGTCTCCTTGTTAGACAAATTGTCTACTTTTGCCATGATACACTGAATAGTTTAGTTTCCTATGGGGCCAGGAACATGACAGTAAGAAGCCCACATGGACTATTTTAAGTCTTCAAGAAGCACCTGAAGAAAAAGGTAGTTTCCTTACTTTCTTTCCACTGTCTACTCTGGGAACAAACTCCTCTTGATTCCTACATTCTTTTAAAAAAGTTAAAAATAGCTAGGAATGGTGGTGCACACCTTTAATCCTAGCACTTGGGAGGCAGAAGCAGGCAGATCTTTGTGAGTTCAAGGCCAGAGTGAGTTCCAGGACAGCTGGGACTGCAGGGAGACCCTGACTTGAAAAGACCAAAAAAAAGTTAAAAAACTGGTGGCTGGAGAGATGGCTCTACAGTTAAGAGGACTGGCTTTTCTTACAGAAGACCTGGGCCTTAATGTCAGAACCCACATGAAAGTTAACAACTCTCTGTAACTCCAGTTCTAGGGGGAACCTAGACTTTCTTCTGATCTCTACAGGCATTGCATAACACAGGTTCCCTTATATACATGGAGGCAATACAGTCATACACATATTCAAAGAAATTATAGAATATAAAGAACAAATCAGAGAACTAAGGGGAGAAAGAATGAAAAACTCAGGAAGGACCTAGAAGGAGAGAATGGCAAACTTCTGAAAGAACTAAAAGGAGAAAATGACGAACTCCAGAAAGAACTGGAGCGAGAGAATGGGAAACTCCAGAAGGAAGTAAAAACACTGAATGATCCCATGCTGAGATGAAAAGGGAAACCAACCAAGGAAGCAAGGAACTACAAGAAGAGATTGAGAAGCTCCAAAAGGAAGTGTTAATACTAAAGAAATCTCGGGATGAAAGGAAAAAGGAAATCAAGAACTCATCTAATCAAGAGGAAATAATGGGAAAAATCCTCAGAAGCAGAATGGGGGAAGCAGAAAAAAGAATACCAGACCTGTCAGATAACACAACAACTAAAAAGCTCAAGTAAATACTGAAAAATTTAAAAATACACAAAAGTGGAACAACCAGGAAATGTGGGACACTATGAAAAGATCATAGAGGCAGCCATATGTCTGTATATCCCAACTTTATTTGATTATTAGCTCTCTCCTTGGACAAATAACTCGAGGATGTTGCCACAAGCTTATACCTTCTAGCGATTAGGAGATATATATGCCACAGTAAGGCCTTGTCATCTCTCTCAGGGGGAAAAAGAAAAGTAATTCAGGGATTAAGACACCATCCAGACATCTGTGTCTATACCAAAGTAACCTACCATAATAACTAGCAATGTTTAAATACATATATATCTAACCATTTGTGCTTCATTAGTAGGATTGGAAGCCTGTCCCTGGGCAATCGGGCAGCCTATGAAAGGAAACAGCCAGAACTGATTAGAGTCCAAGACGACATCTCCAGACAAAGTAGACTGTTGTGCTTCTTGTCCACCTGTGCCCCATCTCTAAGCCTAAGGAACAATCTGTGGAAGAGGGGGAGTGGTATATTGTAGGAGCGGCGATTGGGGTGAACGGTAAAACTATGACAATATAGTCTGGACACTTATTTGATCAACTTGATTGAACATTCAAGCCCCTCCAGCTAGATGGTGGGAGCCTTGGGCTCTGTGGGCTGGGACACAACTGCTTGCAAATTGGTTTTATATGCAGGAATCTTGTGCTGGGAAAAAAGAAAAGGAGCTAGATACTGACATTTGAACTAACTGGGAATATAAAATGCTAGTTGTTTTATTCATAGTTAGTATTGGGTTGGGCTCTATATTTTTCTGAAATACACAACATCACAGTGTAACACTTTCTTTTACTTGTAGGACAATTTAAAAGAATTAAGCTTAAATTTTTACTTACCAAATAAGTAGAAGTCTTAGTCCAGTCATAAAGCGTTAAAGAGCAAAGTGTTTATTGGGTAAAATTTATTTAGCAGGTTCTCAACTCTGCCCAAGCTTTATCCACCAAGTATAGGATATTTCAATGGCTTAGTGAATTGTTTAGATTAATTAAATTTAGGTGTAGGTTTTGGTGGAAATGGTAATACAATTGAACCAATCGGGAATATAAAATGTTAATTGGTCTTATTTATAATTTGTATCGGGTTAAGGTATACAAATGGCCTATATATTTTTTCTGAATAACACAATATCACATTATAACACTTTCTTTACTTGTAGGACAAGTTAAAGGAACTAAGCTTAAATTTCCTTCCCAAATAAGTAGCATACAGTCAATGAGAACCAGTTTGGGTAAATGTAATGAAAGCTTATGCCTTGGCTCCTGCTTATGGGTATGTGTAATACAACTTAGGCATCTATAGGTCAAAACAAAAACCTAAAAAAAAAAAAAAAAAAAGAAAAGAGGAAGGGGGGAGGTGGGGTACTATCCTTTCTGGGATACAAATGGAAAACTCTGTGTTTCAATCCTATTGATAAATTTTCAATTTTTCTGATCTTGAAAATAACAATGGGAGGAGAATTTTATGTTCCCACAGGTAAAAGTCACCAATCTAAATGCCTGAAAACATACAACTTATGGCTGTGCAGGATGAACTGGGGAATGTCAGCAGAGAGGTTGACCCATCTGAACACTAAGGAATGAGGAACATCAGACTGCCTGAGACACGGTCACTGAGCATCTCTCTGAATAATATTGGGGTTGACTGTTAATAATGGACCCTAATGCTGAGAAACCTTCCTACCTCTCCCCCCCCTTTTTTTTTCTTTTTTTTTTTTTTTGAAAAAAGGAAAACAGGATGGTAATGAAACCACTCCCAAACTGTAAACTAGAGCCAATTGTTACGGTGGTAATTTCCTATAAAACAGGCACAACGTATTAACTGATTGATAGGCATAGGAACTGTGAAAGGATATTTCTCTATCTAGAGCCAAATTCAATAGTAAAGTGTTTATAAGTTGTGTAATTAAGCAAAATATATTACTACAGGAAAGCTCTGACATCAGCAATGAATTATTCTGCCTAGGAGATGTTGGCTAGGGGATTCAAACCCGCCCCCCCAAATTATAAAGGCCTTTTGCCTATAAATGGGATATATGCAAGGAGAAAGGCAGTAAGTCCCTGTTGTCGAAGACCTGGTGTGAGCATGAAAAATGTTATGAGACGTCACCTGCTAGCGTACAACTGGCCTCTGAAATGCTAGAGAGCGTTACCAAAGGCCACTACAGCAATACAGCAAAATATTGGTCTCCCTGAGACAAACAAGACTCCTCCGAAAATATCAGCTACACCTCAACAGCCTGGAGATACAGTGCAACAGTGGCAGCCAAGTGTCTATATTATATCCCAAAACTATTTGGCTATTAGCTCTCTCCTTGGAGGAATAACTCACAGCGGATGCCACAAGCTTATGTCCTCTAGTGGTTAGGCGATGTTATAAGCCACAATAAGAACTTGTCACCCTTTATAGAGAAACCACAGTTTGCGGATTAGCATACCATCCAAGCATCTGTGTCTATGCTCACAGCTTAGCTTGACACAATAAGTGGTACTGCTTAAATGCCTGTACATCCAATAGCTTGAGCTTTGTTAGTATGACTGAAAAGGGTATCACTGTGAAAGCTGTCAATCCGTGAAGGGAAACAAACTGAACAGACCGGAGTCCAAAATGACAACTCCAAAGAAATTAGACTGTTTTCTTCTCACCCACTTGTGCCCCTTTCCCAAAGCCTAGGGAACAAACTGCGGAAGAGGAGGCGTGGTAGATTGTAAGGGCTGTGGAGAGATAGGGGTGAATCATGAGACTATAGGAATATAGTCTGGACACCTGATTGATCAACATGCCTGTGCATACAAGCTTCTCCAACTGGACTATGGGAACCTTGGGTTGTTCAAAATTTGGACATAGATACTTGCAAAATGCACCAATTACTTAATTGTATGACATACTGAGTAACATCATTGTTATCTGCAAACAACTGTGTCATTGTATTGTAGAATCCCTTAAAAATAAAAAAAAATAAAAATAAAAGAAAAGATCATAGAGATAGAGGAAGGAGGAGAATCCCAAGAGAATGGTATTGATCAGATCTTCAATAGAATAATAGATGAAAATTTCCCCAAACTACAAAAAGAGAAACCCATACAAATACATGAAGCACATAAAACACCAAATATACAAGAACAGAAAAGACACTCTCCACACCATATCACAGTTAAAACGCTAGATGCACCAAACAAAGACAAAATTCTGAATGCCCACAAGTGAAAAACAACAAGTTACATATAAGGGGAAACCTATCAGAATTACAGCTGAATTTTCAGTACAAACTGTAAAAGCAAGAAGAATGTGGACCAAACTATTATAGTGATAAATGACTATAGATGCCAATCCAGGTAAGTATACCCAGCAAAAATGTTGATTATAGTTGAAGGAGAAAGAAAAATCTTCCATGATATAAACAAGATGATAGAATATATGTATGGAAAACCAACCCTTCAAAGAATGCTTGAAGAATTCAATGGACAGTAGAGAGGAGCAACTATCCCCAGGCACCTAGAAATAGAAATTAATAAAATCATAACTGTGGAAGTAGAAACCTAGACAAAAATGAAAATGGATAATAAGGTGAAAAGAAGCAACACACATCTCTCAATTATAACCTTAAATATTAATGGACTGAACTCCCCAATCACACGGGTGCACAGACTTGCATGCAGACAGTACATTCCTACAAATAAATAAATAAATAAATAAATAAATAAATAAATAAATAATAAAAAATAATGAATGGGTCAAGGAAGAAATAAAGAAATAAAAGCATTCCTAGAACTAAACAAAAATGACAAGACAACACAACAAAACCTTTGGGATACTATAAAAGCAGTCCTAAGAGGGAAGTCCATAGCCCTGGGTGCTTAGATTAAAAATCAGAAAGAACACAAATAAATGATCTAACACTGCAGCTAAAAACACTTGAGAGACATCAACATATGAACCCTAAATGCAACAGACCGGAAGAAATAAAAATCAGAGCAGAAATCAATGAAAAAGAAACAAAACAATGCAAAAAAAATCAATGGATCCAAAAGTTGGTTTTTTGAAAGAATAAACAAGATAGACATCTATCTACCCAGTTAACCAAAAGAAAGAAATAGCAACTCCAAATCAATAGAATTCATGATGAAAGAGGAAATATCACAACAAACAATGAAAATATCCAGATAATAATTTGGGAATATTTCAAAATCCTGTACTCTAATAAATTTAAAAGGCTATGTGAAGTGGATGAGTATGTGAAATCCTGGGAATCACCAAAACTTAATCAAGAACAGATTGGCACTTAGACCCATAATATATGAAGAAATTGAAAATGCAATAAGAAACCTCCAAACTTAAAAAATCCCAGGCCCAGATGGTTTTTAGCTGACTTTTACGAAACATTTAAAGAGGACTTCCTACCATTATTACTTAAACTATTCACAAAGATACAAGCAGAGAAAAAATCTCTCAGATTCCTTCCATGAAGCAAACATTGCTCTAGTAACAATACCAGGCAAAGATACAACCAAAAAAGAGAACTATAGACCCATCTCATTAATATACACAGATGCAAAATTTTTCAACAAAATACTCACAAACAGCATACAGGCCCACATCAAAAAGATCATCCATCAGGACCAAGTTGGATTCATACCAGAGATGTGGGAATGGTTCAACATATGTAAATCAATAAATATCATAAAATGCATAAATGGACTGAAAGACAAAAAACACACAATCATTGCAATTGATGCAGAAAAAGCCTTTGACAAAATCTAGCAACATTTCATGCTTAAAGTCCTAGAAGGAACTGAACTGGAGGGATCATTCCTCAATGTAATCAAAGCCATATACAAGAAACCCACAGCCAACATCAGCCTAAATGGACAAAAGTTAGAAGCAGTCCCCTTAAAGGTAGGAACTCAGCAAGCCTGTCCCTTGTCACCACTCTTCTTCAATATAGTGGTTGAAACACTTGCTAGGGCAATAAGGCAAGAAAAGGAAATTAAAGGAGCACTAATTGGAAAAGAGGGAGTCAAGCTATCCCGTTTTGCAAACAATATGACAGTTTACCTAAGGGATACTAAAAACTCCACCAGAGGAGCTGGAGAGATAACCTAATGGTTAAGAGCACAGACTGCTCTTGCAGAGGACCTGGGTTCGATCCCCAGCACCCACATGGCGGCTGAGAACCATCTGTAACTCCAATTCCAGGAGAACTCCAGTTCCAGGGGAATCTGAGACCTTCTTCTGACCTCCAAGGCATTGCACAACACGGGTGCACACACCTACATGCAGACAGTACATTCATACACATAGAAAATAAATAAATAAAATTTAAAAGAAAAACTCCACCAGAAAACTCCTAGAAATGATTAAGAGTTTCAGTAAAGTGGCAGGATACAAAACTAATCTAGAAAAATCAGTAGCCTTTTTATACACCAACAACAAGCAACTGAAGAAGGAATACAAGGAGACTTTCCCACTAACAATAGCCTCAAAAACAATAAAATACCTAGGAACAAAACTAACCAAAGACACCAAAGATCTCTACAAAAATTTAAATCCCTGAAGAAGGAGATTTAAGAAGACATCAGAAGATGAAAAGACCTCCCATGCTCATGGATTGGAAAAATTAATATAGTAAAAATGTCCATTCTACCCAAATTAATATTCAGATTGAATGCAATCCCAATTAAAATCCCCAAGAGTTTCTTCACAGGTTTAGAAAAAATTCCTTAATTTCATATGGAAAAACAAAAGACCCCAAATAACCAAAGCAACCCTCAGTGAAAAGAGCAATACAGGGGGATCTCTATACCAGACTTCAGCTATACTACAAGGCTATAGTCATAAAAGCAGCTTGGTACTGGCACAAAAACAGACCTGTACACCAAACTGAAGATCCAAACTTGAACTCATACAATTTCATCCACATCGTATTTGACAAGGGGAGGGCAAAAAGAAACAATGGAGGAAATAGAGCATCTTCAGGAAATGGTGCTGGCAAAACTGGATCACCATTTGTAGAAGAATAAAATGAAACCCTAACCTTTCGCCTTTTACAAAAATCAACTCCAAATGGATCAAAGATCTCAATGTGAAGCCTGAAACTATAAATGAGATAGAAGAAAAAGTTGGCAGCAACCTAGAAGATGTAGGCATATGAAAAGACTTTCTAAATCACACAGCAGCTTTGCAGGAAATAAGGTTGATGATTGACAAGTGGGACCTCATTAAACTCAAAAGCCTCTGTACAGTGAAAGAAACAATCAGGGAAGCAAAGAGAAAACCCACAGAGGAGGGAACCTTTACCGCTGATAAGTCTGAGCATTAACTTTCAGAATATATAAACTACTGAAAAAAAAAAAAAGAAAACAAATGACACACTTAAAAGATGGAGTAAAGAGCTGAACAGAGACTTTGCAAGACAAAAAGAATAAAAAGAGAGAACACTGTTGTTTCACCTGTGTTCAATTCTTACTGGCAAGTGCATCTACCCTGTTTCTGCTACTGCTTTTGCCATCCTTCAAAGACATGAGACACAGCTTTTCAATCTTCCACTATGGACTGAAGACTCATGTCTCGCTAAGAATCCTCCAAACCTTCAGTGCCAGATGGGGACTACTGAGACATCCAACTTGTCGACTGAGGAGCTTAGGGTTTCAACCTTTTCAGAGTATAGACTGCCATTGTTGGACTACCCAGGCTGTATCAGAGATGCCAGTACAGGAATATCAAGACAGGATGTGGTGTTTACTGGCCCTCATTTGGTGGCCATGGGAAGGGAAAACCCCAGTATGGAACACAAGGGCAGGATTGATGGTTGTTTGGAGTTGCCAAGGAGGAGCCTTCAAACACTTCCTTAAGGAAAGCATACATCTTTCAGCCTAATAAAGAACAAAAAAAGAAATGATAAGCTGAGTTTTCTAAAACCTATGATGTCATATTCTTGATATATGTGTGGCATGCAAATATACATATTTTGGAGTGATACAGATTGGAAGGTACAACAACAACAACAAAAGACTGGGTCAAAGAACTCACTGAAACAGTAAACTTCTGCCCAAAACAGTAAACTTCTGCATCGAAAATTTAAAAAATGTAAAAAAAGACTGAGGAAAAGATGAAAGACAATGTATGGCAGAATGCATGAGCTCTGGTGGGGTGTGGGGCAAGGATGGGTGAATAGGTCTAAATTTTATTAAGAAATGTTGTATGAAATGCACAAAACATCCATAAAAATTGGCTTTAAAAAATGAAATATCTGAACATTAAGAAATTTAAAAACTATTGTTTCTGTGTTTGTGTGTCATAGTGGGTTGTTGGAGGTCAGAGGGCAGCATGAGGAACTTTGCTCTCTCGTGTGTGTGTGTGTGTGTGTGTGTGTATTTACATGGTTTGTGTACTAGAGTAATACTGGTTTCATAGAAGGTGTTGGTGAGTTCTCCCTCTGTATATAACTTCTTGAATAATTCAGGCACTAAGGGTTGTAGACATTTTTTGCATGTCTGGTAGAATTCTTCTCTGAATCCATCTGGGTCTGGGACTTTTTATTTAGGAGAGTTTTATCATTGTTCCAATTTCTGTATTTGTTATAGGCCCATTGATATGTTAATCTCTTCTTGGTTTAGCTTTGGTGGTTGTGATGAAATTAGACACTTATCTTTTTTGTAGGTCTTCAAATTTAATTGACTACAGGTTTTTAACATATAATGTTCTGGATCATTTTGGTGTCTATGGTAAGTTTTCCCCTTTCATCTCTGGTTTGTTTCTTTCTTTTGGTTAGGTAGACTAAAAGTCTGTCTATCTTGTTTATCTTTTCAAAGAACTTGCTCTTAAATACATTGTTGTCTCTTTTGATTCTGTTTCATTAATTTCAGCTCTGAATATTATTATTTCTTCTTTTCTGCTGGGTTTGGTTTTGGTTCCTTCTTGGCTTTCCAGTCTCCAGTTGTATTGTTACATCATTTATTTGTGCTCTTTCTGATTTTTTAATGTTGGCACATAGAGTTTTGAACTTCCCACTTAGAACAGTTTTAAAGCTTCCCAGAGGTTTTATTGTGTTGTATAATCATTTTCATTTAGTTACAGAAATATTTTTATTTGTGTGTTAATTTTTCTTTGGCATATCTATCATTCAGGAGTGTGTTGCTTAATGTATATTAGTTTGTATAGTTAATAAAGGTTATTTTGCTGTTGATTTTAAGCTTTATTGATTTGTGGTCTGATAAAACGTGATCTAGTTTGCATTCAATTGCTGTGACAAAACATTCTGACAAATACCAACTTGAGGAGTAAAAGGTTTATTTTGCTTATATTTCTCAGGTCACAGTTCATCACTCCAAGAATCCAAGGCAGGAACATGGAAGCAGGAGCTGAAGCACAGGCCATGGAGGAATGCTGGCTGCTTACTGGCTTACTCGCTTACTGCTCTGCTTGGGCAAAATATTTGAAAGATGCTTGTTTGGCTCATTTGATATATAAAATCACTGAATTCAGATATCTCTGTTTATACTTTGTTCAGTGGACTACTATTGTAGTTATTGGAATACTGAAGTCCTCTACTATTCCTGACTTGGAGTTAATCTGTGTCTTAATGTCCTGTAGTACTGTTTTTATGAAATTGGGTGCACAAGGGTTTGGTGCATTTATGTCTGTGATTGTAATGTCTTCTTGGTCAATTTCTCCATTTGTTAGAAGGAAGTAACCTTTACCTCTTGTGATTAATTTTAATTTGAAGTCTATTTTGTCATATACTTAGATTGAAACCTAGATTTGCTTTTTATTATCATTTGTTTGGATTTTTTTTCACCCATTCACTCTAAGGTGTGAGAAGAGTTTCTTGTGTGAGAAGAGTTTCATGAAGACAACAAATAGACTCCCCAATTTCATAAAAGAAATACTATTGAATTTAAAACCACAGATTAACCCAACAAAGAAATGGTGGGTAACTTCAATACCCCATTGTCACTAATAGATCACCTGGACAAAAACTAAACAGAGAAATAGTGGGTTAAATAACATCATAAGTCAAATAGACCTAATGGATATCTACAGAACATTTCACCCAAACAATGAAGAATGCACGTTCTGAGCACTCAGGAAAGTACATTTTGGGGTGGACTGTCTCCGGGGCTGCTAGAAGAAGGTCGGGACTCTGAGCCCTCTTGCAGGGGGTGCCTGTCTGGGCGGGTCCACGTTTTGCCTTTGCAGCATAACCAGAGGGTCAGGTTTGGGTTTGGTTTGGTCCTACTGCAGCTTTGCGTAGGCCAGCTCCTGAGGCGCAGGCAGGAGGCCATAAGTCATTCAGGCAGGTACCGGGGTGTGGGCTAGGTCAGGCATACCTACCCCCCCCCGCCAAAGGGAATTGGTGAGAATCCAAGTAGACTTTCTTTTGGAGAACCTTCAGAACAGGAAGAGAAGACTGACTTAGGCTTCCAATATCCAATATATAAACAAAATTGAAAGCCTGAAACCTAGACAAGTCAATACTCCATAAACAAGGAGGAGGAATGAAAATAAAAAAGCATCAGAAGGAGGCAAGCAAAACCATCCACTAACATAGTGAAAAGACATTTGTGATTTGAACCACAAAAGGGAAACCCACATGCCAGGCACACAACGAAGGGACAACATGGGAAAGGCACAGGATAATCCTGCAGCAGGCTCTACCAAACCTGGAGGAGATAGCTACAATGTGATATACTTGGAGGAGACCCAAGGAACAGAGCTTAGAGGAATAATTGCAGACCTACGCAGAGAAATTAAAGAAAATAAAGAAGAATTCAGAGAACTAAAGAGAGAGAATGAAAAACTCAAAAAGAACCTAGAGGGATACAATGAGAAACTTCGGAAAGAACTAAAAGATCAGATTGACAAACTCCAGAAGGAACTAGAGGGAGAAAAATACAAACTCCAAAAGGAAGTAGAAACACTGAAAAAGGAAGCCAACCAACGAAATAAGGAGCACCAAGAAGAGATTGAGAAGTTCAAAAAGGAAATGGAAATACTAAAGAAAACACAGATGAAACGAAAAAGAAATTAGAACACTCATCCAATGAAGAAGAAAGGAAAGGAAAAAGCCTCAGAAGTAAAACAGAGGAAGCAGAACAAAAAATATCAGATCTGGAAGATAACACAGAGCAACTAAGAAGCTCAAATAAAGATTATGAAAAATTTAAAAATACACAAAAGTGGAACAACCAGGAAATATGGGACACTATGAAAAGATCAAACCTCCACATCATAGGAATAGAGGAAGGAGAAGAATCTCAAGAAAATAGTACTGATCAGATCTTCAACAGAATAATAGATGAAAATTTCCCCAAACTAAAAATAGACAAACCCATACAAATACAAGAAGCACATAGGACTCCAAATAGACAAGATCAGAAAAGAAACTTCTCATGCCATATCATAGTTAAAATGCTAGATGCCCAAAACAAAGACAAAATTCTGAGGGCTACAAAAGAAAAACAAGTCACATACAAAGGGAAACCCATCAGAATTACAATTGACTTCTTGGCTCAAACCATGAAAGCAAGAAGAACATAGAGCAAAGAATTCCCAATGTTAAGGGACTACGGATGCCAACCCAGAATACTTTACCCAGCAAAAATGTTGACTATAGTTGAAGGCGAGAGAAAAATCTTCCATGACATAAACAAGATGATGGAAAACATATCTGGAAAACCAACTCTTCATAAAATACTTGAAGCAATTCAAAGGGCAGAAGAGAGGAGCAACAATCCTCAAACGCCTTGGAAAAGAAACTAATAAAAACATAAGCAAATCAGAGGCTAGAAGTCAAAATCGATAATAAAGTGAAAGGAAGCAAGAGCCATCTTTCAATTATAACCTTAAATATTAATAGGCTAAACTCCCCAATCAAAAGGCATAGACTGGGTTGGGTTTGGAGCCTCTGACTTTGTTGGAACCTAGAAGTCACTCAGGCAGATAGATTTAGGGGCTAGAGTGTCTCCTGGGCTGCTCTGGGAGTCACAGCTTTGTGCCCTTTTGTGGGCAGGGGCGCCTGGGCTTGGCCTTGAAGCCGGTCAGGGTTGGGTTTGGTGCCTCTGAGTTTGTTGGAACCCAGAAGTCACTCAGGCAGGTACTGGGGAGTGGGCTAGGTCAGGCATACCCCCCCCCCGGCTGCCAAAAGGATTTGGTGAGAAAGTATCCAAGTGGCCTATTTTTTTGGAGAACCTTCAGAACAGGAAGAGTGACTTAGGCTTCCAATATCCAATATATAGACAAAATTGAAAGCCTAAAACCTAGACAAGTCAATACTCCATAAACAAGGAAGAGGAAAGGAAAAAAAAAAAGCATCGGAAGGAGGCAAGCAAAACCATCTGTTAACATAGTGTAGCTCTTTGCTTTGCTGATTGGTTTCCTTATCTTTTGCAGCATGGGATCTTCTCGGTGTTTCTACTTCCTTCCGGAGTTTGTCATTCTCTCTCTAGGTCCTTCTTGAGTTCTTCATTCTCCTTTCTCAGTTCTTTGACTTGCTCTTTATGATCTTGTAGTTCTTTAAATATGTTCCCAATTTTGTCTCTGATATCTGTGTCCTGGGGCACCCCCAGAGGGATCCCACTGCAGGAATCTTCCATAGGGTTGGTAGGGCTTGGTGCGGGATTATCCTTCCCCTTTCACGTGTCATCTCTTCTTCATTTTCTTGGCATATGGGCTTCTCCTTGCCTGTATTCCAATGTGAGTCCTAAATGCCTCTTCACTGTGTTGAAGGCTTGGTTTGTTTGGCTCCTTCAGATTCCTTCATAATCCCAGTTGGCTCGGGGTGGGGGGGGGGGCGGTGGCTCTTTAGTCCGAGCCCGGGTACCTGCACTTCAGCTGGTCTCAGGAAATCTCAGATCTCAAGACTCACACAACCCTACCTTTAATACTAGCTGGGAGGATAACTCCGCCCCCACAGCCACAAAAGCCAATTAAGCCAAAGACAACTGGATTAGTGGATTAGCTAGGTTAAGTCAATCAACAATCAGCCTTGCTGAAGCACCCAGTTCCTACCTGCCTCCCTGCACTTCTGCTGGTCTCAGGAGATCTCAGATCAGGAAAAGACTTTCTAAATCAGACAAAAGTTGTGCAAGAAATAAGATCAATAATCGATAAGTGGGACCTCATTAAACTAAGAAGCTTCTGTACATAGAAAGAAACAATCAAATATGTGAAGAGGAAACCCATAGAGTGGGAGGAAACCTTTACTAGTGAAACATCTGACAGAGGTTTAACATCCAGATTATATAAATCACAAAAAAACACAAAGAAAAGATCAAAAAAACAAATGACCCAATCAAAAGATGGAGTAAAGAGCTGAAATGAGACAATGAAGAAATAAAGATTGATGAGAAATATATTAAAAAGTATTCAACATCGCTAATAATTAAGAAAATGCAACCTAAAACCACTTTAAGATTTCATCTTACCCCATTAAGTCTGGCTATGATCAAGAAACAAATGATACCAAATGCTGGGGAAATTGTGGGGAAAGAACATTCACTCCTGGTGGGAATGCAAACTCATGCACCCCCTATGGAAAACAGTGTGGAGAACTCTTAAAATACTCAAAATGAACCTATCACTTTGCCATTTTGGCATATGTGTGGAATATATATATGGAATAATATAAAATTCAAGGGAACAACAGGAAGAGAAGACTTGTTCAAAGAACTGACCAAAAGAGTAAAGTTCTATATGGAAAAAGTTAAAAAAAAATACTAAGAAAAGCATACAAGACAGGACTTAACATGTATGGGAGAATGTAGGAGCTCTGGTTTGGGGGGCATGTATGGGGAAATGTGTTTAAATTTGATTAAGAAATGTTGATTAAGAAATGCACAGAAGCTCAATAAAAAATTAATAAAAAAATCCCTGAATCTCTCAACTAATAGATGCGGATGGGGGAGGTGATGGACCAGCTTCCAGGAGGGAGATATGAATGGGACTGAGGGATAAGCCTGGCACTTGCCTTCTGTACTGCCTGGAGGAAGGTTGTTGAGTTCATGCCTGAGAATTGAACTGGGGGAGGGGAGAGCTGCTACTTTATAGGATACCAAGGGACACATAGATGCCCACTTCCTCCACAAGCTGTCAGTCATTGACCTCCTCACAGCTGACAAAGGGGAAACCTGCTTGTTCCTAGAAAAAAAGACTGATATTACATTAATGAATCTGGCCTGGTGAAAGCCAACATTAAATCACTTCAGAAGCTGGGAGGGGAACTCCAACAGTAGAACCAGGACACATCTTCTCTTTTCTCCCTCTGGCAGTCCCCTCTCTTCACATGGTTGCCCCTATTGTTAGGGCCTCTGATTCCAATCTGCCTATTTTTTCCTTAAGCACCTTGCCTCTTCCACTTCCTGCAAGAACATATCCGTGGCCATTCACCAAATGCTCCTACACCCCTACATCCCAGTGCCCACAGCCCTGCCTACTCCCAATCCCCCTCCCTTCAACGTCCCAACTCAGCAGGAAGTAGGCAGAACTGAATGGGTGCCCCTATTCCCAAAGAGGACAGGATGTTAGGCCTGAGGTCTGAGACAAAAGCCAAAATGGCATAGACAGGGAGGTTCCTGGCCTTCTCTTCTGGCCAGGAGTCCCTCCTTACAAAACCCTGTACAAAATACCGAATAAAGCCAACACCTAGTTCCAGAATCCAAAGTGACCATTGGACATAAGACCCCTGTACCTTGCCAGCACATCACCACTTCCCCTCCCTTCCCTTTTAAAAAGCCCCTACCCCAGCCCCAAGGTTCGAGTTCTCTGGCCCTGCTCTCTTGGACCAGTGTATTTGCCTAAGAGCTTCATGTCTCAATAAATCTGCTTTTATATCTTGCTAAAAATAAAGGTGGGTGTGAGGGGTACCGTGCTACATCTCCAAAGATCTGACTATAATACTCAGTCTCAAATTATATTCCTTTAGTGTCCCACACCCATCATTTACAGAATCTTCCTCTCTAAAACTTAACCCAATCCCTAAACTTGCATCCTTAGAGGTGTGCTGATGCTCTTTCTATCCTGTGGGCTCTTTCTGGTAATTGAAGAAGGGTTTGACAGGGTCCTCTGCCTTATTAGAAAAATGAAAACACAAACAACATTCTGCATTCAAGGTGATGTATTTTACTCAAGGTCGTATGATTTGTATATGTTTGCTATTTTGATTTTTATTTTATTTATTTTCTATGCGTACGAATGTACTGTCTTCATGCAGGTTTGTGCACCCATGTCGTGCAATGCCATGGAGGTCAGAGGAGGATGTCGGATTCCCCTGGAACTAGAGTTCTCCTGGAATTGGAGTTACAGGTGGTTCTCAGCCGCCATGTGGGTGCTGGGGATTGAACCCGGGTCCTCTGCAAGAGCAGTCAGCGCTCTTAACCACTAGGCTATCTCTCCAGCCCCGTATTTTGATTGTTCTAAAGCTAGTATTATTCATGTTGTCACAATCTAAACAAAATGATTTTCCTTTTTCCTTTTGAAAATTAATTTTTGTGTGAATTGAAGTAAATGTAACATACTGATTTAAGCATGCTTGTACCTTTTTATTCTCAAGATTTCTCAAGATGACCTGGTCATCTCAAAGGCTGGTCCTGTCCACCATGCCTTGACTTAGCCTGAAGAACTCTCCATTTCCCTGCCCACACACACTGTTCCCCTTCTAACTTTTTGGCACCGCAGATCTCTGAACCACCCACTTAACTCCCCATGCAGGTAAGCTCTCCAAATTACACTTTACCCATACTCCTACATTGGGACCATCTGAAGCCCCTCCTATTGCTGAAAGGCTAGGCTTTTTGCAGCCCTGTAGGAAGAGCCCAGAATTTTTCAGAAAGCCTGAGGACACCTGACTCCAGCCTTGACTTAACAAACTTCCCAAGTTGAGATGTACCTGCTGACTAGGGGCCCAGACCTCTGGAAGAACACTGAGAGTATCTATCTAATTGGAACCTGACTTGGGTCTCTGCATGAATTCCTGACTAGGTGGACTAGAGCCATCTGATCCTTCCAATGTAAAATCAAAAGAGAAAACCTGAAGCCTAGACCAACCAGCTTTTCATACTCAACAAGAAAACAACCATATCAAGTATACAAACAGAATTAGACTTCAACTCAATAAGGAGGGCTTGTGCTTCATACCTGAATCACAATCAAGAAAAGAAATCTACATGTAAAAATTATAATGGAAAAATAAAAATATGAAAAACCTTGGGGCTGGAGAGATAGCCTAGTGGTTAAGAGCACCGACTGCTCTTGCAGAGGACCCGGGTTCAATCCCCAGCAGCCACATGGTGGCTGAGAACCGTCTGTAACTCCAATTCCAGGAGAATTCCAGTTACAGGGGAATCCGAGACCCTCTTCTGACCTCCGTGGCATTGTACAACATGGGTGCACAAACCTACATGCAGACAGTACACTCATACACATACAAAAATAAATAAAATTAAAAAGAGAAAAAGCTAAATAATATTTAGCAAACACCACCAGTCCCATAGAAGAGTTTGACAAGGAGAACTCCCTAGATATAACCCAGGACATAGACCTTAAAAGGGTAATCATAAATGTGATCAAAGAATTCAACAAATTTAAAGAACACACAAACCAGTCAAAGAACTAAAAGAAGATAGGGATGAACTTCTAACTGAATTCACAAAAGAGATAAAAAAAAAAAAAAAAAAAAAAAACCTCAGGCTGAAAAGAAGGAAGTAAAATGCAATAAGCCAATTTGAAATGACAGGAAAAGAGATTATCAAGACTGAATTATAAAGCTGAAGAATTGGACCATTCAAGCAAAGATCGCGAAAAAAAAATTAGAAACATGGGAATGGAATATGTAGGAAATGGAAAAGACCAAATTTATGTATAATAGGCATAGAAGAAGGAGAAGAATCTCAGGATAATGGTATCATCAAGATCATCAACATGATTGTAGAAGAAAATTTCCCCAACTTAAGGAAACATGTGCCCATAAAAATACAAGAATCATGTAGAACAAGGACCAGAAAAGAATCACTCCAAGACATATCATAGTAAAAACACTAGATCTATAGAACAAAGAGAGAATAATGAAAGCTGCAAAAAAAACCCACAAATCACATATGAAGAAAAATCCATCAGAATTATAGCTGATATTTCAGTGAAAACTCTCAAAGCCAGAAGAGCTTGGATTCCCAATTCTAAATGACCATAGATACCAACCCAGAATACTTTATTCAGCAAAAATATCTTTTGTAGTTGAAAGGGAAAGAAAAGTCTTTCACAACATGAATAGGCTGAAAGAATTTATGTTCAGAAATCCAACCCTTCAGAAAATACTTGAAGCAACCAAAGAGCTGAAGAAAGGAATGACTATACCCAAGGGGCAACAGAAAGAAAGTAAATGAAGGTATAACTATAGAAACACAAAGTTAAACCAACAAGACAAACAGAAATTAAAATGATGGGAACTAATACACATCTTTCAATAAAAAGTTTAAGTATCAGTGGACTGAACTCCCTAGTCAAAAGACACAGCAAGTTGAATGGATTAAGAAACAAAAAAATCCATATTTTTGTTGTCTGCAAGAAACCCATCTTACTACCTTTAAGGACATCCACTACCTTAGGGTGAAAGGATGGAAAAAATATTCCAAGTAGATGCATTAAGAAGCAAGCAGGAGTTGCTATTCCAATACCTGACAAAATAGACTTCAAACTAAAACTCATCGGTAGCGATAAAGAGGATCACTTCATTCTTATCAAAGGAACAATCAACCAAGAAGGTATAATCATGAATATATTTGCACCAAACTCTGGTGCAAAGATCTTGATAAATAAAATACTACAGGATACTATTATTATTACTATTATTATTATTATTGATAAATAAAGTACTACAGGATATTATTATTATTATTATTATTATTATTATTATTTGATCCTTTTGAGGCAGGGTCTCCATGTAGTCCCATCTAGCCTGAAACTAACTACGTAGGCAACCCAGCTGGTCTTGAACTCACAGAAACCCACCTGCCTCTGCCTCCTGAGCACTGGGATTAAAGGTGTGTACCTCCATGCCTAAATAATAGTACAGGATTTTAAGACACAAATTAATCCCAATTCACTAGAAGTAGGGGACTTCAATACCCCACTGTCTCCATTAGACAGGTCAACTGAACAAAGAATAAACAGAGAGATATCTCAATCAAAGAATACCATACATCAAACAGACCTAACAGACATCTGCCTGATATTCCACCCAAGCACCAAGGAATATACTTTCTATTCAACACCACATGGAACTTTCTCAAAAATCAACCACATACTGGGGCACAAAACAATCCTTAACAAATACTTTCTATCAGGCCACACAATGCACTGAAGCTTCAAATTAACAGTGGAAGAAGCCCTAGGAACTACACAATCTCATAGAGTTTAAACAACACACTCCTGAATTATGAATGTGTCAAAGGAGAAATTAAGAAACAAATAAAAGTATTCCCATAATTAAATGAAATGCACAATACAACACAGCAAAGCCTCTGGGACACTTTAAATGCAGTCCCAAGAGGGCAGTTTATAGTGCTAAGTTCTTACATCAAAAACCCAGAAAGAGCACAAATAAATGATTTAACAATGTGACTCAAGCCAACCCAGCAGACAAGAAGAAATAAAAAAAAAAATCAGAGCAGAATTTAATGAAATAGAAACAAAGAAAACAATACAAAGAATCAATGAATTCAAGAGCTGGTTCTTTGAAAAGATGAACAAATAGACAGATCCTTAGCCCAGTTGACCAAAAGAGAGAGAAAGCAACTCCAAATCAACAAAACTGGAGATGAAAGATGAAACATCACAACAGACAACAAAAATATCCAGAACATTTTCAGGGAATACTTTAAAAATCTATACTCCATTAAATTTGAAAACCTAAAGAAATGCATATCTAAAATCATGGGAATCACCAAAGGTAAACCAAGAACCAATTAACAGTTTATTATTTCTTTATTTTTGGTATTTGTGAGACAGGGTCTCCCTTTAGTCCCAGCTGGCCTGGAGTTTGCTCTGTAGACCAGGATGGCCTTGAACTCACAGACAGATGCCTCTGTTTCCCAAGTGCTGGGATTAAAACCATGTACCACCATGCTTGACTATTTTTTTTGGTATTTTTGCCAATTAACAGTTTAAACAGACCATATAAAGAAACTGAATCAGTAATACAAAAGTTCCCAACTTAAAAAAAAAAAGAAAATCTCAAAGCCAGAAGTATTTACACCAGAATTCAACAGACATTTAAAGATTTACAACCAGTATTACCTAAATTATTCAGAAAGATAGAAACAAAAAGAGAATGCCCAAATTTCTTCTATGAAGCCAGAGTCACTCTAATAACAAAACCAGGTAAAGACACAACAAAAAGAAAACTATAGACCCATATCTTTAGTGAATATATATGCAAAAATTCTCAAAAAAATTCTTGCAAACCACAAACTGGCACACATCAAAAAGATCATCCACCATGATCAAGTCAGAGTTATTCTAGAAACGCAGCTATGGATCAATATACATAAGTCAACAAATGTCATAAATCATATAAATGGACTCAAAGTCAAAATACATGGTCATCTCAATAGAAGGAGAGAAGGCCTTTGATAAAATTCAATATGCATGTATGTTAAAAGTCCTAGAAGTAATTACAACAAACCCATGGCCAACATCATTCTAAATGGAGAAAAACTTGAAACATCCCCCTTAAAATGAGGAACCAGACAAGGCTGGTTCCTCTGTGTCCACTCCTTTTCAATATTGTGCTTGATACTCTTACTAGAGCAATAAGACAAGGGAAGGAAATTGAAGGAGTACAAGTTGGAAAAGAAGAGGTCAAATTATTCATTTTTCCAGACTGTAAGATATTATACTTAAAAGATGCCAAAACTCCCACCAGAGAATTCGTAGATATGAGTAACACTTTCAGCAAACTGCCATGTTATGAAATTAATCTACAAAATCAGTAGCCTTTCCATATACCAATAACAAGCAAGCAGAGAAAGAGTACATAGAACTGTCTCACTAATAATCCACTCAAAAATATCTTGAAATGAACCTGACCAATGACATTAAAGATCTCTACAATGAAAATTTGAACTCCTTAAAGAAACAGATTGAGAAAGACATCAGAGGATGAAAAGACCTGCCATGCTCATGGATTGGAAGAATCAATATTGTAAAAATGACCACTCTCCAAAATCAATATACAGATTCAATCCAATGCAAATCAAAATCCCATGACGTTTTTCACAGAGTTAGAAAAAATTCCTAAACACAAAGAGTGGTGCAGCAAGGATTGGTATACCAAATTTCAAAATGTATTACACAACTATAGTCATATAACAGCATGGAACTGGCACAAAATAGATTCATAGATGAATAGAACATTATTGAAGACCCAAACTTGAGTGCATGCAATTTCACATACCTGATATTTGACAAAGGGGCCAAGAATATTCAGTGGAGGAAAGAGTATCTTCAGCAAATGGTGCTGGCAAAACTGGATCTCTACTTGTAGAAGAATGAAACTAGACCCTTATCTTTCACCTTGCATAAAAAAGTCAACTCCTATACCACAGTGTCTACCCAGAGACCATCCACAAGCATCAGTCTTAAATAGAGATTTCTTAAAAGTTAGTAAGAGATGGCCTAGCGGTTAAGAGCGCCGACCGCTCTTGCAGAGGAGCCGGGTTCGATCCCCAGCACCCACATGGCGGCCGAGAGCCGTCTGAAACTCCAATTCCAGGAGAACTCCAGTTCCAGGGGAATCCGAGACCCTCTTCTGACCTCCGCGGCATTGCACAACACGGGTGCACAAACCTGCATGCAGACAGTACATTGATACACATACCGAAATAAATTTTTTAAAAAATTAAAAAAAAAAATAATTAAAAAAAAAATTAAAAAAAAATTAAAAAAAAAGTTAGAGCTGAATCAAAAATCTATTCAACATATTAAAATTCTTGGAGATCACTGCCATTTACTCAATGATGAGAGTATTCTAAGGATTGTTTAATCCTTTCATAGAAACAAGCACATCATGTTAACTTTGAGTGCAATTTCTGTAATTATTTGATATAATACACATGTATTATAATTTCCTTTCTTGCACCACTGTTTCCATGACTTTGCACCTTAATAAGTGAAGCAAAGTGGTATCTGTGAGTTGTCTTTATCTGTTTAAATGAAAACATTCTTATCAGGAGAGTTTTGCAAGGGATTTGATAAAAGGGAAAAACAAGTATCAGATATAAGCTAAATTGAAATTTCTGGTTTAATTTGTTAATGGACATTGCAAAAAATAAAGCCACCTTTTCCCTGTGGATAAAGTATTTTCTGTAGGGTCAGAAGTCAGCATTATAGAGGGAAAAGTTGTGGCTGTTTCCTACCTGGCCGATGACATTCTCTGATCCTGAACCTCTGACTCTCACTCTCATACCTAGTTCTCAAGCAGTGCTGAAACTCTGGTCTCTTTGATCCTGAGTCTGTCCACATTCCCAGGTGCAGTATTTCCTTTCCATCTCTCACTAGCATGGATGACCTGTTGTCTGGTGTTGGCTTGTTTGAAGGCACCAGCACAAACAGTGCTTGCACCTGAATCAGATCCACTATGTCAGAGCACTCAGAGCACACAGCATGTTGAGATAGAAGTTTGTATCAGAGAAAAAGAGATTAAAAGAATACTCTGTTTTGATTTCTTTGCCTTGAAAATTGGTAGTAGAAATCCCAAAGAGAAAATGTCCTCGGAGACCTGTGATAATTACACTACTTCCCAGAAGTGTGGTCCCAATATATATACCAATCCACAGTTGAACCTATGTAATGAGGAGTCTGTAGTTCAACCATCATTGGGAAGAAATGACCTGAGCTGTGTTTATGGGGAAGAGGACTGAATGGATGATTTCAGAGACTTCTTTTCTGAGTCCTTATCATACTAAGAACTAATTTGGATTGAAATGACATACCTCTTAAGGACATAATTATGAGATCCATATTAATTCAAAATAAGCAGTATTAAAAATTAGATGTTCTTCTGGGTGTGTTGATGCACACCTTTAATCCCAGCACTCACACTTGGGAGGCAGAATCAGGCAGATTTCTGTGAGTTCAAGGCCAGCCTGGTCTACATAGCAAGTTCCAGGCAAGCTGGAAAGAGAGACCCTGTTTCAAAAGAGACCAGAAAATTAGATGTTTTACCCACTTCAGCTTTTACCATCTTTCTACTCTCCCTGTGGTCTTCAAAAGGAGAAGGTGTGATATAGGTATTGGATTTAGGGTAGAGCACTCTGCAGTCTCTTATTCTCTACACATTGACTATTTGCGGGTCTTTCTTTTTTTTATTAGAGTGAATTATTATCAATTATTATTAGTAATTATATTCAATAACAATAATTATAACTATTAATAGCAATTACCAACAATAATCAACAACAATTTATCATTAAACTTAATATTATGCATATTATAAACCCAATTAAAAATTGTTAACACTAAGGGGTATAAAACAAACATTTTTTTCTCTCAGTTTTTTTTCATTTTTTAGCAATAAGTGATAATTTATGAGTATAAGCATCCCTCATGTAAAACCAATTTGCAGGCTGTTGTGCCCAAACCCCCACAGCCCCACCATCCAGCAGGGGAGGGGGGTTTGTATGTTCAAACAAGTTGATCAAATGAGTGTACAAACTATATTGCTGTAGTTTCACCATTCACCCCAATCGCAGCCCTTACATTCTACCATGCCCCCTCTTCTTGCGGGTCTTTCTTTAAGCATCATCTGCTGCAAGAAGAACCTTCTCTGGTGGCAGTGAAGCAATGTATTAACTTATAGAGATAACAAGAACCCATTTTTGAATGAATGAGTTGATTAGTATTCCTATTTAACAGAATGATAGTAATAGGTTTTCCATTATAGCCCATGACTTTTCAAGCCACAGGCCCATGGTCCTGATAACAGTGTCTGATATGTATTCCTTATTGTGAAATGGGCTTTAAATTCAATTTGAGGCTCATTGGTTACTCCCACAATATTTGTTACACCATTGTGCCAGTGAGCACATTTTACCAAGCCACTATTGTAGCTCTCAGGACTCACAGATGTGTAAAGTGGGAGAGGAGAGAAGGGAGGGGTCTGGCTATTATAAAAATATATTGCATGGGGGCTGGAGGGATGGCCTAGCGGTTAAGAGCGCCAACCGCTCTTGCAGAGAACCCGGGTTCTATCCCCCGCACCCACATGGCGACTGAGAACTGTCTGTAACTCCAATTCCAGGAGAACTCCAGTTCCAGGGGAATCCGAGACCCTCTTCTGACCTCCGCGGCATTGCACGACATGGGTGCACAGACCATACATTCATACACATGCAGACAATACATTCATACACATAAAAATAAATAAATATATATATATGCATGCAGACAATACATTCATACACATAAATATATATATATATATATATATATATATTGTATGAAATTTTTGAACCAATGAAACTATTTTAACATTTTGCAACCTGCAAAAGGAGAAAATAAATCTATGGTCCAACTCCAGCTTTAAAACCTAATAACCACAACAATAATCAGCACAGCACTGTATTGGTGTAGTTGTGACATTTTTATCTTGTGAGAGATCAACAGCTACTTATTAGACTTGAAGCCCATTGAATGGGAGGGAACTCATGTGTGGTATTACAGACATAGCCAAATATAGGCAGGAGAGGTCTTAGATCTTAGAGAAAACCTCAAAGCTGTCAAATCCCTAGATAAATTTAATGTCTTACTATATGCTAAATATGATCCTTATTTACAGAAAAGTATACCAGTTACTGCTCATCAAAGAAGCTTCTTTTTTTGTAATAGATGGAGACTATTACAGAGTTCCACAACTGGTCACAGTCAGAGAATAAATGTCTGTAATACATCTGTAGTGGAATCTCTTGGTTCATGGAATATAGTGGAACAGAGGATATAGAGAATAATAATGTGTCCCTCAATTCTCATCAATGAAACTCTCCCATGCAACAGAAGGTGATGAACACAAAAGGCCACAAATTGTCAAAGTGTGGGAATAAGAGTGGGCCCTGGATGGGATTCCTATACTAAACGTCACATATACAGGGCTCAGAGACCATTGTGGAAAAAAGGGTGGGATGATTATAACAGCTAGGGAAGGAGGTTCAAGCTATATGAAACAGAGACTTACAGGCTCTAGAGACCATCCTCATAAAAATCTACAGCAATGGTGACAGCATGCATAAGACCCACACAAACTTCATCAGACAAAAACCAAGCATAGACCTGGGGAAATGGGCAGCAGGCCCCGTTTTTAGTCAAATAACTTTTTGCAACTGATTATTGCCAGGTGAGAGATAGTTGATATTTTTTTAAGGGAAAGACTCTAGATAGGCTGATTAGGCCCAGTGTATGAGTCTGTACTGAAGGATATCTGGGTACACTAACTTGACGTAAATGACAGGCCTTAACATAAATGACAGAATACATGAAATCCAGTGGGGCAGACTATGGGTGGTCTAGATTGGAGAGGGGTAGTGGTATAAAATGATTAAGATATTTTGTACAAAATGCACAAATTTCAATGAAAATAAACATTAAAAATATTTTAAAACTGTGTATGTTTTAAAACTTAATTCTAGCCAGGCACAGTGATGCACACCTTTAGTCCCAACTGTTGGTACTAAAGCAGGCAGATCTCTGTGAGTTCAAGGCCAGCCTGGTCTACATAGTGTGTTCCAGGACAACTGGTACTACAGGGAGACCCTGTCTCAAAAAGACAAAAAGGAACCCCAAAGAAAAAAACTTATTTCAAGAGTGCAGATCTCAAACTTAAAACTTTGAGCTACTTTACTGGGATAGTAGATTTTAGTAATTCTTTGTTGTTGATTTATTATTTTTATAACTCAGACTAATGATAGCTAGTAAATATAAACACATAAAGGAAACAGGAAATGCTTAGAACTTTCTTATATTCCTTCATTCGCAAGTCACTTCTAAGTAAACAATCCCTAGGAAAATTCATGCTATTAAAAAAAATAACAGCAGGGGCTGGAGAGATGGCTCAGTGGTTAAGAGTACTGACTGCTCTTGCAGAGGAGCCGGGTTCGATTCCCAGCACCCACATGGTGGCTAAGAACCATCTTTAACTCCAGTTCCAGGGGAATCTGATGCCCTCTTCTGACTTCCATGGCATTGCAGGACACGGGTGCCACAACCCACAGGCAGACAGTACACCCAAACATATAAAAAATAATAAATTAAAAAAAACAGTTGTAATCCAGATTCATGCTGAAGAATGAGACATATTCTGATACTGAATTCTGAAGACTGTTAAATATTGGCATAGTCTGTTTAATAGTTTACTTTAAAAATTGACAGTTTTTGCATTATATGAATTGTCAGAAAATAAACTTAAATATCTAACAAGAGAACACACATGCACATAGTCATATAAACACATTCATACAAAGAGCCTACACAGAGGGCATAAAAGGAGTGGAGGGAGAGACAGAAAAGAGAGGGGGAAGGAAAAACATATTTATCAACATTTTATTGGTGAATTTGTTCAATGTGTTGTATAGTCTTACAGAGAGATAACCACAGTTGTTTTATGTTTTATGATTTACAATTGAATTTTGCGCAATTTGTATAGAAAGCACAAATACATAAGTGGGTGTAGTTGTTCTGAGTGCTTTCTGAAAACTGTCCTGTCATTGATAGTTGTTACACAGTGTTGGTGGGTTCCACATCTATGGATTCAGCTAAAGATTGAAACTATTGGGAAATTATTGCATTGGAATAAACATGTATAGAAATGTCTTTTGAATTTTTTCAATACATTATAGCAATCATGAGTTTTGCATTGCATAGATGATTTAAAGACTCTAGGGTGATGTATATAGATTACATGTGAATACTCTGGCACTTCATATAACAAATTTGAACAGGTACAGGTTTGGTTCCCATGGGGTTTCCAAAGGGATATCATAGGGTCAGCATATTAACTTCCAGGCGTATACAGATGATGTATTTTCATTTAAAGTATTAGTGACATAAAGTCTATGAAAATCAGTATCTCCCCAGAGTTATAAACAAGCATAACGCAATACAGATGTATATTGAAAATGTCAGGTTTAGGATTTTGTATGGGAAATGCTGTTAATATCGAGTGGGAGCAGGCTCTGAAGAGGATATGGTGTGAGACTGCTACAGAACATCTCAGGACACACATCAGAGGATGCAGGTCCAATTTATTCTATACAACAGACAGCTTATATAGTTTTGGGACAGACAGCCACCACATTGCATGACATTACTTCCTAGCAGCCAATGCCAGACCCTTGTATCATTGCATGTCATCCCAGCTCACAGTTTGTAAACAAAGAAGTCTTGTGATCTGGCTTATTTCCTGCATAGCTGCTGTCTGATTTAGAAAGTCTTTTCCTAAGACCTACAAGACATATCTTGTAGGTTGTTGCCAACTTTTTCATCTATCATCTTCAGGGTTTTGGGTTTCACGTTGAGATCTTTGATCCACTTGGAGTTTATTTTTGTACACGGTGAGATGTAGGGGTTTAATTTTGTTCTTCTACAAATGCTGATCCAGTTTTGCCAGCACCATTTGCTGAAGATGCTATCCTTCCTCCATTGAGGTTTTCTTTGCGCCTTTGTCAAATATGAGGTGGCTGAAATTGTATGAGCTCAAGTTTGGATCTTCAGTTTTGTTCCACTGGTCAATGGGTCTGTTTTTGTGCTAGTACCAGGCTGTCTTTATGACTATGGCCTTGTAATATAGCTTGAAGTCTGTAGAGCAATCCCCCCTGTATTGCACTTTTCACTCAGGGTTGCTTTAGCTATTTGGGGTCTTTTGTTTTTCCATATGAATTTAAGGATTATTTTTCCAAGTCTGTGAAGAAAGTCATGGGGATTCTAATTGGGATTGCATTGAATCCGTATAACAATTTGGGTAAAATGGAATATGTTATTTTTTTTTAAATGGACTATGTTATTATTTTTACTATGTTATTTTTCCAATCCATGAGCATGGAAGGTCTTTCCATCTTTTGATGTTATTTTCAATCTTTTTTGTCAGAGGTTTAAATTTTTTTGTTGTATAGATCTTTGGTATCTTTGGTTAGGTTTGTTCCCAGGTATTTTATTTATTTATTTATTTATTATTTTTTGAGGCTATTGTGAGTGGGAAGGTCTTCTTATATTCCTTCTCCACTTGTTTATTGTTGGTGTAAAGAAAGGCTACTGATTTTTCTAGGTTAATTTTGTATTCTGCTACTTTACTGAAACTCTTAATCAATTTCTAGGAGTTTTCTGGTGGAGTTTTTAGTATCCCTTAGGTAACCTATCATATCATCTGCAAAAAGGGATAGTTTATCTTCTTTTCCAGTTAATACTCTTTTAACTTCCTTCTCTTGTCTTATTGCCCTAGCAAGCATTTCATGCACTATGTTGAAGTAGAATTGCAATAAGGGGCAGCTTTGCCAGGGTCTCACGTTTAAGGGGAATGCTTCCAATTTTTCTCCATTTAGGATGATGTTGGCATGGGTTTGCTATAGATGGCTTTGATCATATTGAGTTATGTTGAGTCCAATTCTCTCCAGGACTTTAAACATGAAGGGATACTGGATCTTGTCAAAGGCCTTTTCTGCAACAATTGAGATGATACTGTGATTTTTGTCTTTTATGTGTTTTATGATATTTGTTGATTTATGTATGTTGAACCATCCCTGCATCTCTGGTATGAATCCAACTTGACATGATTGATGATTTTTTATATTTGGGTCTGTTTAGGATTTGTGAGTATTTTGTTGAGAATTTTTGCATCTATGTTCATTAATGACCTATTGGCCACCTGTCTATGTCCACCCATGTCCAGGTGAAACCAAGCCTCCATGAGTGGGGGGGGGGTTGCACAAAACACCAAGACTAGTGTTGTGCTGGCCGTGAGTCTATGTCAGCCCATGCCATGTTCTGGAAACCAAAGGTTTCCGGGTGATACCAAGCCTCCACAGGTGGGGGGTGCACAAAGCACCAAGGCAGGTGTGCCTCACTTGGGCACGCACTGGTATTGTCCTAGCCATGAGTCTACGTCCACCCACATGGCACCCTGAACCCAAAGTTGGGAGGTTTCTGGGTGATACAAAGCCTCCACAGGTGGGGGATGGAGTGCAAAGCACCAAGGCAGGTACACCTCACCTGGGCATACACTGGTATTTTGCTGGCCATGAATCTACTCATGCTGGAACCCAAAGGTGAGAATTTTCTGGGTGATACCAAGCCTCCACAGGGTGGGGGTGAGGGTGGGGGTAGGTGTGGTGCACAATGCACCAAGGCAGGTGCACCTCACCTGGGGGAGTGGTGGTGTTATGCTGGCTATGAGTCTACATCCACCCATGCTGCATTCTGGAACCTGAAGCTGGGAGGTTCCTGAGTGAAACCAAGCCTTCATGGGCCTCACTTGGGCACATGCTGCTGTTTTGCTGGGCACGAATCTATGTCCACCCACACCATGCACTGGAACCTGAAGCTGTTTAAATATTTTCAATATAAAATTAGTAATACACTTTAAGCTGATTGAAAATACAAATTGTTATTAACATTTGTTTACTCCTAATTTGTGCTAGATTTCCAGTAACAACTTTGGGATTATATGTACACAAGTGTGCTCTATATTTTTCTGTATTGTATAATATTACCTATGATATTTCTTTTGCCTACAAGATAATTTGGCTCAAGAAAAACTAGGTTTTGCCTCCCTGAACCAACAGTATACAGTCCAAAAAGAGATAGTTTAAATGAACTAAATGGACCTTCACAACTTGTTTCCTGTCTATGGGTATGTAATACAACTGCCTTCTAAAAATTATAGGTCAAGAGGTAAAAGTCTAAGAAAAAAAAGGGGATTGCGTAATATGGCTCTCTCTGGGATACAGTTAGAGAACTCTCTACTCTAGAATTTTTGTCAATTTTTCAAATTTAAAATTGAAAATTACAAGTCCAGTCCTTTACTAACTATGGGAAAAGGTTTTTTTTTTTTTTAATTTTCCCACAGGCAGAGACACAACAAACTTGGGTGCCTGTGAAAAAGTGTCTGTTCTTGGACTGTGAAAATGGACCAGAGGCCCCCAGCAAAGGGATTGGCCCATCTAGATATCAAAAAAGAACAGAAGTCTGAGAAAAGACCACTTCGCAGGGAACCAACACACAGAGTGACATATAGGAATTCCTACCGACATCTCTCTGGGTTAAGAGTCAATTATTATGGCAATGGATCCTTATGGGACTGCTTCCTTTAACTAATGGGCATGAGATCTGTTAAAGGAATAACTTTTATCCCCCAAAATTAATTAAAAAGAGTACCAAGGTGAGGTTCTCTGATAATGTGCCTCTAAAAAAGAATGACTACAGGTACTAAATAATTAGCTAAACTAATGTGCCTCATTCGTACTTTGGTGCAACAATTAATACAATTAGATAGAAATTTTGCATGCTATTTTTGACCTGGTTAATTTTTTTAATTAGTTTTTCTTGATGCTTTGTGCATTTCATACATTTTTTTCCAATTCAGTTCAGGCTTATTTCCCTTTCCCTCCCCCCCCACCCCCACCCCATCCCAGATCATGCATTCTGCCATAACTGTCCTGCATCTTTCTCTGTTTTTTTTTTTTCTTTAAGCTATATAAGTGATTATCTTAAATGATTACGCCATCCTATCTGCAAAACCTATCTGCAGGGCTGTTGTGCCCCAAACACCCAGCCCACCATCCAGTGGGGGGTGACAGGTTGGTTTGTTCAATCAAGTTGATCAAATGAGTGTCCAGACTACATTCTGTAGTTTCACCATTCACCCCAATCGCAGCCCTTACATTCTACCACGCCCCCTCTTCCGCAGGTTGTTCCCTAGGCTTAGAAAAGGGCACAGGTGGATGAGAGTAAAAAAACAGTCCACTCTTCTGGAGCTGTTGACTTGGACTCTGGTCAATTCTGGCTGTTTTCCTTTCATGGGCTGACAGTTTGTCCAGAAAGGAATAACCTTTAACACTTACTACAACGATAATGCACAGTGTTTATTGCAGCTCTGTTCACAATAGCAAAAAGCTGGAACCAGCCCGGTGCCCTTCAACTGACGAAGTGGATAGAGAAAATGTGGTACATGTATACAATGGATACTATGCAGCAGTAAAAGGGGACAAACATCATGAAATTTGCAGGTAAAGGATGGAGTGGAAGACATTATGTTAGTGAAGTTAACACAGTCCCAGAAAAACAAAACACAAATGTGTCCCTCATATGTGGATGCTAGTACCAACAACCCAGATATAAATATTTCTCATGGAGAGGGAGGCATAGTAAAAGAACAACAGAAAGACTGCATCAGAAAATGGACTGAAATGGTGAATTGGAAAGGGGGGATGGGTGGGAGAGGGACACGGGTGTATATTCGATTAAGGCATATTTAATTGACGTGAGCTCAGCAAGTACCCAGTTTCGCCTAGACACTGTCTACAGGACACATGGTGTTTTAGGACTTAGTAAAAGTAAAAGTAAACATGTGTATATTAAACAACATTGGTTTACAGAATCTGACCTGGTTAATATTTAATACTGAATACTAACATCTGAGTGTTTTACAGAGGTGAAACAAGTTGATGACATACCCTACACACTTGAGGGAACAAAGATAAAAATAAATTCAATAAGGAGGGGTACCAGAGTGATGTAAAATTGTAAAATCTTTAAAAGTTTGATGGTTGAATAAAACATTTTTAGTGAGGGAGCACTTTAGTACCAATAGGGGAGTTAATTTGTCTATTCAGCTAAAAGGTATGGTGACATGGACATTTGTGCCTGTCCCATTGGATAAATTGCACCTCTAGATTTTGCTTTATAGTTAGGTTAGACATATAGATGAATAAAAGCTTATGGTACCAGTTATGGAGTACTTTTAACAGGAAGTTGTTGGCTAGGGGACCCCTATACTCCCCAATAAAGTCTATTTGCCTTCAATGTTGGGGTACATATAAAAAAGAGGTGGTACAACCCTACTGCTGAAGACTTAGTTTGAGCATAAAGATGTTCAGAGACCTTGACTTGCAAGTGGACACTTGGCCTTCATGATGCCATATAACATTATTTAGGTCACTATAAAAGAAAGAAACATGGTCTCCTGAGTCAAAGGAAGACTCATCAGCTACACCTCACCTTCAGCTACACCTCACCTGCTTGGAGAGTTGTGCACTTAGTGGCAATCTGATATTTGTGCACCCCCCCAAAAGTTAAAGGGCTATTAGCACACTCCTTGGGAGATGGGAAATAACTGATACTATAAGCTTATAACCCCCAGTTACTAAGAGACGCTATAGGCCACAATAAAAACTTGTCATGATAATTAATGTTTGTTAAATGCCTTTAACTCTCACCATTTATGTTTTATTAATAGAATTTTTAAAAGGGACAGCTTAATAAACTGCCAACCAGTGGAAAGAAAAGCCTGGACAAACCCAAGTGTCTGAAGTGACACTTCAAAAGAAAGTGGACTGTTTCCTTCTCACACACTTTTGCCCCTTTTTCCAAAGCCTATGGATCACTCATGGAAGAGGGGGCATGTCAGAATGTAAGGGCTGAGGAGATGGGGGTAAACCTTGTGATCACAGTACAGACTGGACTCTTGTTTAATCAACATTATTGTGTATATAAGCCTCTCCAATTAGACTATGAGAATCCTGGATTATACAAACTTGGACATAGATCCTTACTAATTGGCTTTGTATAGATCTTGACTATATGCATCGCTTATGTTTAATAATTGGTTCAAGTTGTGGTTGATTTTTATTTGGTAATTAATCAGTCAGCTTATAAAATAAAATATCAGGTCTTCCCTACCCCTAGGCACTCAAAATAGGTTTGAGCATCTGATTATTCAAAGTTCAGGTTCCTTTGTGATGATAGCCTCTCCAATGGGCCTACCTGCTTCTCAAAAAA
The DNA here is from genome assembly GCA_009823505.1 of Rhizomys pruinosus. Classification (NCBI taxonomy): domain Eukaryota; kingdom Metazoa; phylum Chordata; class Mammalia; order Rodentia; family Spalacidae; genus Rhizomys; species Rhizomys pruinosus. Next base: position 880,803 of record VZQC01007772.1, on the reverse strand, counting down.
AAATAAAATTAAAAGGGCAAAACGTAGGTGAATACAATATGATATTAGGTATGCATGGGCTGGCGTTTCCAGCCAGTGCCTCCAAGAGGCACTGGTCAGACTAATAGGACTTCCCTAGCCATGCCCAGGGATTGGGATGTGATAATGAAAAATTCTGGGATTGGACCCTGGAAGGTGAAGTCATACTGCATATTTAACCTGTCCATTTTTTGGAAAAAGCTCTTTCTGCATTTGGATCTGTATCTTACCATGCATCTATGTGTTGTACTTTACTGAACATGCTTTCTACATGGGCTTCCATGGGAATAAATGAGATGGACCACAATCACCCCCTTGTAACTCTACACATATTCTGTATGCTTTCCTTTCCCATTTCCCTTTCTTTTATTTTTAATTTTTTTTTAAAAATGTATTTGTTTGTTGTACGTATATGACTGCTTTGACTGCATGTAATTAAGTGCACCTGTGTAGTTCAATGCCCAAGAGGAAAGAAGAGGACCTCAGATTCTGTGGAACTGAAGTTGCAGACAGTTGTTAGTCACTACATGTGTACAGCAAGCAGCACCCATGTCCTCTGCAAGAGAAACCACTGCTCTGAGCTACTGAACCATCTCTCCAGCCCCCTTATTTGAATATTTTGATAGCCTTCTACTTTCAGTTACTGAATCCCATATTTGCATGAGAACATGGCCTTCCACCAGAGCATGGAAACCCACAAGGTGCCACATCCTCCATAAAGAATAGTTTTCCATCTACAGCCACTACTCACAGCTAACAATTTATCCGTATGAGACAGGGCAGGAGATTATCTAGTCCATCTATGCCAGGAGTTTGTCTGGACAGATCTTGTGTAGATCTTCTGCAAGTAGCAGCTGATCTGAGTTCATATGTAAATGGTAATGTCACGTGCAGAAGATAGAATTTCACACGTCTCCACTATCTCTGGGTCTTACATTGTTTTACCTCTTCTGTCACAGTCCCTGAGCCTTCATGGTGTGTGTGTGTGTGTGTGTGTGTGTGTGTGTGTGTGTGTAGGTTAGTATTGATGTCCTCTTTACTGATGACTTCTCGGTCTATTGGTCTCCTGTTGAGTCCTGACTTCTCAGATCCTTACTCTCAGCACTTTGTCTAGTTATGCAACTTTCCACTGACTGCTGTCAACTGCAAAAAGCTCCTCTGCCAAGGCTGAGAGAAGCCCAAGACTATGGGTATAAACACCAACACTTAGAGGGCAGTTTGACATCATGACCACTTAACAAAATAATAATATCAGTTTCTACTCTAGGTCTTATGGCCACCATAACCATGGACTTTACCAAGCATTAAACTCCCTCCTTTGGAGCAAGAGCCTAATATGTAATTAGAAATGTGTTAGTTAGATCATACCAGGAGTGCCACTATTGGGCTAGTAGATATATTTTGCCTGGATTGCTCCATGAAGAGTCCAGGAGGTGAGACCATCAGTGTCTTTTCTTCCTCTTCAGCCTGCATGGCACCTTCTGGTAGTATGAAAGCTGGCCAGCAGGGTGTGAGTTCTGGGCAATTTGAGATTGTTATATTTATTTGCTGCAGCCTAAGTGTGGGTTTCCTTCCACAACAGGGTCTTATTATAGTTTGGGTGAGTAACAAAAAGCAACAAAAATAGCTTCTATTGTGTTGGTGCACACCAAGTTCTCCCTGGCCAGTTACTTGTAGAAAACTGTCCCACAGCTCATTCTGTAATTTTCATTTAATAACTCATGTCTTTTGGGAATGACGTCTACTCACACACGGTAAAATAATTAGATTTCATACAAGCATCTTGTGAAATGATGTTTTTATTGAAATTTGCATTTTCTTTAAAAACTTTTACTAATTTTTTCTAATCCAAATAATCTGTGAAGCATTATTCCATTATTTTGATGTAATTCATAAAGTCCATTCAATGTTCTGCTGAAAACTTTGATATATACTTTAGATTGCATATTCTGATAGGTAAATACTGAGTACACTGAACACTGCTTATGTGATTTTGAAGGTTTTATGATTCTTCAAGTAATTTTATTTAAAATTCAAATACTGTCTTTTGAGAAGTAGAGATCAATTTGCTGATTGTCCACTGTCCCATATTCTGATATCTCAGGTTCAAAGTCCTTGCATCCTCTTTCTTTCTCAAGTCCACTGCTAAGTTTTGTCTTCTCTGCTTCTTCACAGAACTTCATACTCTCTCCTAGGACTTGAGAATATTTTCTGTTCACTGTTCAGTTTGATGTCTAACCTTCCAGATTCTTGAGGATATTTAATGGATTTACTGAGGACTGGAGTGCTCACTATTACCTCATAATACTGTTGTTTTGAGTTGTTTGTTGATTTTTGGTCTGTGTTGTTTGATTGATTAATTTTGCTTTTTTTGGCTTCCTATAAAATATATTATATTATATTATATTTTAAATATATTAAATTGCCAAAAAAGGAATATATGAAGATAGCATTTGCTATGTAGTTCAGATGGGCTTTGTTTAGTTTCATAAAATTATTTCTTCCTAAAAATGTGGTATTCCACCTGCAGGTGTTTGTTATTCGTGTGAGTACTGAAGGATATAGGAATATTTCAGTGTTTCATTTTGTCTTCAACTGAAGAAATAGCACAAAAGTATCCTACATTGAAAGAAGGAAACTGAAGAGACACAGTCTAGAGGTTTAATGTCCATAAACTCATCCTTTCACAGGAATTACAGACTGCCCTTTTCTCAATACATATAACAAATCTCAAACCTCATTCCCCATTATGGAGAGAATTTTATTCATTGGAATTGTAATATTTGAAAAATCCTTGATAGTATTTGATCTGAATTTTGCATGACTACATTCAAGAAAAGTGGTCTTACTTATATTATGTTCTGTTTACATTTCACATACATAACTCATGGTTTTTAAAGAGCAGAAAATTATAAGATATATATCGAGTGGAATGGTCACTGATGAGTAGAAATGTTGTTAGTATTTGTTGAAGAGATGCACATCATACAGCTAATCTTACTGGTACTGAGGCTACACCCACCCCATCTGTTTTGAGCAGAAGTTCACTGTTTCAGTCAGTTCTTTGATGCAGTCCTTTCTGTTGTTGTTGTTGTTATTGTTGTTGTTGTTTCCAATATGCATCACTCCCAACTGCTTTAGACAAAAGCTCAAGGGGCTGTGCACAAGAAATATGTACAACTAGGTAATTGGCACTAGCATCCACAGATGAGGGATACCATTCATTGTTTTTCTGGGACTGTGTTACTTCTCTCAGCATGATGTCCTCTAGCTCCAGCCATTTTCCTGCAAAGCTCATGATGTCATCTTTCTTTACTGCTGCATAGAAGTCCATTGTGTAGATGTACATTGTCTCTATCCATTCATCAGTTGAGGGGCATTTGGGTTGGTTCCAGCTCCTTGCTATTGTGAAGAGAGCTGAAATAAACATGGCTGTGCATGTACATCTGCAGTGGGGTGAGTCTTGAGGGTACATGCCTAGGAGTGGTATGGCTGGGTCAGGTGGCAAGTTCATTCCAAGTCTTCCAATGGTTCTCCACACTGCTTTCCATAGTGGCTGCACTAGTTTACATTCCCCCCAGCAGTGGATGAGTGTTCTCCTTTCCCCAAAACCTCTCCAGTACTTGGTATCATTTGTTTTCTTGATCCTAGCCAGTCTTATTGGAGTAAGATGACATCTTAAAGTGGTTTTGATTTACATTTCCTTAATGATTAGTGATTTCTTTTTTTATTTATTTTTTTTTATTTTTAAGGGATTCTACAATATAATGACACAGTTGTTTGCAGATAACATTGATGTTGCTCAGTATGTCATACAATTAGGTAATTGGTGCATTTTGCAAGTATCTATGTCCAAATTTTGAACAACCCAAGGTTCCCATAGTCCAGTTGGAGAAGCTTGTATGCACAGGCATGTTGATCAATCAGGAGTCCAGACTATATTCCTGTAGTCTCATGATTCACCCCTATCTCTCCGCAGCCCTTACAATCTACCA
>VZQC01007772.1:814124-874569 GCA_009823505.1 Rhizomys pruinosus | reverse complement strand
ATTTATTTATTTCTGTATGTGTATGAATGTACTGTCTGCGTGCAAGTTTGTGCACCTGTGTCGTGCAATGCCGCGGAGGTCAGAAGAGGGTGTCGGATTCCCCTGGAACTGGAGTTCTCCTGGAATTGGAGTTACAGACGGTTCTCGGCCGCCATGTGGGTGCTGGGGATCGAACCCGGGTCCTCTGTAAGAGCGGTCGGCGCTTTTAACCGCTAGGCCATCTCTCCAGCCCCAGCAAGTTCCTTCTTACACTGCATTCTAATGGTTGGAAGATGGGAAGCGAAGAAGGGAAAAAACTTGCAACTCACATTATCTTCAGCTTGGTTGGTTTTGGTTTTTGAGACACTTTTACTATGCAGATCAGGCTGGCCTTGAACTCACAATCCTCCAGCCTCACTCTAGGAATACAAGCATTCACCACCATGCTGGGCCATTATCATTACCTTTATAGGGTTTAATTTCATTTTATATTTGCAATACTATTTTTCTTTCCTAATTTAAAAAAAATTAGTTAATTTTATGTGTAAGTATTATGCCTATATGTGAGTGCGCTGTGTTGTGCAGTGCCTGTTGGGACTACAAGTGGGTGTCAGATCTCCATGAGTGGGATTAACCCCATTGGGTGCTGGGCTTCAAACTTTGGTCCACTCCAAGAGCAGTCAGTGTTCTCAACCTCTGAGCCATCTCACCAGTCCAAATTCGCAATACCATTTATGATGGAAGACAAGTAAAAGCACCTAAGTGTCCACAAATGGGAGTGCTGTTCAGTTGTCCATGCTGCACCCAGTACACTATCATACAGCTGTGAAAAAAGGGCCCCAAATTAAAAGACACAATACAACCTTCTGAGTAACAGAGTGATTTTAAAAACTTATCTATCTATCTATATATATATCTATCTATCTATCTGTCTTTTTTAAAATATTTTTTTATTTTTTATTTATTTTCTATGTGTATGAATGTACTGTCTACATGTAGGTTTGTGCACCTGTGTCGTGCAATGCCGCGGAGGTCAGAAGAGGGTGTTGGATTCCCCTGGAACTGGAGTTCTCCTGAAATTGGAGTTACAGATGGTTCTCAGCCACCATGTGGGTGCTGGGGATCGAACCCGGGTCCTCTGCAAGAGCAGTCCGGGGCTCTTAACCACTAGGCCATCTCTCCAGCCCTCATCCATCTTTTTAAAGTTGTATTTTTCCCTGGGTTTTTAAGGCCCATCTTAAATGCTTCCCAGTTCATGGAGTTATTTTATTCCATCCATCTTTTTCAGCTCATTGGGACATTTCTTCCCTGTTGAAGGATTAACTGAATTCAGCTTATTCTGTAGGTGTTTCTGTGCTCAACTTTTGTTCTTTCTTAGTGGAAGGTAAATGCTTATGAGACAGGGCTCAATCTTCTTTTCCACTGGCTAGACTTTTTTTTTTTTAATTTTTTTTTTAATTTATTTCGGTATGTGTATGAATGTACTGTCTGCATTCAGGTGTGTGCACCCGTGTCGTGCAATGCCGCGGAGGTCAGAAGAGGGTCTCGGATTCTCCTGGAATTGGAGTTACAGACGGTTCTTAGNATGACATTGCAGGTAAATGGATGGCGCTGGAAGACATTATGTTAAAGGAAGTAACACAATCCCAGAAAAAAATACGACAAATCGGCTGTACCCATATGTGGATGCTTAGTACCACAACCCCAGCTATAAATATTCTCATGGAGCCGGCGGGCCATAGTAAAAGAAAACAACAGAAAAGACTGCATCCAACAACTGAAGAAATGGTGAAGGGGAAAGGGGGGATGGGTGGAGAGGGACACGGGTTGTATATTCGATTAAGGCATATTTAATTGACGTCAGCTCCGCAAGTCCCCAGTTTCGCCTAGACACTGTCTACAGGAACCATATGGTGTTAGGACTTAGTAAAAGTATAAGTAAACATGTCGTATATTAAACAACAGGTTTACACCAGAATCTGACCTGGTTAATATTTATCTACTGATATAACATCCTGAGTGTTTTACAGAGGTGAAACAAGTTGATGACATACCCTACACACTTGAGGGAACAAAGATAAAAATAAATCATAAGGCTGGGGTATGGTTTACCAGAGTGATGTATAATTGTAAAATCTTTAAAAGTTTGATGGTTGAATAAAACATTTTTAGTGAGGGAGCACTTTAGTTTACCAATAGAGGAGTTAATTTGTCTATAGATCCAAAGGTATGGTGACATGGACATTTGTGCCTGTCCCATTGGATAAATTGCACCTCTAGATTTTGTTTTATAGTTAGGTTAGACATATAGATGAATAAAAGCTTATGGTACCAGTTATGGATTACTATTAATAAGGAGATGTTTTGCTATGGGACCCTATACTCACCCCAATAAAGTCTATTTGCCTTCAATGTTGGGGTACATATAAAAAAGAGGTGGTACAACCCTACTGCTGAAGACTTAGTTTGAGCATAAAGATGTTCAGAGACCTTGACTTGCAAGTGGACACTTGGCCTTCATGATGCCATATAACATTATTTAGGTCACTATAAAAGAAAGAAACATGGTCTCCTGAGTCAAAGGAAGACTCATCAGCTACACCTTCACCTTAGTTACACCTCACCTGCTTGGAGAGTTGTGCACTTAGTGGCAATCTGATATTTGTGCACCCCCAAAATTTATTGGCTATTAGCACACTCCTTGGGAGATGGGAAATAACTGATACTATAAGCTTATAACCCCCAGTTACTATCGACTATAGGCCCACAAATTAAAAACTTGTCCTGATAATTAATGTTTGTTAATTCTTTAAAACTCCCCCATTCTATGTTTTATTAATCGAATTTTTTAAAAGGACAGCTTAATAAACTGCTAACCTGTGGAAAGAAAAGCCTGGACAAACCCAAGTGTCTGAAGTGACACTTCAAAAGAAAGTGGACTGTTTCCTTCTCACACACACTATTTGCCCCTTTTTCCAACGCCTATGATCATCATGGACGAGGGGCATGTCAGCAGTAAGGGTGAGGAGGATGGGGGGTAAACTGTGATACAGTACAGATGTATCTTGTTTAATCAAATTATTGTGTATTATACGCCTATCCAATTAGACTATGAGAATCCTGGATTATACAAACTTGGACATAGATCCTTACTAATTGGCTTTGTATAGATCTTGACTATATGCATCGCTTATGTTTAATAATTGGTTCAAGTTGTGGTTGATTTTTATTTGGTAATTAATCAGTCAGCTTATAAAATAAAATATCAGGTCTTCCCTACCCCTAGGCACTCAAAATAGGTTTGAGCAATCATGTACTTAAAAGTTAGGTTCCTTGTTATGAAGCCTCTCCAATGGGCCTCTACCTGCCTCTCCAAAACAAATAAAATTAAAAGGGCAAAAGTAGGGTGAATACAATATGATATTAGGTATGCATGGGCTGGCGTTTCCAGCCAGTGCCTCCAAGAGGCACTGGTCAGACTAATAGGACTTCCCTAGCCATGCCCAGGGATTGGGATGTGATAATGAAAAATTCTGGGATTGGACCCTGGAAGGTGAAGTCACACTGCCTAGTTAACCTGTCCATTTTTTGGAAAAAGCTCTTTCTGCATTTGGATCTGTATCTTACCATGCATCTATGTGTTGTACTTTACTGAACATGCTTTCTACATGGGCTTCCATGGGAATAAATGAGATGGACCACAATCACCCCCTTGTAACTCTACACATATTCTGTATGCTTTCCTTTCCCATTTCCCTTTCTTTATTTTTGATTTTTTTTTAAAAATGTATTTTTTTTTTTTTTTTTATTTTTTTTTGAGTGTATTGCCTGCATTACATAAGTGCACCTGTGTAGTTCAATGCCCAAGAGGAAAGAAGAGGACCTCAGATTCTGTGGAACTGATCACCCAAGTTGCAGACAGTGTAGTCACTACATGTTGTACAGCAAGCAGCACCATGTCCTCTGCGCGAGAAACCACTGCTCTGAGCTACTGAACCATCTCTCCTTGCCCCTTATTTGAATATTTTGATAGCCTTCTACTTTCAGTTACTGAATCCCATATTTGCATGAGAACATGGCCTTCCACCAGAGCATGGAAACCCACAAGGTGCCACATCCTCCATAAAGAATAGTTTTCCATCTACAGCCACTACTCACAGCTAACAATTTATCCGTATGAGACAGGGCAGGAGATTATCTAAGTATTCTATTGCCAGGAGTTTGGTCCTGGACAGGATCTTGTGTAGATCTTCTGCAAGTAGCAGCTGATCTGAGTTCATATGTAAATGGTAATGTCACGTGCAGAAGATAGAATTTCAACGTCATCCACTATCTCTGGGTCTTACATTGTTTTACCTCTTCTGTCACAGTCCCTGAGCTTCATGGTGTGCTGTGTTGTGTGTGTGTGTGTGTGTGGTGTGTGTGTCGGTTAGTATTGATGTCCTCTTTACTGATGACTTCTCGGTCTATTGGTCTCCTGTTGAGTCCTGACTTCTCAGATCCTTACTCTCAGCACTTTGTCTAGTTATGCAACTTTCCACTGACTGCTGTCAACTGCAAAAAGCTCCTCTGCCAAGGCTGAGAGAAGCCCAAGACTATGGGTATAAACACCAACACTTAGAGGGCAGTTTGACATCATGACCACTTAACAAAATAACAATACCCGTTTCTACTCTTAGGTTCTTCTGCCACCATAAACCAGGACTTTACCAAGCATTAAATTCCCTCCTTTGGCGCAAGCGGCCTAATCTGCTACTTCGAAGTGTAGTTTAGCTATACCAGGCGGCCATATGGGTCTAGTCGCGCTAATTTTGCTGGATGCCTCCATGAAGAGTCCAGTAGTTGAGGACATCAGTGTTCTTTCTTCCTCTTCAGCCTGCATGGCACCTTCTGGCACTATGAAAACTAGCCAGCAGTGTGTGAGTTCTGGGCAATTTGAGATTGTTATATTTATTTGCTGCAGCCTAAGTGTGGGTTTCCTTCCACAACAGGGTCTTATTATAGTTTGGGTGAGTAACAAAAACAGCACCAACAAAAAATAAGCTTTATGTGTTGGTGCACACCAAGTTCTCCCTGGCCAGTTACTTGTAGAAAACTGTCCCACAGCTCATTTCTGTAATTTCTATTTAACTCATGTCTTTGGGAATGACGTCGACTCCTCCCACCGGTAAAATAATTAGATTTCTTACAAGCATCTTGTGAAATGCTTGTTTTTATGAAAAAATTTGCATTTTTCTTTAAAAAACTTTTACCTTAATTTTTTCTAATCCCCATCATGTGAGCATTATTCCATTATTTTGATGTAATTCATAAAGTCCATTCAATGTTCTGCTGAAAACTTTGATATATACTTTAGATTGCATATTCTGATAGGTAAATACTGAGTACACTGAACACTGCTTATGTGATTTTGAAGGTTTTATGATTCTTCAAGTAATTTTATTTAAAATTCAAATACTGTCTTTTGAGAAGTAGAGATCAATTTGCTGATTGTCCACTGTCCCATATTCTGATATCTCAGGTTCAAAGTCCTTGCATCCTCTTTCTTTCTCAAGTCCACTGCTAAGTTTTGTCTTCTCTGCTTCTTCACAGAACTTCATACTCTCTCCTAGGACTTGAGAATATTTTCTGTTCACTGTTCAGTTTGATGTCTAACCTTCCAGATTCTTGAGGATATTTAATGGATTTACTGAGGACTGGAGTCGTAAAGTGCTCACTATCCTTTACCCTTCTAATAATGTTGTTTTGAGTTGTTTGTTGATTTTTGGTCTGTGTTTTGTTTGATTGATTTCATTTTGCTTTTTTCGGCTTCCTATAAACTATATATCTTATATTATTTTAAATATATTAAATTGCCAAAAAAGGAATATATGAAGATAGCATTTGCTATGTAGTTCAGATGGGCTTTGTTTAGTTTCATAAAAATTATTTCCTCCTAAACTGTCTGCGTTATTCACCTGCAGGGGCTGTTTTCGTGTGAGTCCTGAATGATTATAGGAATATTTCAGTGTTCATTTTGTCTTAAATGAAGAAATAGCACAAGTATCTCCATTGAAAGAAGAAAAAACTGAAAGAGGACACCGTTAGAGGTTTAATGTCCATAAACTCATCCTTTCACAGGAATTACAGACTGCCCTTTTCTCAATACATATAACAAATCTCAAACCTCATTCCCCATTATGGAGAGAATTTTATTCATTGGAATTGTAATATTTGAAAAATCCTTGATAGTATTTGATCTGAATTTTGCATGACTACATTCAAGAAAAGTGGTCTTACTTATATTATGTTCTGTTTACATTTCACATACATAACTCATGGTTTTTAAAGAGCAGAAAATTATAAGATATATATCGAGTGGAATGGTCACTGATGAGTAGAAATGTTGTTAGTATTTGTTGAAGAGATGCACATCATACAGCTAATCTTACTGGTACTGAGGCTACACCCACCCCATCTGTTTTGAGCAGAAGTCACTGTTTCAGTCAGGTCTTTGATGCAGTCTTTGTTGTTGTTGTTGTTATTGTTGTTGTGTTCCAATATGCATCACTCCACTGCTTTAGACAAAAGCTCAAGGGGCGGTGCACAAGAAATATGTACACTAGGTAATTGGCACTAGCATCCACAGATGGGGATACCATCATTGCTTTTCTGGGACTGTGTTTACTTCCCCTCTCAGCCTGATGTCCTCTACCTCCAGCCATTTCCTGCAAAGCTCCTGATTCATCTTTCTCTTAATGCTGCATAGAAGTCCATTGTGTACGATGTACATTGTCTCTATCCATTCATCAGTTGAGGGGCATTTGGGTTTGTTCCAGCTCCTTCTATTGTGAAGAGAGCTGAAATATAAAAATGGCTGTGCATGTACATCTGCAGTGGGGTGAGTCTTGAGGGCTACATGCCTAGGAGTGTATGGCTGAGTCAGGTGGCAATTCATTCCACCAGTCTTCAATTGGTTCTCCCACACTGCTTTCCTAGTGGCTGCACTAGTTTACATTCCCCCAGCAGTGGAGAGGTTCTCCTTTCTCCCAATAATCCTCTCCCCAAGTACTTGGCATCATTTGTTTTCTTGCTACTAGCCAGTCTTATTTGGAGTAAGATGATATCTTTAAAGTGGTTTTGATTTATATTTCCTTAATGATTAGTGATTTCTTTTTTTTTTATTTTATTTTTTTTTATTTTAAGGTGATTCTCCAATATAATTACCAGTTGTTTGCAGATAACAATGTTGTTCCTCAGTATGTCATACAATTACGGTAATTGGGCATTTTGCAAGTATCCTATGTCCAAATTTGAAACAACCCAAGTTTCCCATAGTCCAGTTGGTGATGCTTGTATGCACAGGCCTGTTGATCAATCAGGAGTCCAAACTACATTCCTGTAGTCTCACGATTAACCCCTATCTCTCTGCCATTACATTCTATCTACATGCCTCCTTTCCACAGTTTTTCTCTAGGCTTTGGGAAAGGGGTTCAAGTGGGTGAGAAGAAAACGTCTAATTTCTTTGGAGTGTCATTTTGGACTCGCCGTATGTTCAGGTTGTTCCCCTCATGGGTTTACAGCTTATCCAGTGATATTCCCCTTTTATTCATACTAACAAAGCATAAGCTCTTGGATGTACAGGCATTAAAGCAGTACCAATTATTATGTCACGCTAAGCTGTGAAGGCACAGACACAGATGCTTGGATGGTGTGTCAATCCCTGGATTACATTTTTCCTCCCCTGAGAAAGATGACAAAGCCTTACTGTGGCTTATAACATCTCTTAAACACTAGAGGACATAAGATTGTAGCATCTGCTGTGAGTTATTCTTCCAAGGAGCGAGCCAATAGACAATTAGATCTGGGATATATCTAGGACACTTGGTTGCCCCCGTTGCCAAGTTCCAGGCTGTTGAGGTGTAGTGATATTGACAGAGCCGAGTCTTGCTCTGTCTCAAGGGAGACAATATTTTGCTGCTCTTGCTTTAGTGCCTTGTAACGCTCCTAGCATTTCAGGGCCAGTTGTCCGCTAGAACTTGATGGCTCATAACATTTTTCATGTCACACCAGGTCTTCAACAACAGTGACTTACTGCTTTTCTCCTTGCCTATATCCCACTTATAGGCAAAAGGCCTTTATAATTTGTGGGGGGGGCGGGTTTGAATCCCCTAGCCAACATCTCCTAGGCGAATAATTCATTGCTTATCGTCAAAGATTTCCTGCACAGTAAATAATTTTGCTTAATTACACAACTTATATAAACACTTTACTATTGGATTTGCCTCTAGATAGAAAATTATCCTTTCACAATCCCCATGCCTATCAATCAATTAATACGTTATGCGTGTTTTATAGGAAATTACCAACACTTTGAGGTTAATCCTAGGGTGTCAAATGATGTGGACTAAGTAACAAATAGGAGAAAAAGGGCCTTCTGATTTGACTGCCTCAACCTGGATGGGCCACCCAAATGTGGGTGTTACATTCTCGCTGGCCAGCGATTAAGGCAAGGCCAGTCTTGGAGCTGGTCCCTTTTTACTCCTGCGGCTTGCCTCTCTAAACTGGTGAGTTTGTCTTGCTAATGTGATCAACCCTATGGACCCCAGCATGTACTGAGACTGGCCAGATCTCTTGGAATCCATTCTGGCCTTCTGCACTAGATTGGGACTGCTGGGACATCCAGCCTTGCAGATGGAGCAGTTTGCTGGATTCCCCGGCCCTATCCAGTTCAGCGTAATGTTGAGCTCTGTCACCTTGAGCAAATCAATTAAATTGTATATAGTCATATATTCATCCTGTTGCTTCTGTTTTTTAGAGAACCCTAACTAATAAGCTTTCGGTTACCAGGCGTGGTTCTAGAGCGCACAATTGAAAGGTTGAATTTCTTTAGTGGGCTTGTTAGCCTCTGGAGCCAGCTCTCAACCCAATGAAGCCTAGAGACACTGAAGGCTCTCCTGGTGGCATAAAGAGGAATGATAATCCTTGGTGCAGACTATTAGAACTAATTATGAAGATAGACCCATTTGACTCACCTACCTCACTTGTGAGAAGCAAGGATTTTAGCGACTCTATATATAACACGTTCGAGAAATTGCAGAAAAAAAAAAAATCCTGATGTTGCCTTGTTGCTCCTAGCGTGTCTGGATAAACTGTTAGATGAAAATAAGGAGCTCGGTGATATCAACTTGACCAGCTCCGGATTCGAATCAACAGTTTAAAGGTTTCCACGTGTGCTCTGGAAGAGAATCCTTCTCTCCAGCAGCCAAAGAGCTAAAACTGCAGAAAATCAAGCTGGCGCCCTTATTATACATTTGGTGACTTACAATGCAAATTTACTTCCCAGCCACGAAAAGTGTCAGCAGTTAAATTGAGAGCACTGGTTAGCACTGGTTAGTGGTGAAAGGTTAGAACCCTGAAACTTGGGATGGAGATGGGGGGGAGAACCATGATGATGAGGTTTTGAAACCTTGGATTCTGAAGGATTTTCTTTATCTTATCAATCTAATCTCCATACCCTCAGCAGAGAATCCAACCCTGCAGATCCCTCCTCCCCACCTTTGCCTGAGGCAACAATCCCCCCCCCCATTTGGGCCGCTAATGTCCTCAGGGACCCAAACAGTTTTCCTCTAGACCTATAACCAGTTTGAAGTCTAAGCAAGCCCCTCCAGGTGAGATAGAAAATGTGGTCCAAGAGGAGGTATGCTCATACCAACCTAAAGAAACCTTAAGAGTTTGCTGATTCATTCCGGCAGAAGCCTAAGGAATATGTGTGGGAATGGATTTAAATGGTGTGGGATAATGGTGGAAAGAATATAAAATTGGATCATACTGAGTTTATCGAAATGAGCCCACGGAGTAGAGATTCTAGGTTTACCATGGAAGCTCGAGCAGTTACCAAAAGGTGTTAAAAGTTTATATGAATGGTTGACTGATGTATTTATTAAAACATGGCCTACGAACAGAGAATTAGAGATGCCTGATATTCCTTGGCTTAGTATTGATGAAGGGATTGTGAGGGTCGGCAGATGGGCATGCTCGAATGGATTTTCCGAAGTGTTAATAAAACCATATTCTCCACAATATGAGGGACCCAGAGGACATGCCTTACACTGAGTTTATAAGATGGAACGTACTGAGAGAGACACCAGAGTATTTGAAGAGCTTTGTTTTTGCTCTATTATTTCTTATGCCAGATCTTACAGTTAGAGAAGATGTTGTTTGCTTTCTTGCATACATTAAATGTACATGTAATAGGTTAAACAGGACATCAGGGTAGGCATCAAGTGGCAACACTGAATCGCCGAAGGCCAGATGAGCTTAGTTACCATAATTATCATAATGGGTGGCAAAGGCAAATCAATACCTATAATGGCATGAACTGAAATGATCTTTGGAACTGACTAATTAATCATGGTGTTCCCAGGAACCAAATAAATAAGAAGCCTACTAAGTTTTTTATTTGATCTGTATAAGCAGGAAAGCTCTAGAACAAATGACCGGAAGTCAACATTTGATTTTAAGAGTAGCAAATCCCACCCAGTTAACCAGTTTCCAGATTTGAGACAGTTCACAGACTCAGAACCCCTTGAATGAAGAGGTGGGGGGGTCCAATGAGGAAGGAATCTTGTCACAATTCCAAATAGTTATGCTGTTTGCCTTCCTCCTGTCCTTCCCCAGAGGGACCTGAGGTCTTTTACTAGGGTTACTGTCCACTGGGGAAAAGGAAATAATCAGACTTTTCGCGGCCTATTGGATACTGGTTCTGAGTTGACACTGATTGCAGGAGACCCTAAAAAGCATTGGGGCCCTCCGGTTAAAGTAGGGGCCTATGGAGGGTCATGTGATAAATGGAGATTTGGCTAAAGTCCGACTCCTGACTCACAGGTGGGCCGGGCTGGTCCCAGAACTCGTCCTGTGTTTATTTCTCCAGTCCCAGAACGTATAATTGGGATAGATATAAATAGACATGGTGACTCCCCACATAGGTTCCCTGACCTGTGGAGTGAGGGTTATTATGGTTGGAACGGCCAAATGGAAACCATTGGTCGTGCCTCTACCAGGGAAAATTAGTGAACCAAAAATAGTAACATACGTATCCCTGGAGCTGGATTGCAGAGATTAATGCCACTATCACGGATTTGAAAGATGCAGGGGTGGTGATCCCTAACACATCTCCATTTAATTCTCCAACTTGGCCTGTGCAAAAGACAGCTAGATCATGGAGAATGACATTGACTATCTAAAACTCAACCAAGTAGAGACACCAATTGCAGCCGCTGAACCAGATATGGTGTGTCCTTACTTGATCAGATTAATATGTCTCCTGTACCTGGTATGCAGCTATTGCTCTGGCCAATGCTTTCTTCAAAATACCGGTTCATAAGGACCCCCCACCAGACAGCCAAATTTGCTTTCTGCTGGCAAGGTCAACAGTATTCCTTTACTGTCTTACCTCAGCGGTATGTTAACTCTCCAGCATTATGCCATAACTTAGTTAGAAAGGATCTTATCGCCTGACTCTTCCACAAAAAATATCACACTGGTCCACTATATTGATGCTGTTATGCTGATTGGACCCACGTGAACATGAGGTAGCAGCTAGTATAGACTTGTTGGTAAAGCATATGCGCATTGAGAGGATTGGAAATAAATCCAACTAAAATCAAGAGACATCTAACCTCAGTGAAGTTTCTAGGCGTTCAGTGGTATGGAGCATGCAGAGAAATCTTCTAAGGTAAAGAATAATTTGTTGCACCTGGCCCCTCCTCCACCAAGAAAGTAGCACAACGTTTGGTGGCCCTTTTTGGATTCTGGAGGCAACACTTTCCTCATCTGGGTGTGTTACTCTGACCCATATATCAGGTGACTCGAAAGGCAGCAAAATTTGAGTGTGGCTTGGAACAGGGAAAAGGCTCTTCAACAGGTCCCGGCTGCATTGCAGGCTGCTCTTTCCCTAGGGCCATATGATCCAGCAGACCAATGGTGCTTGAGGTATCAGTGGAGATAGAGATGCTGTTCTGGAGTCTGTGGCAGGCTCCCATTGGGGAATCACAGTGGAGGCCCTTTGGATTTTGGAGCAAGGCTCTACCTGCATCTGCAAACAACTCTTCTCCTTTTCAGAGACAGCTCTAGCCTGCTATTGAGCCTTAGTGGAAACTGGAAACAATGTTTGACAATGGGCCACCACGTCACCATGCGACCTGAGTGCCCATCATGAGCTGTGTGTTATCTGACCCACAAGACCACAAATTAGGACATGCACAGGAACAATCCATTATCAAATGGAAATGATAAATACATGATTGGACCCAAACAGGCCTTGAGGGCACAAGCAAGCTACATGAAGAAGTGCCCAACTGCCTATGGTTCCCACTCCTGTTACAATGCCTCTGGGCTTAAGCATGCACCTCTGGCTTCATGTGGTTTGCCATATGATCAGTTGAGTGAGGAAGAGAAGACTGGGGCCTGGTTTGCTGATGGTTCTACATGCTATACAGGCACCACCAAGAGGTGGACAGCTGCAGCATTACAGTCTGTTTCTGAAACAACCTTTAAGGACACTGGTGAAGGAAAAGTCTTCACAGTGGGCAGAACTTCGGGCCATGCACATGGTTGTGCATTTTGCCTGAAGGAGAAATGGCCAGACGTTCAATTATATACTGATTCATGGGCTGTAGCCAATGTTTTGGCTGGATGGTCAGGGATTGGAAGGAGCATGACTGGCAAATTGGTGAGAAAGACATTTGGGGAAGAAGTATGTGGATAGAGCTTTCTGAATGTCAAAGGATGTGAAGATACTTTGTCTCATGTAAATGCTCAAAAGGTGATCTCAGCAGAAAATTAGTTTAATAATCAAGTAGATTGGATGACTCGTTCTGTGGTTTGTCAGCCTCTTTCTCCAGTTATCCTTGTTGTTGCTCAATGGGCCCATCGAACAAAGTGTTCCATGCGTGGCAGAGAGGAAGGATGCATGGGCTTCAACAGCATGGACTTCCATTCACTAAGGCTGATCTGGCTCCAGCTTGTGTCGAGTGCTAGATTTGCCAACAGCAGACACCAACATTGAGCCCCTGATATGGTGCTATTCCCGGGGGTTGACCAGCCAGCAACATGGTGCAGGTTGACTACAATTGGACCATTTCCGTCATGGAGGGGACAGCATTTAGTCCTTACAGGAATAGATACATATTCTGGTTTATGTATTTGCCTTTCCCTGAACGTTAAGTGCTTCTGCCAAAAATACCATCCAGGGACTTATGGAATGCTCTATCCACCATCATGGTATTCCTCACAGCATTGCTTCTGACGAAGGAACTCACTTCACACCCAAAGAAGTGCGACTGTGGCCCCATGGTCATGGTATCCACTGGTCTTACCACGTTCCCCACCACCCAGAAGCAGCTGGAATGATAGAACGATGGAATGGCACAGTTACAGTGCCAATTAAATAGCAATACCCTGGAGGGCTAAGGCAAGGATCTCCAGTAGGCAGTATATGACTTGAACCAGCGCCCACTATATGGTACGGTTTCTCCTATAGCCAGAATCCCTGGGTCCAGGAACCAAGGGGAGGAAGTCGGGAATGATTCCATTTACTATCATCCCTAGTGACCCCGTAGGAAAATTTTTGCTTTCCTGTACCCACGACCCTTGCGTTCTGCTGGTCTAGCTGTTTTGGCTCCAAAGGGGGAGTGTTTTTGCCAGGCGATACAGCAAACGTTCCATTAAACTGGAAGCTAAGACTTCCCCTTGGCCACTTTGGGCTTCTACCTGCCGTAAGCCAACAGGCTAAGAAGGAAATTAAACAGTAGTAGTAGGAGTGATTGATCCAGAATATCAGGGGGATATTGGACTTTTCCTCCACAATGGGAGTGGCAAGGAAGATACGGTCTGGAAGGCATGAGATGCTTTAGGGTGCCTTCTGGTGCTACCATGTCCTATGATTAAGGTCAATGGAAATCTCCAACAACCCAAACCAGCCAGGACCATAAATGGTCCAGAACCTTCAGGGATGATGGCATGGGTCACTCCTCCAGGGAAAGGGCCAAGACCTGCAGAGGCGCTTGCTGATGGTGGAGGAAATACAGCATGGGTCGTAGAAGAAGGTAGTCATAAATATCCGCTGAGCCCTGGGACCAGTTGCAGAAACGAACGTGGATTATAATAGATAATAGATATTAACTTTTGTCTATTTGGTTAAGAATGTGCTGTTCCTATATATATATATATATATTTAATATATATATATTAATATATATATATTAAGTGGACACTTGTTCCCTTTTGAATGTACAAACTGAGAAAAGTGTTAAGTGTTGTCATATTAGGTTATTAGATACTGAAGGACTAAGTTTTCCTCAAGGACATTACCATCTCCTCTAAGATATAATGCTTTCAATTGCACATGATGGAATATATCATGTTTGGTGGAATTATGACCTTGCCTTTGTTTGTAATTGACATTTAAGCAGAGGGTATTTATTGGTTGTCAAGATGACAAGGGGTGGACTTGTGATGGTTGAATCCTGGGTGTCAACTTGGGACTGGACTAAGGAACAAATAAGAGGAAAAGGATGTTTGGATTGGAGTACCTCAACTTGGATGGCCCATCCCAAATGTGTGTGTTGCCTTCTGCCGGCAGCCAGTATTTAAGGCCACAGCAAATGGAGCTGGTCCCTTTTTCCCCCCTTCAGCTTGCTCTCTATCTCGGTGAGTTGTTTCTCTGCTGTGATACACCTTCGGATCCCAGCATGTACTGAGACCTGGCAGATCTTTCGGAATCCATCCACAGGCCCTTCTAGCACTAGACTCGGGACTACCTAGAGACAATCCAGCCTTGCGGCATCTGAGCAGTTCCCTGGATTCCCGGCCTATCCAGTTCGGCGCTACTGTTGAGCTCCATCACGTGAGCAAATCAATAAAATTGTATATAGTTATATAAATTCATCCTGTTGCTTCTGTCTCTTTAGAGAACCCTCCTCATTACCACTGTAAACAATTGGCTCTAGTTTACCATTTGGGAGTGGTTTCATTACCCTATCATCGTTTTTCCTTCTTCCTACAAGGGCAAGAGGTCGGAACGGTTTCTCAGCATCTGGAGGGTAAATTTCATTAGGGCCCGTTATAAACAGTTAACTCCAATATTATTCAGTGAGATGCTCAGTGTCCATGATTCAGGCAGTCTGATGTTCTTCTTTCTTTAATGTTCAAATTGGTCAACCTCTTTGCTGGCATTCCCCAGTTCATCCTGCACAGCCATAAGTTGTATGTTTTTCAGGCATTTAGATTGGTGATTTTTTACCTGTGGGAAAATAAAATTCTCCTCCCATTTTTAGTTTCAAGATCAGAAAAAATTGAAAATTTATCAATAGGATGGAACACAGAGTTTTCCCATTGTATCCCAGAAGGAATATACCCCAACTTCCCCACCTCCTCTTTTTTTTTTTAGGTTTTGTATGTTTGACCTATAGATGCCTACGTTGTATCACACATACCATAAACAGGGGCCAAGGCATAAACTTTCATTAAATTTACCCAAAAGTGTTTCTCATTGACTGTATGCTAACTTATTTGGGAAGGAAATTTAAGTCTAGTTCCTTTAATTGTCCTACAAGTAACAGAAAGTCCCGTTATAATGTGTTGTTGTGTAATTCAGAAAAAAATATATAGGCCATTTGTAACCTTAACCCAATACAAATGATAAATAAAACTATTACCATTTTATATTCCCAATTAGTTCAATTGTATTACCATTTCCACCAAAAACTACACCTAAATTTAACTAATTAAACAATTCCACTAAGCCTTTAAAATATCCTCATACTTGGTGGATAAAGCTTTGGGCAGAGTTGAGTACCTCTAAATAAATTTTACCCAATAAACCTTTGCTCTTTAATGCTATTATGACTGGACTTAGACTTCTACTTTTTGGGAAGTAAAATTTAAATTTAAGCTTAATTCCTTTAAATTGTCCTACAAGTAAAAGAAAGTGTTACACTGTGATGTTGTGTATTTCAGAAAAATATAGAGACCAACCCAATACAAACTATAAATAAAACAACTAGCATTTTATATTCCCAGTTAGTTCAAATGTCAGTATCTAGCTCCTTTTTTTTAGCACAATAACCCTTCATATAAATCCAATTTGCAAGCAGTTGTGCCCCAGCCCACAGAGCCCAAGGCTCCCACCATCCAGCTGGAGGGGCTTGAATGTTCAATCAAGTTGATCAAATAAGTGTCCAGACTATATTGTCATAGTTTTACCGTTCACCCCAATCGCAGTCCCTTCAATATATCACTCCCCCTCTTCCACAAATTGTTCCTTCGGCTTAGAGATGGGGCACAGGTGGACAAGAAGCACAACAGTCTACTTTGTCTGGAGATGTCATTTTGGACTCTAATCAGTTCTGGCTGTTTCCTTTCATGGGCTGACCGATTGCCCAGGGATAGGCTCAGCCATCTCTAATTCTTCACTTGTGAAGTCTCTGTTCAGCTCTTTGCTCCATCTATTGAGTGGGTCATTTGTTTTCTTCCTTCTTTGTTTTTTGAGTAGTTAATATATTCTGGAAATCAATGCTTTGTCAGATGTTTCTGTGGTGAAGGTTTCCGCCCACTCTGTGGGATTTCTCTTCACTTCCTTGATTGTTTCTTTTGATGTACAGAATCTTTTGAGTTTAATGAGATCCCATTTGTCAATTGTCGACCTTAATCCTTGTGCAGCTGCTGTTTGATTTAGGAAGTCTTTTCCTATGCCTATGTCTTGTAGTCTGCTGCCAACTTTTTTTTCTATCGCCTTCAGAGTTTGGGGTTTCACGCTGAGGTCTTTTATCCATCTGGAGTTGACTTTTGTACAGAGCAAGAGGTAGGGAGAATTTTCTGTTGGAAACTGAAGATGAAGGCTGGAATGAAAAGGAGCGATACAACCGTGAGATAGGCTCTACACACCACAAAGGCCTTCTGAAGACCTATGGTGGATTGCTTCCTCAAGACAGCTGGAGCAATGGCCTCATAGTATGTGAAAATATGGATGAGAGGAATGACTACAAAAATAGAGGTTGTGATCAGCAAAGAAGTCTCATTACCATGAGTGTCAACACAGGAAAGTTGGAGAAGTACAGAAACTTCACAGAAGTGGTCCACTTTAAGATGTCCATACCTGGGCACCCAGAAGGTAAAGGAGGAATGAAGTGCTAAGGTGGTAAATCCACCTACCCAGGAAGATGCTGCTAAATGGTGGCAGAAGTGAGGATTCATGAGGACAGGGTAATGCAAAGGTTTGCAGGCAGCTGCATAGTGGTCATAGGACATCACCACTAACAGGACACAATCCATGGTCCCCAGTGCAAGAGAAAAGTAGTGCATGCTGGAACATGCAACCAGCATGAAATGTGGTCTTCTCTGAGCTCCAGAGGTTGACTATCAGCCGGGGGACAGAGCTCTTATTGTAGCAGAGGTTTAGTTCCAAGAGGTTTGAAAGGAAGAGGTACATGGGGTGTATGCAGGTCAGAGTCCAGGACAGACAGGAGGATGATAAACAGGTAAGTAGAAAATCAAGATCATCACAAAGAGAACCACTTCCAGGCCAGATCATTTAGAAAAGCCCAGAAGGATGAAGAAGTCTTCAGAGCTTGAGTAAAGCTTTACCATCAGTATTAATTTATTTTTTTATTTTAATCTTTAAATATAGAGAAAACTGAGCACAAAGAGAAAAAGTGACTAAAAACATAAAGTGCCAGCAAACTTATGTTAAAAAATGAGAAGAAGAAGAAAAATCGATGTGTGATAAATGCAAAATATCCCAAGTACATCCTGCCTATTGGGAATTGAGTGAACGACCCTTATGCTTAGATGAATGGGCAAAAAAAAAAAAAAAAAAAAAAAAAAAAAAAAAACAGTTGAATAAATTACTTAGGAACAGTTCATCCTCAAGAACATGAAAAAACTCTCTCTAACATCATTTTTAGATCTAAATATAATCTATATTATCTAACATGAAAATTTGATGTCTAATATTTAATTCTAGACCTCATATCTAAAATTTAAACCTCAACATAAAATTTATTTTTATAAAAGCTGGATTTTATAATTAATTTTAGTTGAATTAGCATTTTGAGAATTCACATTAATTATGAGTAGTGAAAAATAAATACATTTAGAAAAACAAGATGTTATGTGGACCTCTCTGGCATTTATTCATCTAAAATGTAATATAGCTAAGGAATTAAAAGGACATTCATGTTGTTCCAAACAAAAAATGAAGTGTAACCCAAATTGATACAGAAAAACAGAACCTATGGCTAAGTCAGTTAAGACAATTAGATTCTGATATAGTCTATAAAAACAATTAGCTTCATACATTTCAATGGAGGAACTGTACATAGCTAGATAAGATCCATCTCTGAAGCCATGGGTTATACCTAAGTGAAGTAATGCAGTTTCAGAAAAACAAATGATAAATGATATTCCTCATCTGTTGGATCTACCACCAACCCGCACTCTAGTTGTAAGGCAAACTAGAAGATGTTAAGTGTTTATTCTATTACCTGAAACAATTGTGCTCTTATAATGTGAATACCCTTAACAGGCTCTGACTTAAACTATCACTTATTTTCAAGACTTGAAATTTATGATGGGATAGGATATATCATATTTTAGAGTAAATAAAATTAAAAGGGAAAAATTGTGATCTCTGAAATATAAGATTTTGGAAATAACATCTATTTTCAGATGGCAATTTCTGGTATAGGTGGATATATATATTATATATATTTCTACTAATAATAAATATATATATATATGCATTGAAGCAATACAAATTGGAAGGAACAACAACAACAAAAGAACTGGGACAAAGAACCAACTGAAACAGTAAAGTTCTCCGAAAACAATAATCCTCTCCTTTGAAAAACTTTAAAAAGCCTCAGAAAAAGATACAAGACATGTATGGCAGAATGCATAAACTTGGGTGGGATGGGGGGTATGGAAATGGAAATGAGTCTAAAATGGACTAAAAAATGATGTATGAAATACATAAAACTTCAATAAAAATATTAAAAATAAGATATTTGTAAACAGATACAAGCATAAGTTGCCTCTCTTTAGCTCATGTATATTACATACAAACATTGAATTTTAGTATTCTGTTACAAAACATAAAAATATTATGTATTTATATTTTTTAAAAAAATAATAAATTACATATATGCAGTATGTCATTAAGTTCACTAAAACAGATAAAATAAACTATTTCTTTCACTTCACTTTCTAACAGCATCTTCATCTCAACTTACCAATAGGCATTTATCTTCAAGACTTATTGCCAAAGCCCTTGGGGATATTTTAGATGTGACCTTAATTTGCAGGCAAACAAAGTTTTATACAAATACTTCCTTTAGTATCTTACATTGTTTACAATTGTTCACATTGTTTACTTTCAATTTGGACTGATTCAGCTTTTCTCTCATCATTGGAAATCTTTCACCATCCTCAAATACAATGCTGCAAATCAAATGGATGTCTTGGCATCCTCTTGAAGTTCTCTTAACAAGCATTTTGCTAGTTCTTGCCATATTCCTTCTTAAGTGGGTTGTTTTTAATTTTATTTTTAACTGAATAATATTTTATGAGGTACAGTGTGATTTCATGATAAAAGTATGCACTTTGAAGTTATGATTTCTAGAACATTATCACATCACTCAACTCACAGTCCCCTTGCACACCTCTTCTTAAATGTGCATTTGAAAAGTGACTCCACCCTTTGATGTACAGATCTGTCTGCAGGGCCTTGTGCAGTGCTCCATCAGCTAGGCTCTCTGTACTGACCTCCATGCTGTTCCATCTCTCCTGATAGTCTCCGCATGGCCTATGATCTTAGCACATACATTTGAGTGTAGGGGTTCACAGGTAGTCACAAAGTCTCAACTATAGCCTTCCTGCTATAGTTCAGTTGGATGAAATTGGTCCAATACAGAGAGAGGATTGTAATGATGACTGTGATCATTGTCCCAGAGAAGAGAGCCTGAGTTTCCCAAAAGATTTGCTTTTAGTTGAAAGTCAGATTAAAAACAGATCTTTGAAAAGGGGGTGTAGAGTGTTGACACATTCAATATGAGTTACTCTTTGAGGCATATTGAATGAAAAAAGACACTCAAAATGTGTCCAGAAGTTATTTTATTTGTATGAAAATTGCAGAAAAGATATCTGTAAAGAAAAGCTGCATTTTAAATAAATAAATTTATGTGAAAAAAAGAAAAAGAAACATCCAGCCCAGTGGGCTGAACAACTGCCTGGATTCTCAGCCTCTCCCATGCTGCACAGCTATTTTTGGACTACTTGGACTCTATCCCCTGAGCAAATAAATATATATTTTTTCCCATAAAAAAAAAGCTGCATTCAGGATTTCTAGCACCATAGGGAGAGCAAACAATTAAAACTGAGAAGAGGTACAGGATTTATTTGGGGGATGATAAAAATACTGTAAAATTACTATCAACAGCTGCACAATTAATTGCAGAAATATCTTAAAGATATCAGGTCTTCAACAGCAGGGCCTTATCGCCTCTCTTCCTGCAGATATCCCAGTTTGGAGGCAAGGAACCTTTACCATTTGTGGGGGCTTGGATCCCCTGGCCAACATCTCCTTGGTAGAATAATCCATTGTTGATGTCAGAGCTCCTGTATTAATATATTTTGTTTAAGTGCATAGCTTAAGGAGACGGTTAGTATTATATTTGGTTCTGAATAGAGAATAATCCTTTTCAACAGTTCTATGTCCATTAGTCAATTAAAGAAGGCAGTTTTACTGATTTTACAAAGAGAATACCTCTATAAGAACTGGCTCCAATCTACAGCTGGAAAACGACCCCCCCCTCATCATCATCTTTTCTCCTTATTCTATGGGGGGAGTTAAGAAAGTCTCTTGTATTAAAACCTTTGCGGCACCTAGAAGGTAAGCTTATTAGGAATCATTAAAAATAGTTGTTACTAGTAGGATCCACAGAAGGGCCTGATGTCTGCAGCAATCTGAAGCATTTCTCCCTTCAATGCCCAGAGGAGTCAATCCTCTGCTGGCACTTTCTGGTACCTACTCACTGCAAAGCTGCATTTTCTTTCTCAGAGCCGTTAATTTGGTGATACTCTGCCTGTTGGAACATACAAATCTTTCCCATAGTTAGTTTTAAGATTTGGGGTTGCAAGTTTTTTGACAAAAAGTTTTTATCTATCTATATCTATCCCCATCATCCCCTTTTTTAACATGGGAAAGATATAAGGAGACCACACTTTGCAAGTGTAGCAGATGGTCTCTCTGGGGATGCCAGAGAGTGTTACCAAAGACCACTAAAAAACCAATATAAGCAAATAAGGGTCTCCTTGAGTCAAGCAAGACTCCTCCGTCAGCACCAGCTTACACCCCAACTGCCTGGAAATACTGTGCAGCAGTAGCAGCCATAGGTCTGTATAATCCCAAATCTAATTGCTAGTAGCTCTCTCTCCTTGGAGGAAATAACCCACAGCTGAGGCCACAAGCCTACATCCTCTAAGGTTTAGGAGATGTTATAAAACCACAAAGAGACCCTGCCATACTTAACAGAAGATAAAGTAATCAGCGAATTAATATAACCATCCAAACATCTGTGTCTATACCAAAGAAACCACCATAAACAATTAGTACGGCGTTAAATACCTATATATCTAATTGGGTGTGCTTCATTAGCAGGATAGAAAGGCTTAGTATATCTGTCTTAATACCTAAATACTAATTGCATGTGCTTCATAGAGTAGATCGAAAGGTTATGCCTGGACTAAGCGTGGCAGCCCATGAAAGAAAACAGCCAGAATTACATAGAGACCAAGACATGCAGCTCCAGAGAAAGTAAAAAGGAAAAGATGTTTTGCTTCTCATCCACCTGTGGCCCCTGTTTCTAAGCCTAGGAACATCTGCGGAAAAAAAAAAAGAAGGGGGCGTGGTAGAATTAAAGGGCTGCGATTGGGGTTAATGGTGAAACTACAACAATATAGACTGGACACTCATTTGATCAACTTGATTGAACATACAAGCCCCCCCTGCTGGATGGTGGGACCCATGAGCTGTGTGGGTTTGGGCACAACTGCTTGCAAATTGGTTTTACATGAAGGATGCTTATACTCACAAATTATCACTTATTGTTAAAAAAATGAAAACAAAACAAAACAAAAAAGCAGAGAAAGATGCAGAAAACTTATGGCAGAATGCATGATCTGGGATGGGTAGGGGTGGGGTGGGGGGAAGGGAAGGGGACATATGCCTGAACTGAATTGGAAAATGATGTATGAAATACACAAAGCATCAATAAAAAAAAGAAATATCTTAAAGATAACTGAATTTTGTGCTTTTAAAACTGAGTGTGAAAATCATTATATTAGATGATACAGGAAAAAATTGCTTGATTTCTTATATGGGTTCTACCTTATATTCTGCATGTATGTGTTCACATTATTCTGGACACAGGCTATGAAACTAGAGATTAGACCATAGAAGGAAAAGAGAGGTGTTGTGGAAGGGAGACAAGAAAGTTGGACACAGCAACATTCAAAGAAAATGGGTTATAAGGGATGTAGAAACATACCAGGGGTCAGTCAGTGTGGAAGAAGGAGGGAGGAGAATCAACAGAAATAAATTTTGTTTGAAAATGGCAAATGAAACCCAATCATGTGTGTGATAATTTTTTTCTTAGATAAAAATGAACTTTATGGTATATAAATTATATCTCTATTAAACATTTATTCTTTAAATTCTTACTATTTTACCATTTCCTATTAAGTTCAATAAACCTCTTTGAGTTTCTTTATATAATGTAAGGAAGAAGTCAGTAGTTGATGTTTTCTCTCTTGTATCCTGTGTTAGAACTGTATAGAATATTATGTGTCTGTTTTAAACTATTCCATCTATTCCACTGGTTTGTCTATCATTATTCTTTATGTAAGTAACAACATAGTATACTTTTACAAACTCAAAGTCTGTTATAGCCACCTTTTTCATTATTTCTTTCACATTCTTTTGGTAATCCTTCATTATTATAGTGACATGGCTAATCCTGTTTTGTATAATCAGATGGGAGAAAGGTATCTCCATTAACTGATGAATGGATAATGAAAGCATGATGCACTATAGAATATCATTCAGCTGTTTGGTAAAACAAAATCATGAAATTCTCAGATAAAGGGAGTAAACTAGAAACAACCATAAAGAGTGAGATAACCCAGACCCATGTTCTCTCTCATAAGTGGATACTAGCTTGGAATCCTTAGATGCACATCTTAAGTTGGAAAATACAGGTCAAGAAATGATTACATGTCCATGGGGATGGATATTCATGTGAGAGGAAATAGAATGCAGTAACATAAAGGGGGAAGTGTGTATAATGGAGTAGGAAGTGTTAAATGGTGGAAGGAATGGGAGGGCAGGAGAGAGGAGGTAGAATGGGGAGGCACAGGTAAAATTAAAGGCCTTTAGAAAAAATCCAGATGGAATCCACCACTGTAGATGCTTCTTACCTTATATACAAGTATAAAAAGAGATAAGAAGGAATTAGTCTGTAACAGGGAGATGATGCCCCTACGGATGCATAGGTTAGCAAAGAAAAAGCCCAAAGGACTCTCTCTTTTGAAGCTGTTGACCAAGGATCCCAGAGACCCTCAAATAATACTGGCCATTTCCCCTGCTCTTAGTTGCCCACCAGAAGTTAACAGCAAAATACCGTTGCTAAAGATCCCATGTACATGAGCTGTACAGCAACAACAAAAAAAAAAATCACATTTCTACTGATTGCAAAGCCTCATCTCTACTGGCTTTCATAGCTTTCATATGGCTGGAAGGTGCTATGCATGCTACCTGAAGAGAAAACCTGAAGAGAAAAATCAGCAATCTTGCCCAGCTATGAATTCTGTGAACTACAACGACTGCCCTGGAAAGATAAGGCCACTGTTGCAATAGTGGAACAAATGTTATGATAATAATGAGCCACTTTCTTATTAGATTTAAGGTACACTTCACAAGATGGAGCCCTGTCTGTGGTGGTTTGAATGAGAATGACCTCCATAGGCTCCAAATATTTGGACATTTTGTCTGCAGTTGGTGGCACTATTTGGAGGGAGGGTTCTTAGAAGGTGTGGACATGCTGAAGGAAGCACATTACTGGGCCTGGGGGTGGGTTTAGAGACTTCTTAAGCCCTGCTGGATCTCCAATTGCTCTCTGCTTCCTTGTCCTGTTCAATCCACCTCTGCCACCCATACCTCCCTCCATGATGGACTCTAATCCCTCTGGAAGCATAAGCTCAAATATATTTTTCCTTATTCATGGCATTTTAACATAGCAACAGAACAGTAACTAAAACAGAAATTGGTACTAAGAATGTGGGGTGTGACTGTGACAGAACTGACCATGTGAGTTTTTGGAGGATTGTGGAAGACATTGGAAGTTTGGACTACAAAAGTGGTTGCCTACTGTAAACAGAGTTATTGGGTTATTCTAGTAGGATCCTGGAAGAAAGTAGTGCTGAGAACAATGTAGTCACATGTGGGAATGGAACTTTGTGTGTGGCTTCTGTAGCCAGAAGATTTGGGATATTACAATGATTCTTGCTTCACCCTATCTCTGCAAATTTCCAGGCCCCTTCCCTTGAGGCATTGAGCAAAATGTCACACCTATAGTTACCTGTTGCACAAACCAGAGCTCTGCAGCCCCTCCGATTAGAACCAAGTTGGCTCACCCTCCCTTCTGCCTGCTCCCTCACCCAAAGCACTGTAGTCTTGAATATATAGACCTCACTGACAGAAAATAAACGGAATTCCTATCCTCCCCGGCTCTCCATGCGTGTGGGTGAGTTCTTTCCTCAGGTGATCTCCGGCAGTTTTCCCTCCCCACTTCTTGTGGGACCAGAGCCCAGAGACTGCCAGCCTGCAGGCAGGAGGCAAGTCCTGGAGCTGAGCCAAGAAGGGAAGAACAGCGTGTGGAAGGCGATCACGAGTGACTCAAAGACACTGACCTGACAGTTACAGAGGAAAAAAAGATTTAAGCAACAATTGGTATAATTTGGCAAAGAGTCTGGGGTGAGTTTGCCCACAGCCAGAAATCTTGCCTGAGGATAAGTTAAAAAACAATAGACTAATTTCTTTCCTAGAGGAAATTTCAAGACAACCTAATGTAGAATTGGTGGTGTAGCTATTAATGGTGAATATTATACAGATCTACAGTGAAAAAGTGCAAGTGTGTCATCCAGAACATACAGTTTGGATTGGAAGTAATTAAGGAGAGGCCTAGGGATTTACATTTAAACAATGGGAAGGTTACCTTTAGGGGCAAGACTACACTCAGCTAAACTCCCAACTTGTGAAAGAGTATACTCAGAGAAAACCTGTGAATGTTAATGAAGCAGGCTGGGATCCATCCCAAACTTGAAGTCAAGCTTGGCAGTGTGGTTTTAGAGACAGGAGAGATGCAAGGGAAGGTATCATCAGTACTTCCAGTACCAGGCAGCATGCAGCAAGGGCATTCCTGCATAAAGAAGGCTTTGAAAGGCCAGGAGGCCATTGTGTGAAAGTGTGAAGGTGAAGCATGGTTGGCACCAGAGACCCCCAAGAGGACATTGGATATGCCCAGGTCTGTGAGACATCTGTCAAAGAGAGCTTCATATAGGGAGTCTAACAGCCCAAAAGAGAAATGTAGGTTTCAGAGAGCAAACCTGGAGAGAATGAGCCATCTAAGCCCTTGGGAAGTAAAGTCTCAGTCATCAGACATGAAGCTGCAGGATTTGGTGTTTTCCCTGTTTCTGTCTTGTTTTGGTCTAGTAGTTCCTAAGTATGCCTCTATTCCTCTCTTTTGGAAAGGAAATGTGTATTCAGGTCCATAATATGTTGGAAGAATGTGAAAAGTTTCAGTGAGGAAAAGTTCTGACCACACAAAAGAGGCCAGATCAGAACAAATGATGTATAACCAAACTCGGGTACATTCCATCACCCCAAGGAACAGGGCTGGGGAAGTAGCACCTCATATAAGTCTGGGGGTCAGGGGAGATGACACTTCAGCTAGAAACATAGGTCCAAGTATGTACTTCTAGGCAGGCACCTGGAGGCCTGGCAGTGTGTGGAGAGTGCACTACATGAGCCATTTGGAATACTGGACTTGGGACTTTTAGTGCCGTCCTTTTGTTCCCTGGCACTGGAGAAAAGGGCACCTAGGGCAAGAGAGTGCTATGGCAGACAGGGACCTTTCTGGCTCCATGAGGGTGGGCTGCAGGCTCCTGCCAAACATCCCAACCTTTTAGGGTATGGGGGTGCCCATTCAGCTCTGACTACTTCTTGCTGAGCTGGGATGTTTAAGGGAGGGGGAGTCGGGTGTAAGAGGGACTGTGGGCACAGGGATATAGGGGTGTAGGAACATTTGATGAATGGCCACTCTAGAGACCTCATAGATGTATTCCTGTAAGAAGTGAAGGAAGCAAGTTGCTAAAACAAAAAAAAAAAAAATAGGCAGATTAGAATCAGAGGCTCTAAGAATGGGGCCAGCCATGTGAAGAGGGTGGGCTAGCAGCTTCTAAGTGATTCAATGTCGGTTTCCACCAGGCTGGATTCATCAATGCAATAGCAGCCAGGAACAGGCAGGTGCTCCTTCTATCGGCTGTGAGGGATCCAGTGCAAAGAAAGGGGAAGTGAGGTCACTGACTGACAGCTTATAGAGGAAGTGGACATCTGTGTGTCCCTTGAAATCCTGGGAGAGGTATTGGAAAGTTTTTAGAAAAAGTTTTGGTGCACAGAGCTCCAGGATGAGAGCCAGTATAACCATGGCAATAGGACCTGGGGAGGCATCAGTCATGAGTCCCAAGTATTTCTGACAAGTTAGTATAGATAGCACAGCAGATCTCACATATTTCTGAGATGGTTTCCAGCATGGCACAGAAAGTCTCTCGCCTATCTCTCTGGTAATAGGGTACATGTTATTTTATTTTTTCTTTATGCTTCTACATTTAGTGTGTTTAAAACCAAACTGTTAGGTCAGGTAAACTAATTTAATTTTGTTTTTAAGGTCAGTGGAGGTGCCAGTCTTCTGTGGTCATTCGGGCTATAGGGGAGCTCCTGGCTCCTTTCTGTTACCAGTTCCATGTACATGAGGACAAAGTCAGGACTTGGTTGACCAGGTTTCCCTTTGGAGCATGAGGAGAGTCTCCTCTATATTGGCCTTCCTACTTTGACTGGGCAGAGGGCTAGATGGAGTCCCTTAAGTGAATTTCCAAGACATCCATGGCCTGGGATGACTGGCGACTCATAGCTATAGGACATGTAGAGAGGTTCCCATATAGAATCCTAGGACTTAAGTTGACCTAAGAGGGTAAGGGCCAAAATATTGTCCTTTTAAACACCTCTGGCCAAATGAGATTAGAGCTTTAGGTATGGTTGTAAGAAGCTTCCTTTGCCATGAGCAGGTACAACATGGCCCTGCTAAGAGAAGGGAGAACACAGTGCCCTCCTGCAGCCACTATAGGGAACTGACCTCTCGATGCAGAAATCAGTTGGTTACTTTTGTAACCTAACCTGAGAGGTACCTCCAACTCAGGTCCTTAGCCTGGAACAATGGAACATTTCTCACTCTTGGCTGTAATTTTCCACCTACCCAGAGACTGCTGGCCCCTGAACAGGAATTTCATGCAGATGGCTGATGACCTAGCTTGAACCTATGTCCACTCACAATTCACTTCACCACACCAGCTATCCAAGTTGGTGGTCTAAGAACTGCTGTCCAGCTCACTGGTCACCCAAACGAAATGCAGGCCTGCTTTGGCCTGTATGTGCACAAAAAGTAATGGCTGGGAATTCTGTAATGATGGTAATGGAGAATTTGATAGATTGCCTCCTACATCTTGCCTTTATAGGCAAAATGACGTCAGCTCCCAGAGCTCCCAATTCTGCGCCACTGCACACTGCTGCCCCACCCAGCATCATGCACCTGGGCCACGTTGTCTGTTTCTTCTTGGGGCAGGGTCAGAGAAATCCCCTGACTACCATCCACGTGGTGCCCTGAGGGGTGCTAACTGAGAACTAGCCCCTAATTAAAACTGGATCTTCATACATATGGTTGTTAAACCTCCAAGAGGTTCAGTTGTATGGATTTGGTATTTTAATTACTATATAATACATAAATATAGCTTGAACATTGGCTGACACATTCTTAATAAATCCTGAATTGTTGTGACAAGACACTTCTGATTAATAATAACTTGGAGTGGAAAGGATTTATATGTTCTACTAGGGAGCTCAAGGTAGGGGCTCATGGCAGGAGCCTGGAGTTAGGAACTGCAACACAAGCTAGGAAGGAATGCTGCTTACTGACTTGTTCTGCTGGCCCATAATCAGTTTATTGTATTATATAATATAGAAATAACTTCCCATGGATGGCATTACCCACAATGGGCTAGGCTCTCCCACATCATTTTACAATTAAGAGGCTATCCTATAGAAATGTAAGACTCAATTGCTTTTTTATAATAATTCAAGATAAAAAATCAAAACAAAATAAATTGCAAAAGGATTAAAACGTGCCATTATTTGTTACAGGCTAGCAGGATCTGATTTTAAATACATCAATCCCTGTAAGTTTACACCAACATGGTCAAGTTAAAATGGAGACCAGGAAAGAGTGAGTTTCAGGCATTCACACACTCACGGCCTTGTTCTACCTTTTTTTTTTTTTTTCCTTAGAACTGAACTCAGGAACAAAGGGCATGCCTGTTTAATAGTAGGGACACAAAGAAGTGGAATGAGAGAAAAAAAAAGGGGGGGAGGGAATGTCTGGGCTTTCCCTCAGAAATCTCTTAAGGCATACAGTGAGAGAGAGGAGGAGGGATGGAGGGAGGGAGGGAGGGAGGGAGGGATGGGAACCCAGACCCAAACAAACCTGCCCTTAAGGGAACTCTACCCATCTGTTATGCTAGCAGAAATTTTGTAGGTTGTTTTGAGTATAAGGTGTGGAAGAGTTCCAATTTAGGTAAATTTGGTAGGAGACACCCCCAGGGCATCTGAGAATTGGGTTTCAACTGGGAGTCACTCATCCCCCAAGGCTGAGCTGAGGACTAAAGGCTAGAGAGCAAAGTGTCCTTTGCTGTTCATTGGGATTGGATTGATGAGGTAGGGAAATCTTGGGGGGTATCTCCCCAGACCAGTGAGAAGCCCCAGAACAAAGACTATCTTTGTTCTGATATGGGCTTCCTCTGATGCAGCTGTAACTCTTGGCAGAGAGCCTGAGTCGTGGACCTGGAAAGGCACCTAATGCCTTTTCAGCTACAGCCAAAAGGAAAAGGCATCTTACTGGCAGCCCAAACCCAAGGATGTAGCACAAAGGGAGGATCAGAGAGTACCTCATCATCAGAGGGGCTGGTGTACCCAACTCCACCTGGGTTCAGCACCATGTGAAAAGTTTCAGCAAGGAAATTTTTCACCAATGCAAGAAAGCCCATATCAGGACAAATAATGTATAATTAAATTCAGGTTCATTGGAATGCTCCTGGGTGATTCTGCCAGCCCCAAAGAACAGGGCTGTGTAGTTGCACCCTCTGGGCTAGGGTGTGAAGATTATATAGATCCAGAGGTCAGGGGAGATGACACTTCAGCTAGGAAATGGACTATGTCCAAGCATAGGCACAGTCTATACATCTGGCCAGGCATCTGGGGGGATGATGGTGTCTGGAGAGTGCACTACATGAAGTATTTGGAATGCAGGAATTGGGGCTTTTGGTGCAGTCCCTTTGTTAGGGTTTTTTTGGCACCTGCAGGAGAGGGAACCCTGGGGAAAAGGGTGCCTAGGTCAGGAGAGTGCTATGGCAGCAGGGGCTTTTCTGGTTGGTATGAAGGCAGGCTGCAGGATGGATGAAGGCAGGCTGCAGGCTCCAGCCTAATGGTTTGTAATTTGTCATTCAATTTTACAGGGGGAAATTACTATGAGTCTCAGATGAGACTTTGGAACATGGGCATTTGAGTAGGCTTGAGCCTGTTAGTGAGGTCTTAAGTTTGGACTAAATGCATTTTGTAATTTATATGTTCATGTCCCTTTGGGAGCTAGGAAATGGAACTTGGTGGTTTGAATGAGAATGTCCCCCATATGCTCCAAGTATTTGGACATTCTCTCTGCAGTTGGCGGCACTGTTTAGGGAGGTCTTGGAAGAAAGGAAGGAAGGAAGGAAGGAAGGAAGGAAGGAAGGAAGGAAGGAAGGAAGGAAGGTGAGGGAGGAAGAGAGGGAGGAGAGGGAGGAAGGGAGGGAGGGAGGGAAGAGGGGAGGGAAGGAGGAAGGGAGAACATCATTGGAATCAGGTTTAAAGACTTCTTAAGACTTGCTGGATCTTCAGCTGTTCTCTGCTTCTTGTGCCTGCTTCAAGATGCAAGAGCTAAGCTTTCTTCTACTGAAGCCACCTCTGATGCCATGCCTTCTTGCTATGAAGTTCTCTAATCCCTCTGGAAGTGTAAACTCAAATAAACTCTTCCTTTTATAAGTTCCCTTGGTTATGGTGTTTATCAAAGCAGCAGAAAAGTAACTTAAACAGAGCCTATACCTAACAGAGACATCAGACCTAGGAACCTGTGGCTAGACAGGTTACAGGCAATAGGGAGAATCTATGCTGGGATGTTCCAGCTACAGAAACCAGAAGTCCTTTGGGACTGTCTTGCTGTTATTGATCAACCATTATCTTTCAGGCACATCTGTACCTAAAGAAAGACTGTTGAGACAGGCAGTTTCTCAAGATAGCCTGTTTTGCTTGGACAAACAGTTCCAGGGAAAGAAGCTCACAAATTTCTCAAGAGTGTCTTAACCTGCACATGTCCTACCCTCTGAAACTGTGTTATCTTCCTCATAACTAAGTACCACACCATACCTATAAGAACCTCAACCAGTGCCCACCTCTTTACACAACCTGATTTCCTGTAGAGACTGCTGCCCTTTGCCATGCTAAATAAACACAATCTCATCTGTTGAGGTCAGATGTGGTCTATTTCTTTCCTATTGTTCTGCACTCTAAAAATCTAAAGCAACATTATTATTCCACTAAATATACATGACATTGTTATACCCCTAAATTAATAAAGCTCTCAATTCTCACTAGAGCAGCATATGGCTATTAACACAGAGACCCACAGCTGTCTAATATCCAGAGAAAAAGAGATGTAGAGTGTGTATCCCTTAGTGGGACACCTATACCAAACTTCTGCCTCCCACAGCTCAGAGATCATTGCAGAAGAGAATGCATAAAGATTGTAAGAACCAGAGGTGGAGGATGATGAGAAAAATATTTTCTCAGAGAGCTGAGCAGTTTTTCATATGAATTCACAGCAGTGGTGACAGCAGGTACATGACCCATGAAAGCTCAAGAGAGACAGAATCCCAGCATGGAAGTGGAGAGATGAGTAGGAGGCCCCAGCCCTCAATAGCTACTGGAAGTGGGAATATCAGTTTTCTTTCAGGGGTGTGACTCTGGATAGGTGGACCAGCCTTCAGTGAATGGACCCACAGCAAAGGACATTTGAGTTTTGTCTTGATATGCACATATGTGGATGTATGGATGAATGGATAGATGGATGGACAGAAGATTAGATAGATAGATAGATAGATAGATAGATAGATAGATAGATAGATGTAGAGGATAGATAGACAGACAATATAGATAGATGATGATAGATAGATGATAGATAGATAGATAGACAGATAGATAGATGATAGATAGATAATCAGAGTATACAGAATTGGATGGGGGTATAGGAGGTGTGCTGGATAGGTTTAGTGTCAACTTGACACACCTGGGTTGAGGGAGCCTCAATTGGGGACTTGGCTCCATTGGATTGGCCTGTGGCCACATCTGTGGAGTATTGTCTGATTGTCGAGCAGTGACAGTATAAGAAGGCAGGCTGGCCATGAGCCAGGGAGCAAGTCAGTGAACAGCATTCCTCCATAGCTTGTGCTTCAGCTCCTGCCTCCAGGTTCCTGCCCTGAGTTCCTACCTTAGGCTCCCTAAGTGATGAACTGTGACCCAGGAGATGTAAGCTGAAAAAACCCTTTCCTCCCCAAGTTGGTGTTGGTCAGAGTGTTTTGTCACAGCAATGGAAGACAAACTAGGACAGAAACTGGTACCGAGAGTGGGGTATTGCTATGACAGACCTGACCTTGGTGTTTTGGGGAAGGATTGTGGAGGTGTTTGGAACTTTGGGCTGGGAAGATCATTGAATGTCTAAAGATTGTTGCTGTGGAGCTTGGAGCAGTATTGCTGAAGGATTTGTAGAAGATGGAGGCCTGGCTTGTGAAGTTTCTAGTTTTAAAGGGGAACAGAGATCATCAGGACTGTGTAATCTGTGGGTTCTGGTCAGCTGGGGCTGAAGAATCAGCTGTAAGTAACAAGAGACCAGAACCTGAACTGAAATATTTGTTGTACTGGGACAATTGATGCTGGTTAGCTGGGGCTGAAAAATCAGCTGTAAGTAACAAGAGACCAGCATCACTGTGGCGAAATCTTCTGAGAAGAATTTCTTCAGGGTCAGCACACAGAAGCTGTGGTCCAGAAGGGGCCTGAGACTCCATCTCGAGCCAGAAGCAGGACTTGGTAACGTGTAAGAGTCTCCTATATGGTTCCGGTGTTGAAATTTGAGGGGGTCACAGAGAGCAGCCAAGGCTTGGCACTGTGAGACGTCAAGAAAGACCATCAGTGGAAGTGCAACTCGGTTGCATTGGAGACCCCAGGATTGCAGGGGTCATGGAGAGAAGCTGAGGCTTTGCACCAGGAGAGGTCAGAAGAGACCATTGGTGAAGGTGCTGCCTCAGTTTCAGTGGCGACCCCAGCTTTTTGGAGATGCCAGGACCATGGGACAACCACCAAGAGCAGCGGCAGGTGTGGAATGGAGTTGGCCTGAGCCTGCGAGATGAGCTGTGTGTGCCAAGGACGGCAGAGTCAGAGAAGGGGAGCTGCTGAAACCCTTTGGGAGCCCAGAAGATCGTGAGTGAATCCCAGGTGTCCAGCCTTGAGCTACTTTGCTGAACTTAGGTTTTGTTTGAGAGTGCCTGATTCTTCCCTTTGAAATAAGACAGTACTTGTTTTGGATTTTACAGCAGCCCACCATTAAGATACTTTTAACAGACTGTGAACTTTTAAGTGTTTGGACATTTTAAGGACTGTGGGGCTTTTAAGGTTGTACTGTCTTAGGTTGTGATTAATGTTAACATCATACTTTGGGGATAAGAACTGGAAAGGTGGTGGTTTAATAGTGATGTGTTTTGTGTGTCAAGTTCAGAAGGAGTCAATTGTGCTGGATAGCTTTAGTGTCAACTTGACACACCTGGGTTGAGGGATCCTCAATTGGGGAATTGGCTCCATTGGATTGGCCTGTGGCCACATCTGTGGAGTATTGTCTGATTGTCGAGCAGTGACAGTATAAGAAGGCAGGCTGGGCATGAGCCAGGGGAGCAAGCCAGTGAACAGCATTCCTCCATAGCTTGTGCTTCAGCTCCTGCCTCCAGGTTCCTGCCCTGAGTTCCTACCTTAGGCTCCCTAAGTGATGAACTGTGACCCAGGAGATGTAAGCTGAATAAACCCTTTCCTCCCCAAGTTGGTGTTGGTCGGAGTGTTTTGTCACAGCAATGGAAGACAAACTAGGACAGGAGGTGTAGATATATGTGGGACAGCAATCCTAGACTCAAATGTATCTTGAGTATGTGCAGATTACCAATCTGTTTAGCACACTAGGTGGAGCAAGGGATGCAGGGCATGCTCTATTTTCAGCTACCATGTGCTCACAAGTCACAAGTCAGCTTGTTTGCCAGCACATCCCTCTTTTGAATGTGTTCCACTTTAGAATATGCCCTATGAGCTGGGACAAGGAGTGATGGTGTGGAGGTCTAAGATTGGCTACTGGGAGGTGATGGCACAAGATGTAGCAGCTGCCCACCCCAAACCTATATAAGCTGCCTGTTACATAGAATAAATGGGTTTTCAAGGATTTGCCCCATCTGATGTGGTCCTTGGGCTATTACTGCACATGTGCTTGGTTGTGGGGCTATCAAATCCACAGCTTATTTGGTCATGGGAACCAGCAACTCTACAACCACATGTTTGGCCATGGGACTATCAGTCCCATAGCTGCGTGTTTGACCACAAGGCCATCAGCCCTGTGTATGTGCCCTCTCCAGTCTGTCCAACTGTGGGATCAACAGCCCTACAGATAGAGGAGGGCGTTCTAAATTTGATCAAAATATATTATATGGAATTCAACAAAAATGAAAAACCTGCTTATCTCAAGCATTTGCTAAATAAAAGACATATAAAGTCATTGAGGTGGCTGTTCTAGGACTTCCCTGCCTTGTTATAAAAAGAAAGCTTATAAGGGGTGCTGGAGAGATGGCTCAACTGTTTAAGAGCACCAGTTGCTCTTGCAGAGGGGCCTGGGTTTGGTTCCCAAAACCCATGAAGCAGCTAACAACTGTGACTACAGTTCCACGGGTCCAATGCCCTCTTATGACCACTACAGGCATTGCACAAGATGGGTGCACTTATACATATGCAGGCAGTAAGTACACTCATACACATTAAAAATAGTAAATAAAATATTAAATATATAAATAAAAAGAAAGCTTGAATGATGGTAAATGTTACACAAGATTAATGAAGTGGAAACTTCTTAAAGAACTATTAATTGAAATTCCTAAATGTCTAGACAAATACTGAGTAGTGATGGGGTCAGAAGCATCCTTACATAACAGACAAGGCCACCACATAGAAGGTGAAAACAACAGTGTGGAATGGAGTCATGAAATTGTACCCCTAGATTCAAAGAACAAATTGTTCTAATGCATATTCTGGGTATTACTGTTTAGTCATCAGAAACTACCAGGATTAGTCACCAGAAGCAATAAGATGTATCCATTTACCATAGTCAGACAGCCACGTGGAGAGAACAATCCTCACAGAACTCATCAGCAAGGTTCTGTGGCAAGAACTGATTCAAGTTAGATTTCCAGTATCAAAGTACTGTAAGTAAAGCTCCTTCTTTCAATTTGTATTTTATTCCAATTCTCAAATTAAATGTTATTTAAAGAGAATGGTCATTGCCTTAAGGAAGAAACTAACAATGAAAATTCATGTATACTGGAAAATGTTATCAACTTTTCCCTCAGAAATATAAGAGATCATTAACCTTTGATATCAGACACTAGAGAAGTGCCAAAATCTTTAAAGATACTAGATGCTATGTTGATTTGATAATAAAATGCAAAATACTATCATTGTCTCAGTAAGTAGTAGTCATGTGGTCACCTGATGACATAACTGGCTGGATTTCAATCCACAGTTTTCGCAGTTTTAGGGGTTATACTTTAAGTTTCTCTCTTTATTCCATCTTGTTTCCACTATATAAGGAAAAACCAGTGGACAGTAGACAGAATTCCTACATGAGTTACCTGAATTACAGAGGGATAGCTTTCATGGTGGAGACAAAATGAGGTACCTGGAGCTGCTCTCTGTAAACTAGAATAGTCAACTAAGAAGAGCATATCCTGGGCATAATGCAGATCATGACTTGATAGAAAATGCTACAACTGAAAATGCTTACACGGTGGTTTATTTCATATTCCATTTGCTCATATGCTTGGCTAATAGCACGTCCAGTGTTCTCTTGAAAACTGACTGTGTACTGTCTATATTTTATCAGTTACTCAAACCATAGCTACTTCTTTGTATGTAATTTCTTCATAGTCCCTGGCAACTTATGAGAAACTAGTCATCTATTAGACTGTTTACCACACTATTTTCAATATCTGTTAGAAATGGTCACTGGGTGTGGTGGTGCACACCTTTAATCCTAGCACTCGGGAGGCTCACTCTGTGAGTTCAAGGCCAGCCTGGTCTACATAATGAGTTCCAGGACAGCTGGGGCTACAGGAAGACCCTGTCTCAAGAAGACCAAAAATAAAAAAAAAAAAAAGAAATGATCCTCAGAATCAGTTTCTCTTTCACAAGGGCAGCAACATTCTTTAGAGAAATTTCAGAACACAGCTTGTTATACCCTAATCACTGTGTACAATCTGGTATCCAGATAGTACCAACCACACTGGATGTCTTAGTGATAAAAACAGGGTAGAGAGTTTTTTTTTAATTCAACAATAACATAAAAAGAAACAAAAAACAACATACTGACAACTCATACTGACAAGTGCTCTCTCCATGGACATCTACTTCCACTGATGCTGAACAAACTGGAGATCTGGCCACAGATTGCCAATTAACAAGTGGAGCTTCCTGTTTGTGGTGAATGTTTCTGATCCAACAAAATCATAAGCTTTGGACCACCAAAGAGAAGTATATTATTTGACATGATGTTGCAGGTATAACAAGGCCTGTTCATTAAATGAAGTGTGTATAATTCACTAGTGTTTAATATTCCAAGCCATTTATTAGGCTCAAGTAAATTGTGCATTTCAATAATTCAGACTTTTGTGTATCTGCTTGATGTATTACCTCACATAATACACAAGGCATTTCACAGAATGTTCTGTGTCAACTTAGCACAGGCTGAAAAAGTCCATATTGATCCAGCTTTGAATACTCATTGATGTTGGACTGCTTCTGAGCTTGAAGTTTCAGCTTGCAATGATTTATTTTTTTAAACCTATAACTGAATACTAGTTGAAGGGTCTTTTACTTAACATAATAAAATCAGAACTCACCTATCCCCTTCCCAGCTTCAGAAAAAGTGTGCAATATCAACAGTTGACTTGCAATCTTCATTTCTGCCTAAAGACGTTCTTCATTCAACAAGGTGATCATTGAGGTAAACTTATTTTAGTAATTATCTTTACATCTTAATATGTACCTGGATAAAATTAAATCAAGTTTGGAAGCTATTTATGGTGGAGCCATTCCTGAAAGGTGCACTGCCTGACAAAGTTCCAGTGACCTGACTTGTCTGGTTGAAATCTGCTGTCCAGCTGACCTTGGTTTTTTAATAATTCCTTTTAGCATACCAATTCTTGTTTTCCTAACCTGCTTAACTTTTGGCTTTCTAGCAATTAGGGTACCTGATTCTGCCTCAAAGAACAGAACTGACACTTTTGCCTTTTCTAGAAATAAGTCCTTTGTGAGAAATAATGATCTGTGTGTACAACTTAAAAGTATGATACAATAGCAATTAAGTATTCTACAGAAACTATTATGCACAGTTTGCCCAAGTAAAGAAAGGAATTCCAATGATCTTACTGGGCAAGTTTAAACTAAAAAGAGAATTGTAGGGCAAAGTGAAACTAAGTCCAGTGAGGTCATGGATTCTAGTGATCTGACTCAAAGATTAGTAGCCTTTAGGATAACACCTTATTGGGAGGTGTAAAGAGAGAAACTGAGGGAAACAGAAACTGAGGAAAACAATGACCAGAATAAAAGCAAGATATGGATCAAAACCACGAAATGGCTTACAGTATGAGGGAACAAGGAACTAAAGTAAGAAAAATAAAGGTCTCTATTGTTAAAGCTTTAAATCTCGGTTTTTACCCTGTCTAGCATCTATGTAACCACAAGGCATAAAGAAGGAAGTCCTTAGAGTTAAAGTTAATATTAACTTCACTTTGCTGCAAAATTGTTAAGTTGCTTAGCTGAGTGGCTGAACCATTATTGTTTTACTTTCTTGATGTCCCAATTAAATGACTGTATAATTATTGATTATTTTACTGGGTTTTTTTTTTTTTGATGCAAAGAATGCTTTTGGGTATGGATTTTCTGAAAAATATTTACTATTTTTTTCATTGTTTGCTTAGGCTTGCATAACCTGGTATATAAAAATAAACATTGGGATCTGAGGGGCAGAGAGGCAAAGAGAGAAAATTAGCAGACTGCAAACCAAAAAGCCTTCTCTACAGAAGAAAGTAAAGAGAAAGAAGAGAAGCAAAAGAAGCAAAAAAGAAGAAAGCAAAGAGAAAAGAGACAGAGAGAATTAACAGAGTGGCAAACCTGAAAAACCTTCTGCACAGAAAACGAGAAGACGGATGCTCTCTGTAACCCTCACATCACAAAAAGAAAGAGATTCTTGTGTCTTATTGACTGATTTCTTTGCCACCTTTGTGACCACCCACTTCATGACCTGAACCTGCTGGAGCTGGACTCTGGCTTATTTACAATTAAAATAAGTGGAATTATACAATATGTATTCTTGTTTGAAAAGCAAATTTGGTTGTCATTTTGAACAAATTCATTTTAAAACTATAAAACACAAAAAACAACAAAAGGGGGAATCTTTTTGAAGTAGCATTCATATGCTTATGAATATTATACATATATATACTATTGATATTATATATACATATAATATAAAACAAATACTATTCTCATTGTTTTTGAATGGACCAAAAATGGCATTTTTTACAGAGGCATCCACTAAATTCTTCCCCTGTTTATCAGAGCAAAGGGTCCACCCTTTGCTCTGGAATAAGTATGTCTTCTTCACTTACTATACTTACTTACTCACTGATGATGGGATGATGACATAGCTGCATTGTTCCTCTGAGTGGTCCATTTAAAAATTCATGAGTAAGATACCTGATTCCTTTTTACTTTTCATAGTTACAATATTCTCTTCACTGAGATCACTCAAGAGATTATTTTTTCTCCATAAACTAAAATTAAGCACTGGAGGC
Organism: Rhizomys pruinosus; assembly: GCA_009823505.1. Classification (NCBI taxonomy): domain Eukaryota; kingdom Metazoa; phylum Chordata; class Mammalia; order Rodentia; family Spalacidae; genus Rhizomys; species Rhizomys pruinosus. The sequence goes on along the minus strand of VZQC01007772.1, from coordinate 835,929 downwards.
CTTGAGAATGTGAATAATACATAATTCAATAGCTTTAGGCTTCTAAGAGTGTGAATGAGTCCCTGGAGACTTGGAGAAAATAAGTTCATCAGTGTGACTACTCACCTCTAACCAGCTCAGTAATGAGACCCCAAGAGTCCACCTTCATAAATCAGAAGGAACCAAGTGCTTTAAAAATCTCACTAACTAGCTTCTAGTTCTAAAACAGCAAAGATGTTCTCTATTCCAGTCCATCATGGTCACCTACTCTCATCCAAGGAAATTGCTTGAGTTAAAGCAACAAGTCTTTCACTGCTCATGAATTACTGAGGACCAGTGTCAATAAAACAGCCAGTGTCTTTCTTTTCTCCCTCCCCAAAACAAAACTGCTCATGGAATTAAGACATAAACTTTCAGTGTCATAAAGGAGACACCTCCTGTGTTGTTGGTCAGAGTAATCCAAGATAGTCCTAAAATAACACAGGATATTACCACAGTCCTTGACTCCCTCCTAGAACTTGAACCCTATTGCTGAAGACAGGACATACTTCAAACCCAGGACTTGGAGCAGTGGAGCTGAAACTGACCTGGACACCTCCTCCCTGAAAACTAGTTCTAGCTGCTAAAGGAGAAAATCAATCAATGGTCCAATCAATCAATGGTCCAACCCAGCTGCAAAGCCTAATAGCCACAATCATGACTGGCACAACAAAGTATTGAGACTAGTGCAGTAGTAGCACTTGTATCTTGAGATCAATCAATCACTGTTTAATTGGATTCAAGGCTCACTCGATGTGAGCATAGTCGTGTGTGGTACTATAAACATAGGCAAATACACCAGGCTGGAGAGGCCATAGTTCCCAGAGAAAACCCTTCATTTGTTACATCCTTAGAAAAACATAATTTCTTACTGTAAGCTAAATATGGATCCTTGTATTTACAGAAAATTATTCTAGTCACCCTCATCAAAGAAGTGTCTTTTCTCAACAGATAGAGACAGAGTTCCCCAACTGGAAACACACAGAGAATAAGTGTCTGTGAGATGCCCAGCCCAAAAGACACATTTACAGTGGAACCTCTATATCTACAGCTCAGGGAGCATAAATGAACAGGAGTTAGAGAGAACAATAATGCATCTCTCAACCATTACCAGCAAAGCTAACTCATGCAACATAGGGTGATTAATTAACACAAAAAAGAATAACTGGCCAAAATGTAGAAAATAAGAGACTGAAAAATATGTGTCCCTAGATAGGACTCCTATATTAAATCTTAACCACCCAAGGCTCAGGGACAATTGCTGAAGAGAGGGGGTAGAAAGAATGTCAGAGCCAGGAGTGATGAATGAGCACCAAGAAACAGAGTTTTCCAAGCAGCTGGGAACTTGCTCATATGAACTTACAGCAATGGTGACAGTATGCACAAAACCCATGCAATCTCAGACAAAAATCCAACATAGAAGTGGATAAATAGGTAAGTAGTGTGAAACTTAACTGAGGAACTACTGGGAACTGATCCCTGCTGGGTAGGAGAGAGTTTGTGTTCCTTAAGGGCTGGCACTATATAGGTTGACCAGGGTACAATGGACAGAATGGGTATCACAGATGTGGAAGAGGCAATGAAGGAATGGGGGAAGGGTATAAGCAAAAAAATACATGGGGTGAATATGGTCAAAGTAAATAATGTACACTTGAAATATAAAGAAATTATTTTGTGCAATTAATATTCTTACAGAAAAGGGAAAATGCAATCCTGATGACATAGATTTATAATCTCAGCAATTTAGGAGAATCAGTACAGGGATTACAAGTTTTATTTTATTTTATTTTATTTTATTTTGGTCTTTCTGAGACAGGGTCTCCTTGTAGCCCCAGCTGGCCTGGAACTCACTCTGTAGACCAGGCTGGCCTTGAACTCACAAAGATCCACCTGCCTCTGCCTCCTGAGTGCTAGGATTAAAGGCATGTGCCACCATGCCCAACACAAGTTTTATTTTTAATATTTTTATTGAAGTTTTGTGCATTTCATACAACATTTCTCAATCCAATTTAGACCCATTTCCCCTTCCATGCTCCCACTCAACCTCAGTTACTGCATTCTGCCATATATATTCTGCATCTTTTCTCAGCCTTTTTAGTTTTTCTATGTATAGGTTTACTGTTTTGGACAGAAATTTACTGTTTCAGTCAGTTCAACAAACTCCTTTTGTTGTTGTTGTTCCCTCCAATTTGTATCACTCCAAAATATACTTATATGTTCTTCACACACATACCAAAATTATGATGTCTGAAAATAAACTATAATTTAATTCCAAAACATGTTGTGGAGTTCACATTTTCCCCTTTAATTTTATAGTACTCTAAAATATGTATACATAACCTCCACCCATATACCAAATTACAAAGTCTGAAAATAAGTGGTAGGTTAATTCCAGAGCCCATTAAGGGATTCACAGAACAGTTGTTTTCAAATAAAATGAAATATAACATTAACATTGCTCAGTTTGCCTTACAAATAGGGATTTGGTGCTACCATCCACAATTAGGGATACCATTCATCATCTGTTTTTCTGGGACTGTGTTACTTCACTTAGCATAATGGCTTCTAGTTCCATCCATTTACCTGCAAATTTCATGATGCCATCTTTTTTTTTATCACTGCATAGAACTCCATTGTGTAGATGTACCTACCACATTTCCTCTATCCACTCTTGGTTGAGGGGCATTTGAGTTGGTTCCAGCTCTTCGACATTGTGAAGAGAGCTGCTATGAACATGGCTGTGCATGTATCTTTGCAGTAAGATGAGTCTTGTGGGTATATACCCAGAAGTTTTATGGCTAGGCTCATTTTCAGTCATTTAAGGGTTATCCACATAGTTTTCTATAGTAGTTGTATGAGTTTACATTCCCACTAGCAGTGAATGAATGTTCCCTTTTCTCCACAACCTCTCCAGCATTTGTTTTCTTGATCCTAGCCAGTCTTATCAGAGGGAGACCATATCTTAAAGTGGTTTTAATTCACATTTCCTTAATTATTAGTGATGCTGAACAGTTTTTAAAGATGTTTCTCATCCATCTTTATTTCCTCTTTTGTGAAGTCTGTTCAGCTCCATCTTTTGAGTGAGTCATTTGTTCTATTACTTCTTTCTTTTTTTAGTAGTTTATATATTCTGGAAGTTAATGCTCTATCAGATGTATCAGCAGTGAATGTTTCCTCCCACTCTGTGGGTTTTCTATTCATGTCACTGATTGTTTCTTTCACTGTACAGAAGCTTTTGAGTTTAATGAGGTACCACTTGTCAATTGTAGACCTCACTTCCTGTGCAGCTACTGTCTGATTTAGGAAGTCTTCTCCTATTCTTATGTGTTGTTCTATCTAAAGGTTTCTTCTAGCATCTTCAGAGTTTTGGGTTTCATGTTGAGGTCTTTGATCCATTTGGAGTTGATTTTTGTACAGGGTGACAGGTTTTTGTTTTGTTTTGTTTTATTCTTCTGCAAGTGGTGACCCAGTTTTGCCAACACCATTTGCTGAAGATGCTGTCATTCCTCCATTGAGTATTCTTGGCCCCTTTGTCAAATATGAGGTGGCTGAAATTATTTGTGCTCAAGTTTGGATCTTCAATTTTGTTTCATTGCTCTACAGGTCTGTTTTTGTGCCAGTACGAGGCTGGTTTTATGACTGTAGCCCTCTAACATAATTTGAAGTCTGGTATATTGATCCCCCCTGTATTGATCTTTTCTTCTTTTTTTATTTTTTATTAATTTTATTTATTTATGTATGTGTATGAATGTACTGTCTGCATGCAAGTTTGTGCACCCGTGTCGTGCAATGCCGCGGAGGTCAGAAGAGGGTCTCGGATTCCCCTGGAACTGGAGTTCTCCTGGAATTGGAGTTTCAGACAGTTCTCAGCTGCCATGGGTGCTGGGGATCAAACCCAGTTCCTCTGAAAGAGCGGTTGGTGCTCTTAACCGCTAGGCCGTCTCTCCAGCCCCCTGTATTGATCTTTTCACTCAGGGTTGCTTTGCCTATTAGGGGTCTTTTGTTTTTTCATATGAATTTAAGGACTTTTTCAAAGTCTGTGAGGTAACTCATAGGGATTTTGGTTGGGATTACATTGAATCTCTATATTAACTTGGGTAGAATGGACACTTTTACTATGTTAAATTTTTCTAATCCATGAGCCTGGGAGGTCTTCCGATCTTCTGATGTCTTCTTCAATCTCTTCCTTCAGGGGTTTAAATTTTTGTTGTAGAGATCTTTGGTGTCTTTGGTTAGGTTTGTTCCCCGGTATTTTTTTTTTTTTGAGGCTCTTGTGAGTGGAAAGTTCTCCTTATATTCTTTCTGCAGTTGTTTGTTGTTGGTGTAAATAAGGCTACTGATTTTTGTAAGTTAATTTTGTATCCTGTCACTTTACTGAATGTCTTAATTGTTTCTAGGAGTTTTCTGGTGGAGATTTTAGCATCCCTTAGGTAAACTATCATATTGTCTGCAAAAAGGGATACCTTGACTTCCTCTTTTCCAATTATTACTCCTTTAATTTCCCTTTCTTGCCTTATTGGCCTAGCAAGCATTTCAAGCACTATATTGAAGAGAGTGGTGATAGTGGGTAGCCATGCTGGGTTCCTGCCTTTAAGGGGAATTCTTCTAAATTTTCTCATTTAGTATGCTGTTGGTTGTGGATTTCTTATATACAGCTTTGATCACATTGAAAAATGATCCCTCGAGTCCAATTCCACCTAGGATTTTAAGCATGAAGGGATTGCTGGATTTTGTTGAAGGCTTTTTTCTGCATCAATTGAGATGATCATGTGGTTTTTGTCTGTCAATCCATTTATGTGTTTTATTATATTTATTGATTTACATATCTTGAACAATCCCTGCATTTCTGGTCATGTTGGATGATCTTTTTGATATGGGTCTGTATGAAGTTTGGAGAATCTTTGGGTCTGTGTTCCTTAATGAGATGGGTCTATAGTTTTCCTTTTTGGCTGTATCTTTGCCTGGTTTTAATAATAGAGTGATGCCACCTTCATAGAAGGGATTTGGGAGAGTTCCCTCTGTATTCTTCTGAACAGTTTGAGAAGTAATGGCTATAAGTCTTCTTTATCTGGGCCTGGGCCTTTATTAGCTGGGAGGTTTTGTGTTACGTTTTCAATTTCCTCCAGTATTATGGATCTATTTAAATTGTAAATCTCTTCTTGATTAAGCTTTGTTAATTTCCAGAATTTCAAATATTTATCCATTTCTCTAGGTTTTCAAATTTAGTAAAGTATTGGTTTTTGAAGTATTCCCATATGATTTTCTGGATCTTTTCATTGTCTGTTGTGATGTTTCTTCTTTCAACACAAATTCTATTGATTTGGAATTGCTCTTTCTTTCTTTTGGTTAACATGGATAGAGGTCTGTCTAACTTGCTTTTCCCCAAAAGAACAAACTTTTGGATTTATTGATTCATTGTATTCTTTTTTTCTATTTCATCTATTTCTTCTCTGATTTTTGTTATTTCTTCCTGTCTGTTGGGTTTATGGTTCATTTGTTGTTGTCTCTCAAGTGTTTTTAGCTGCAGTGTTAGATTGTTTATTTGCACTCTTTCTGTTTTTTTCATGTAGATACATGGGGCTATAAATTTCCCTCTTAGAACTGCTTTTAAAGTATCCCAAAGGTTTTATTGTGTTGTGTTGTATTGTAATTTTCATTTAGTTCCAGGAATGCTTTTATTTCTTTCTTTATTTCTTTCTTGACTCATTCATTATTCAGAAGTGTGTTGTTTAGTCTCCATGTGTTTTTGTAGGTAGTAGGTCTTATCCTGATGCTGATATTGAGCTTTATTGTACTGTGGTCTGATAGAATGCATGAAATTATTTTAATTTTTTGTGTCTGTTGAGGTTTATTCTGTGTCCCAGTATATGTGGACAATTTTGGAGAAGGTTCTGTGTGATCCTGAGTAGAAATATATTCTCTGGAGTTTTGGTGGAATATTTGGCAGATGTCTGTGAAGTCCATTTGGTGTATTGTATTATTCACTTCAGATGTGTCTCTGTTTAGTCTTTGTCCAGTTGACCTATCCAAGGGGCTCAGTGCGGTATTGAAATCCCCCCCCACACTATTAGTGCACTCAGATTAATCTGTGCCTTAAAGTTTTACAGGATTATGTTTATAAAGTTGGGTGCACTGGAGTTTGGTGCATATATATTTATCATTATGAAATCTTCATGGCTAATTGTTCCTTTAATAAGAATGTAATGGCCATGTTTGTCTGTTCTGATTAGTTTTACTTTGAGGTCTATTTTGTCTGATATTAAAATACCAACTCCTGTTTCCTTTTTTGCTTCCATTTGTGTAGAATATTTTTATCCTTTCACTTTAAGTTGGTGTATATCCCTGAGGATGAGATGTATTTTCTATAGTCAGCATATAGATGGATTCTGTTTTCTAATCCATTCTCCCAGTCTATGTATTTTGATTTGTGAATTTAGCACATTAGTATTTAAGGTTATTACTGATAGATGTGTGTTGCTTCTTTTCATTCTGTTTTCTATTTGCATTCTTAGTCTAGGTTCTTATTTTCACAGCTATACTTTTATTAATTTCTCTCTGTCACTGTTTGGGGATAATTGATCCTTTCTTATGTTCTTTGAATGGATTTGAGTGTTTTCTGAAGGGTTGGTTTCCTGGTGAAAATTCTTTCACCTTTGTTTACATCATGGAAGATTTTTCTTTCTTCTTCAACTATGATTGACATTTTTGCTGGGTATAGTAATCTGGGTTGGCATCTATAGTCATTTAGAATTGGGAATACTTTGGTCCACGTTCTTCTGGCTTTCATAGTTTACATTTAAAAGTTGCTGTAATTCTGATGGTTTCCAGTTATATGTAACTTGTTTTTCTCTTGTTGCTTTCAGTATTTTGTCTTTGTTTTGGGCATCTAGTGTTTTAACTATGATATGGTGTGAGGAGTTTCTTTTGTGATCTTTTCTATTTGGTGTTCTATATGCTTCTTGTATATGTATGGGTTTGTCTTCTTTTCAGTTTGGTGAAATTTTCTTCAATTATTCTGTTGAAGATTTGATCAATAATATTGTCTTGGGATTCTTTTGCTTCTTCTATTCCTATGATGTGGAGGTTTGATCTTTTCATAGTGTCCCATATTTCGTGACTGTTCCACTCTTGCATATTTATTTATTTATTTATTTATTTATTTATTTATTTATTTTATGTGTATGAATGTACTGTCTGCATGTAGGTTTGTGCACCCGTGTTGAGCAATGCTTCAGAGGTCAGAAGAGGGCTTTGGATTCCCCCGGAACTGGAGTTCTCCAGGAATTGGAGTTACAGACGGTTCTCAGCTGCCATGTGGGTGCTGGGGATTGAACCTGGGTCCTCTGCAAGAGCGGTCAGCACTCTTAACTGCTAGGCCATCCCTCCAGCCCCCACTCATGCCTTTTTTTTAATTTTCCATATTATTTTCTTGAGAATTCTAGTTTTTCCACTTTATCTTCCAATGCTGATATTCTGTTTTCTGCTTCCTCCAGTCTGTTCCTGAGGCTTTCTCCCATTCTTTCCTGTTGACTGGGTGAGTGTTTGATTTCCTTTTTCATTTCATCCTGTGATTTATTTTCCATTTCCTTTTGGAGCTTGTCATTCTCTTCTGGTAATCCCTTGCTTCTCTGCTCTGTAACAATTTTCATTTCAGCCTGTTATCTCTTCAGTGTTTCAATTTCCTTCTGGAGTTTATCATTCTGTCCCTCTAGTTCTTTTCTGAGTTGTCATTCTCTCCCTCTAGTTCCTTCATAACTTTGTCATTCTCTCCTAGTTCCTTCATGAGTTTATCATTCTCTCCCTTTAGTTCTTTGATTTGTTCTTTATATTTCTTGATTTCCTTGAGTTTGTCTAAGACACAGAAGTGTCTTGTTTTTTTCTGGGGAAATCTCATTGTAGATATCTTTTATAGGATTGGTAGAGTTTGGTGTGGATTTATTCTGTTTTTTTCCCATTTTGTTTCTCATTGTGTTTTTGGCATGTGGGTTTGTTTTATTGCTTGTATTCTGATGCAAATCTCAACTTTTTCTTCATTGCTTTGGAGGCTTGCTTTGCTTCTTTCCTTCGGGTGCTTTCTTTGTCTTCCCCTTGTTGATGGACTGCTGCCTGGTCTATTTTTCAGGTTTTCACTTTTGGTTATGTATTAGAAGGTCTAGGTAACTCTTCCCTTTCTGTTCTGAGGTTTTCCAGAAATTGTATAGGTAATAACCAGTTCGGTTCACCACTGAATGTTAGTCTCACTGTTTCCCTCTGGCCTGTTCCTCTAAATTGGCTGTGAAGCCTAGTGTGCTGGTACTGGAGATGTGGAAGGTTCCTGTCTCTTCTTGCACCTTGGACTCACTACCTCTATTTGCACTGGGACACTGGCATCACAGCATTAAAGGGGGAGGGGGAGTTGGCCCATGTGCAGGCCCCACTGTTGCTGTACTGGCTGAGAGCCTCTGTCCACACCAATCACGCAGAAGGGATGTAGTTTCACCTGGGTGCTTGAACCCAAGCTTCTGGGCCCGGCTTCCAAAAAGGCCACCACTCACCTCTCCCACTGGTCTCCCCTGCTGCTGTCTAAACTGAATCTTAAAATATGGTATTATCTTAGTGCATTTTCTGTTACCATACAAAATACATAAGACGGGGTAATTTACAAAGAGGTTTGCTGTTATTGTTTCTTCCCTTTCCTTTTTTTGTCTTTTTTTTTATTGATGCTTTGTGTATTTCATACAACATTTTCCAATTCAGTTCAGGCATATATCCCCTTCCCTTCCCCCCACCCCACCCCTACCCATCCCAGATCATGCATTCTGCCATAAGTTTTCTGCATCTTTCTCTGCCTTTTTGTTTTGTTTTTTTTTTTCATTTTTTTTAACAGTAAGTGATAATTTGTGAGTACAAGCATCCTTCATGTAAAACCAATTTGAAAAGCAGTTGTGCCCAAACCCACACAGCTCATGGGGTCCCACCCTTCCCACCGGGGGGGGCTTGTATGTTCAATTAATTGATCAAATAAGTGTACAGGCTATATGTTGTAGAGTCTAGTTTCACCTTTAACCCCAATCAAAGCCCTTCCATTCTACCACGCCCCCCTCTTCCGCAGATGTTCCCTAGGCTTAGGAAAAGGGGCCACAGGTGGATTGAGAAGCAAAACACTATACTTTCTCTGGAGCTGATATCTTGGTTATCCAAATTCTGGTTGTTTTTTATTTCATGGGCTGCCAGATTGTCCAGGCATAACCTTTCGTATCCTACTGATGAGGCACATGCAATTAGACATATAAGTATTTATTATTAAACAGTTTCATAATAATAGCCTTCTCGCACATACTAATGAAGCAAACACAATTAGATATATAGGTAAAACAGTAGAGTACTACATTGTTAGTGTTAGGTTTCTTGGTATTCCACAGACGTTTGGATGGATATGTTAATTCATGAATTTACCATTTTCTTCTGTTAAGTATGGCAGGGTCTTCATGTGGTTTATAAACATCTCCTAACCCTTAGAAGATGTAAGCTTTGTGGCATCAGGCATGTGTTATTCCTCCAAGGAGGAGCTAATAGCTAATTAGATTTGGGCTATACAAGACTGTTATTGCTGCCACTGTGCCACAGTATTTCCATGCCGATGAGGTGTAGCTGGTGCTGACGGAGGGTCTTACTTGAATCAAGGAGCCTATCTTTGCTTTATTGGTTTAGGGTCTTTGGTAACACTCTTGGGCATTCCAGAGACCATTCTGTATAATTGCAAGTTTGGTCTCAATACATCTTTCTTTCCCATGTTTATATCAGGTCTTTCAACAGCAGGGCCTTACGCCTCTCTTCCTGCAGATCTATTCCCAGTTTGGACGCAAGGAGCCTTTACCGTTGTGGGGCTTGGATCCCCTGGCCCAAATCTCCTTGGTAAGAACTAATCCATCGTTGATGTCAGAGCTTTCCTTGTTAGATTAATTATATTTTGTTTAGTGGCATGGCTTAAGGAGGACTTTAGCATTATTATTTGGTTCTGAATAGAGGAATAATCCTCTTCTTTCACCTTTACTCACAATTGGGGGCTAAACGAAATCAGTATTAGTGTCCTTATATCTTTGGCACACTGTAAGTGTAACCTGGGTATCTCAGAACACTTTCAAAGAACAGAGAGGAAAGAACAGACAAAGGAGAGGCGGGAAGATATATGGAAGAAGGGAGGGAAGGAAAAAAGAAAAAAAAAAACTCTCAAAAAAAAAAAAAAAAAAAAAAAAAAGAATCCACTCTCAGAAGGACTAACTTCATGACAAATGGTATTCCTCATATGTGGATGTTAGCAACTATTACCTAATTGTATGGCAAACTGAGCAACGTTAATGTGATCTGAAAATAACTGTGCTGTTATATTGTGAATCCCTTAAAATAAATAAATAAAAATTAAAAAATAACTAACTTCACAATCACAGCATTAATCCCTTCTAAGAGCAGCACTGCCAATGACCTACCCATTTCCTACTATGTACCTGCTTCTTCAGGGTTCCACAACATCTCACAACCATATGAAGACCAAATTCCCCCACACAGAAAAGATCTAAGCATAGCATCTAGTGAAGTCTGCTTCCTGTTATCTTGAAAAGTAGAGGGGAAGGAAGAAACTAACATTTATAGGGCTGCTACACAACAGACATCGCACCAGACACTTCTTTACAATAACCTAAAAGACTGATATTGTCATGTTTTCTTTTCAGATAAAATGTGGCAGTCCCAGGCAGTAACTAGCAGAGTTAATATAAGGAATCAAGTGAATCTGCTTGTATAGACGTCATCACCCCATCATAATGTCAGGCTAAGTAACTTCCCCAAATTGCCATCACATTTTATTGAGAAAGACCACTTTAGATGTGAGCTCTGATCTTTGCTTTAACCAAAGTGGCTAGTAAAGAGCAAATGCAGATTTATCCATTCCTCTTCAATTTCACGGTTACTACTGAGTGAAGGTTGCAGTGGTACAGAATATTAGCTAAGTGTGGTGAGCCATGGTGGGGGGTGGGGTGTAGAGGTAGGAGAATTGGGAGCTCAAGGTCAGCTTTGACATTGAACATATCAAATTCAAGACCAGGCTGCATAGCAAGTGATTCTATCTTAAGAAAAAAAATAAAGAAAAAGAAAGAAAAGAGATGGACAAAACAGTCTGAAACAAGAGAAATAATGAAAACCAGACAGTGTGCTAACCAAAAAACAAAACTCATACATATTAACCTAATATTATCCTTGAGATAACACTTAAAGACATGTGAATAGATATTACTCTACATTCAATGACAGAAACAATAGTTACAGGAAATTGTAGCATACCTCTGGAATCCAAGAACTTGGGAAGATGAGACAGGAGGATTGAAAATTTTAGGTTAGGAAATCCTCCACCTTTGCCATTTCCTCCTCCTCCTCCTCCTCCTCCTCCTCCTCCTCCTCCTCCTCCTCCTCCTCCTCCTTCTTCTTCTTCTTCTTCTTCTTCTTCTTCTTCTTCTTCTTCTTCTTCTTGATCTTATGTAGCCCAGGTCTGGCCTTGAACTCATTAATGTAGTCCAGGCTAGTCTTGGAACTATTGGCTAGATAGGAAGACCCTGTCTAATATAAAAAATCAGAAACAGGCACAACACCAGTGAGGGCCCAGTGTGAGCAGACTTCACCTGCGTCCTGCACGACATCAGCATGTGAAAGATCAGGTGAGCCACACCTGCCTTGGTGCTTTGGGCACCCCTGTGCCCCATGGAGGTTTGGTATTACCTGGGACCATGCAACCTTTGGGTTCCAGCATGCAACGTGGGCCAAGTTATATGTGCACACAGCACACAGCAAAACACCAGTGTGCACCCAGAACGTGGAGTGAGTTGGTCAACAAGGTACTGGTGCATGGGCCAAGGTAGCAAACTCCCCCTCCACCACCACCCTGACTCAGCTTGGGGGAGCTGTGGTGCAGAGGATCTAGCAGGCACAGTATTAATGATTATAGTCTGTGCAGTCAATTGAGGCACCAGAATCCAAAGAAACAAATAAACAAACAAACCCACATGCCAAAGACACAAATAAAAAAGAACATGGGAAAAGCTCATAATAAATCCACACCAAACTCTTCCAACCCTATAGAAGATTCCTACAATGAGTTCTCTCTGTAAGGAAACCAACACATGGACCTTAGAAGAACAATTGTGGACATATTCAAAGAAATTAGAGAACTACGGGAAGAGAATGCAAAACTCAAGAAGGACCAAGAGGGTAATAATGACAAACTGTCTACAGGACACATGGTGTTTTAGGACTTAGTAAAAGTAAAAAGTAGGGCTGGAGAGATGGCCTAGCGGTTAAGAAGCGCCGACGCTCTTACAGAGGACCCCGGGTTCGATCCCCAGCACCCATATGGGGCGGCCGAGAGCCATGTGAAACTCCAAAGTTCGAGAACTCCAGTCCAGGGGAATCCGAGACCCTTCTGACCTCCCGCGGCATTGCATGACACGGGTGCACACCTGCATGCAGACAGTACATTGATACACATACAGAAATAATTAAAAAAAAAAAAAAAGTAAAAGTAAACATGTGTATATTAAACAACATTGGTTTACAGAATCTGATAAAATGGTAATGCATCTGAATTAACTGGAGATATAATTCGCTGTTGCCACATTTGCTTTACAAAATATCTGTAAGAGCAAAGAACTTTGGGATTGACACATACAAATGTTCTCTATAATTTCTCTGTTGTACAGTATCACCTTGTAGCATTCTCTTTAAGATGATTTAACGTAAAAATTAAGTTTGCTTCCCAAGTTAATCATATATAGCCACCCAAAAAACATGGGTGAATTTTAGGATGAAATCTGTGCCTTGACTTCCACCCTATTAGTCATGTATAAATACACATGTCTTCTGGAGACTCAACGCTAAAAAAGGGGGGGGGGGGGATAAGAAAAGAAAACAGAAACAACCTTTTCATCAAACCCTTGCAAATTCAAAAAGTTTAATAACCAGAACTATGGGAGAAAATATTTGTTTGTTCAACCGGACAAAACGTCACCAATTACAGTGAACTGCGGACTGAGAAAGAAAAGATAACGGTTTGCATGAGTAGGATGTACCAAAAAGAGACACCGGAAAAGGCTTGCCCGTTCTGAACATTCAAAGGAAGAAAGAAGAAAGCCTCAGAATTGCCAAAAACACCTCTACAGCCCTATGTGGATCCTACATGAAACAAGCTAGTTATAATGAGTCCTAAAGATATTACCTTCTAGGTGCCACAAAGGTTCTGATATGAGAACTTCCTTGCCTTCCCACCCATAGAACAGGGAAGAAATATGACAATGTGAGGTTCGTCTCCCAATGTAAATTGGGACAACTATTGTAGGCAGTATTCTTATTAAAACTGTCAAACTGCTTTCTTTAATATGACTACTAGACATGGGAACTGTGGAAGTGGATTATCTCTAGTTCGAGAACCAATATAATACTAAAGTCTAGGGCTATGCACTCAGGCAAAATATATTAATACAGGGAGCTCTGACATCAGCAATGGATATGTTCTACCAAGGTGGAGTTGGCCGGGATCCAACGGCCCACAAAAGGTAAGGGCTCCTTGCCTCTAAGTTGGGTACCTACAGGAGGAGAGGCAATCAATGACCCTGCTGCCAAAGACCTGAACGTTAACATGGGAGGGATGTATTTGAGAACCACACATGCAAGTGTACAGATGGCCTCTGGAATTGCCAGAGAGTGTTACCAAAAGGCACTAACCATAAAAGCAAATATGGGTCTCCCTGAGTCAAGCGAAGCTCCACCTCAGCACCAGCTCTACCTCACCTGCCTGGAAATACTGTGCAGCAGAGGCAGCCATGTGCCTGTAGTCCCAAATCTAATTGGCTAGTTAGCTCTCCCACTTGGAGAAATAACCCATGGCTGAATGCCACAAGTTAAATCCTCTAACAGGTTATAGGGAGATAGTTTATAGAGCCCCAGTAAGGACCCTGGTCATATTTAAACAGGGGGAATGGAAAATTGTACTCAGGATTAACATAACCAAACATGTGATCTATGCAGTCAAAGTAAAACCTACCATAACTATTAGTACTGCCTTAAATACCTATATCTATTGCTTGTTCTTCATTAGTAGGATCAAAAGGTATTCCTGACAACCTGTCAGCCATGAAGGAAACAGCCAGAATTGACCAGGAGTCCAAGTCAACAGCTCCGAGAGAGAGTGGACTGTTTTACCTCTCATCCAACCTGTGCCCCTTTTCTAAGCCTAGGGAACAACCTGCGAAAGAGGGGCTGGTAGAATGTAAGGCTGCGATTGGTGGAATGGTGAAACTACAGCAATGTAGCCTGGACATCTCCATTTGCATCAACTTGATGAAACATACAACTGTCACCCCCCATGGATGTGTGGGACCTATTGGTTGTTGGTTTGGGCACAACAGCCTGCAGATGGTTTTGCATGAAGGATCTTTGGTACTCATGGATTATCACTTATAGCTAAAAATGAAAAAAAAAAAAAACTGAGAGAAAGATGCAGGACAGTTATGGCAGAATGCATGAACTGGGATGGGGTGGGGGTGGGGGGGAGGGAAAGGGAAATAAGCCTGAACTGAATTGGAAAAATGTATGAAATGCACAAAGCATCAATAAAAACTAATTTAAAAAAAAATTTAAAAAAAACAGAAATAAACTAATAAATGATATAACATTGAAGCTAAAACCACTTAGAGACAACAACAAAAGAACCCTAAACTCAATAGACAGGAAGAAATAACAAAAATCAGAGCAGAAATCAATGAAATAGAAACAAAGAAAATGATACATAAAATCAATGAATCCAAAATCTGGTTCTCTGAAAAGACAAAAAAAAAAAAATAGACAAACTTCAAGCCCAGTTAACCAAAAAATAGAGAAAGCAACTCCAAATCAATAGTATTTATAATGAAAGAGGAAACATCACAACAGACGAAGAAAAGATCTAGACAATCATACAGGAATACTTCAAAAACCTATACTTCAATAAACTTGAAAACCTTAGAGAAATGGATGAATATCTGAAATCCTGTGAACCAACAAAGCTTAACAAAGAAGAGATTGACAGTTTAACCAGACCCATAATATTTGAGTAAATTGAAGTTGTAATTAAAAATCTCTCAACTGAAAAAAAGCCCGGGTCCAGATGGTTACACTGCAGAATTCTATAAAACATTTAAAGACGTCCTACAACCACTGCTACTCAAGCTGTTCAGAAGGATACAAACAGAGGGAATTCTCCCAAACTCCTTTTATGAAGCTAGCAACACTCTAATATCAAAACCAGGCAAAGATACAAGCAAAAAAGAAAGCTATAGGCCCATCTCATTAATGAACATAGATGCAAAATTCTCAACGAAATACTTGAATATGGCATACAGACCCACATCAAAAAAATCATCCATCATGATCAAGTTGGATTCATACCAGGGGTGCAGGGATGGTTCAACATATGGAAATCAATAAGTATCATAAAACACATAAATGGACTGAAAGACCACACGATCATCTCAATTGATGCAGAAAAAGCCTTTGACAAGATCCCTTCATGTTTAAAGTCCTAGAGGGAATCGGAATGAAGGGAACATTTCTCAACATGATCAAAGCCATCTATAGCAAACCCACTGCCAACATCATCCTAAATGGAGAAAAATTGGAACCATTTCCCTTAATGGTGGGAACCTGGCAAGGCTGTCCCTTATTGACATTCCTTTTTAACACAGTGCTTGAAAAACTTGCTAGGGCAAAAAAACAAGAGAAGAAAATTAAAGGAATACTAATCAGAAAAGAAGTTAAGCTATCCCTTTTTGCAGATGATATGATAGTTTACCTAAGGGATGCTAAAAACTCCACCAGAAAAATTCTAGAAATAATTGAGTTTTAATAAAGTGGCCGGCTACAAAATTAACCTAGAAAAATCAGTAGCATTTCTTTACAAAACAATAATCAAGTGGAGAAGGAATATAAGAAGACCTTCCCACTCACAATAGCCTCAAAAATAATAAAATACCTGGGAACAAACCTAACCAAAGATACTCAAGAGCTCTACAACAAAAATTTTAAACCTCTGAAGAAAGAGATTAAAAATGACATCAAAAGATGGAAAGACCTCCCACGCTAATGGATTGGGAAACTTAATATTGTAATAATGTCCTTTTTACCCAAATTGATATACAGATTCAATGCAATCCCAATCTAAATCCCCATGAGCTTCTTCACAGACTTGGGGAAAAATCCTTACATTCATGTGGAAAAACAAAAGACCCCAAATAGCTAAAGCAACCCTGAGTGAAAAATGCAATAGAGGGGGGATTACTCTACCAGACTTCACACTATATACAGGGCCATAATCATAAAGACAGCCTGGTACAGGCAGAAAAACAGACCCATTGATGGATGGAACAAAATTGAAGATCCAAACTTGAGCTCATACAATTTCAGCCACATCATATTTGACAAAGGAGCAAAAAAAAAACCTCAATGGAGGAAGGATAGCATCTTCAGCAAATGGTGCTGGAGAAACTGGATCGCCATTTGTCAAAGAACAAAATTAAACCCCTATGTCTTTCCCTGTACAAAAATCAACTCCAAGTGGATCAAGGATCTCAACATGAAACCTGAAACTTTGAAGGTGATAGAAGAAAATTTGGCAACAACCTACAAAATATAGGCATAGGAAAAGACTTTCTTTTTTTTTAATTGATTAATTAATTTTTATAATTTTTTTTCATTTTTTTAACAATAAGTAATAATTTATGAGTACAAGCATCCTTCATGTAAAACCAACTTGCAAGCAGTTCTGCCCAAACCCACACAGCCCAAGGGTCCCACCATCTGGCTGGGGGACTTGTATGTTCAATCAAGTTGATGAAATAAGTGTCCAGTCTATATTTCTGTACACTAGTTTGGGTAGGATGGACATTTTTACTATATTTATTTTCCCAATCCATGAGCATGGGAGGCTTGTCCATCTTCCGATGTCTTCCTCAATTCCTTTTTCAGGGGTTTAAAATTTTTGTTGTAGAGATCCTTGGTGTCTTTGGTTAGGTTTGTTCCTAGGTATTTTATTGTTTTTGAGACTGTTGTGAGTGGGAAGGTCTCCTTGTAGTCCTTCTTCAGTTGCTTGTTGTTGGTGTAAAATTACAGAATTCTTGGTTTTATAAATTGTTCAAATGGTAATTCATGCCACATAAGGAACATTTGTAGATCTTATTTATAAATTCATCTCTTGATTATGACCTTAATTATTTTATAAAGTATATTTATGTTTTCTAAAACATTTTTAAGAGAGCTTAAAATTTTTTCTCTGGAAAAGTAGATGTCAACTCAATACAATGAAGAGAAATGAAATCCACATGGTGACTATTGACATGAAGTACACCTGAAAGACATGCGATTTTATTGAAAAGGGATAGATGATAGATTTCAAATGCCTGTTTTTAGTGGTTGTTTTTAATTTTCTGTTAAAGATGGGAGGTTTGGGGAAAGAATGTAACAAGATAGTTTATAGAGTGTGTTGTTCATCCATCTTAATAATGATTGGCTTGCTAATATTGAATTTCCCTTACTCCCAAAGCAACTATTAACTATTAATGAGGGAAATCTACAGTAAACATGTAGGCTTGAGAGAAAGCCAACCTAGATGGAGAATTTAAAACAATCCACCTGTGGACATTTGTGACAATTGAGTGTACTGAGAACATTCTACCTGTTTGATTCTCTGTATAATAGCTAATAAAACTGGTACAAGATTTATTTGTAAGTTATATAGGAATCAAAAGAAACAAGTGAGCATTGGTTGAGGGGCCATTGGGAGTTAGTAAATAGAAATATTTTTCCTTAATTTTTATTGAGCTTTTGTACATTTCATACAACATTTCTTAATCAAATTTAGACCTGTTCCCCCATCCATGCCCTCCCTCACCAGAGTTTATGCATTCTTGCCATACATGTTAAGTCTGTATGGCCCATCTTTTCTCATCTTTTTCATTTACTTCTTGGCTACAGAAGTTTACAGTTTTTGTTCAGTTCTTTGAACAAGTCTTTTGTCGTTGTCATTCCCTTTGATTTTACATTACTCCAAAATATTATGCCTATTTCTCTCTCCTCTCTCTCTCTTCTCTAATATATAGATATATATATATATATATATATATATACTAAATATATATATACCAAAATTATGAACTCTGAAAACAAACTCTAGATTAATTCCAAAACAAGTTTACAGTGGAACTCTTCACCAGTGACCCATCTGACAAAGGTTCAACATCCAGAAGTCACTTTTTTTATGTTTAGGGGTTCACATTTTTTCTTTTAGTTTTATGTTACTCTAAAATATAAATATATACCTTCTGCCCATATACATTAATTACCATGTCTGAAAGTTACTAGAGCTCATTAAGATAGTCACATTATAACATCACAGTTTCTTTCAGATAGAAAGAAATATAACAATAACATTGCTCAGCTTTTCTTTCAATTGGGGGATTTGGAAATAGCATCCACAAATGAGGGAAACCATTCCCAGTTTGTTTATAAATACAACTATTTTATATATGAACTCTAATACTCCTAGATACATGTGTGATTAATCTTAGAGACTGAGTCTCTCAGGCTCAGGCTATGGGGAAGTGGGAAACTGTAATTTGAAGTGAAGTCTGTTTGGATCTACAGTTTCTTTATTTTCTATTTAATTAAACTATCATTTTTGAGGAGTAGGCAAGTTTTACTTACCATAGGCATATTCTTCTTCTGGTCTTTTCCCAATAATGGTATCTCGTAGTTGTAGTTTTTCCTTAATGAAATCACAAGATACAGATGCGAGACTCAGAAATCATGATTTAAAATTTTTTTAATGTAGCAAAATAAAAGCAATGATTACTTCTACCAGTGAAAACACTACTTAGCAATTTAAGTTGCTACTTATGATGTCCCAACCATCCTGAGTAATTTACACATTCCATGCTACTCATTCTTCAGGAAGGGGATGCGAAGTGCAGTGTTTTGTTTTACAGAGATGGAAGCTGAGGTGCAGGGAGGTAACATATCTAAATCACAGCTGTAAGAGCAGAGTCACGATTGGTACTGGAGCCTAATTTCCTTGGGACCTGCACCTGCGTGGTCTCCATTGCCCTTCACCACTGTGGCTGGCTCCTGCCTGAGCTCCTCTGCAGTCTCAGTCTGGCATATTCTTCACTGGTGGTCTCATTCTAAGATTTATGGACTCAGGAGAGAATGTTAGGAAACTAGATTCCTCATCTCATGGCATTTTTGATCTTTGTTTTCCAAATATTCTGCATGGGGCATTTATTTTCCTTTTGTCACAAACAAAAATACACTAGAAAAAGAAAACCTAAGAACGGTTAGTGTCTGGTCCTCAGGGATGCCCTTCTCTGGAGTCCGTTTCCATGGCTTTGTGGATGTTTCCCTGAGTGGAGCTGTGTGTCTCAGGGATACCATGGTTTGAGGAGGTCAAAAAGTCAAGCTCCTCATCTTCAGGGCTCAGGTTTCTGCATGGATCTTCCCTGCTTGCTGCTCTGGAAACCTCTGCTGTGTGCATGTGTCATTTTCCCTAGAATAATCCCTTCATGACCCATATAATGTGACATTTACTTCTGAAAATTTCATCTCAAGAATAAAAAAGAAACATTTGCAACTGGAATAAGAATACTTGAAAAGAATATGAGCTACAAGATACTCTGTGAGGGCGCATGTGAGCACCATACTAGGTGCCCAGAGAGAATGTTTATTTGGGGCTTTGGTCTAGGACCTGAGACCAGGAGTGGTGGATTCCTCTAACACTCTTCAGCCAAAGTTACCAAGCTGTGGTTCTTATGGAAAAATAGTCTTAAGGTCTAAGGACCTAAAAATATTTATTTTTGTATAACCATGCATTATCCCTTCTTATTAGATAATCAGATCAGTTCCTGTCTGGTAAGTATATAGTACCTTAAATTCTTCATCAAACAATATTGTATATAAACATACCAATAAAACTCGAAGTAAGGGTTTCATGAAATAACTATTGAAGTAATTTTGAAGGAACTGATTATACTAAACTGAACTGAAATGCGTGTTCTCTGAGGGATAGGAGGATAAAATACATGAAGATCTGGGAGGAAATTTTTTTGCAGATTTGCAATTGATTTGCACTTTTACCCATTTAGGGATGACAGTGGTGTGTTTGTTAGGGTGATGACTCTGGCAAGCATCGAGAGGCAAGGCTGTCATGCTGGTCATGAGCAATGACAGGTGCAGAACTCTCCCCCCAGCTTTCTTTAGCATTTGTTTGGAAAAATAACTGCCTTTGCTTGGTATTACAAAATCTGGACCATTTCCAGCCACCAACACACAGCTAGAGTTGCCCTTCTGGCTAGGTGATTGCTCACAAGCTATGATCTCAGCTGCATTTAGAAAATCTTCCTGCCTGCACTGTTTCAGCCTATAAGCCATATTGTTTGATGTTTCATTATAGTGACTCATTTTTCTATTGTTCAAATCCTACATTATCTTTTAAATAAAGATGTTTTTTGGTAAAGGTAGCACATTAAGCTAATATCAGCTACCTGTATTTTGTCCTAGGCCGGCTTATTAAATGTGTCTAATCAAGCAGCTTCCTGGGAGCTGGGTTCTGAGGCAAGGAGGTTTCTTGTGATGGGAAGGAAAAAAACTGTTAAAATGGTTTAGCAGTGGGAAGACCTGTAAAATAAGCAGAGTGTGGCCCTAATGTTTCCCACAAGGACAGTCAAGGGGCACTTGGGATATATTTTCCAAGTGGAAAGACAATAACATTGATCACATTTAGGAATATTGCTTGATGTGACTTCAGTAATTTTTGTTCTCTTTAAGCATTGTGTATACCATAAACCCTAAAATGCTGAGCACATGTTAGCATAGAGATACTTCATGTTAATTTCAACCATGAGATGAAAGAAGCATTCACTGTACTAAGTACAGTGATTGGAAAACAATTGGGTATTAGCTTTGATATTTTGGAGTCCAAGATTGAGTTCATGTAAATAAACTCATCATTGTAAATTTTGGATACTATTTTCAAGCTTTTAATGAATTGTTTCAAAACATATTTTTAGTGGCTAGTTAAAAACAAAAGAAAAGCATTCTGTATCTCTTGTCAAGATGAAACATTTACAGAGTCTAGGGTATCCACAAGTGAAGAAATGTTCTGGAAAGTCAGTATTACCTGCTGAATCAGTTCCAGGCCACTCTTTCCTGTCTGCCAATGTTTAAATTTCTCCAGAGCTTCATCCACTGACATTTTTCCATTCTTGACTTTCTCTTGGAGGTGGATGAGTTCTTCTTGCCCAGGGGTCAGATGGTCCTTTCCAATAGAGAAGACGGTTGGGCCCTCCTGCCGAGCTTTGTCTATAATATGAGGGAAGGATATTTACAGGAAGTTAATAAACAAAAACTGGGACAATCACTCTAAGTTATAACTCATTGGAATTTTTTTAACTTTTAATTTTTTATTGAGTACATTTCATACAACATTTCTTAATCAAGTTTAGACTCTGTGGTGGTTTGCATGAGTGTCCCCCATAGGCTGTAAGTATTCAGACATTTGTCTCCAGTTGGTGGCGCTGTTTTTGGAGGTCTTAGAAGGTGTGGCCATGCTGGGGGAAGTGTGTCACTGGGGGCAGGCTTAGTGAGTTTAACAAGCCTCATGGTGTACAGTTGCTCTCTCTCTGTTTCCTGTGCTCTTTGCGAGATGTGACCCTCAGTTTGCTGCTCCAGATCCAGCCGCCAC